>JAWMRF010000044.1:15465603-15481186 GCA_035221435.1 Sphenopsis melanotis | reverse complement strand
CCCCAGCATCCTCTGAGCATCCCCGAGCGTCTCCCTGCAGCCCGCAGCATCCCGCGCACCCGTGAGCATCCCTCTTGTTGCCTTTGGCACCCTCCCCATGGTCCCGAGTATCCTCTGAGCGTCCCCCTGAAACCCAGAGCAAGCCGAGCGTCCGCGAGCATCTTCCCTGTAGCCTTCAGCATCGTCCCCATGGCCTCGAGCATCCTCCGGGCATTCCCCCGCAGCCTGGAGCTTCCCAAGCATCCGTGAGCATCCTCGTGTTCCCTGCGGTGAAGTGCTCAGGACCATTTGCAGTGAGTTTGCCAGGCTGCTTGCCCTCCTCTTCTGCCACTCAGTTCTTAAATACGGTATCACCATCAATTCTGCCTTTGCAGTCAGCTGATTCCCCCCTCCAGATTCCTTAATGAAACCAAGCAGGTCAAGTTTATGCTCATCAGAGAGCAATTCCAGTTCCTCTTGTTTATTAGGGAAGTTCTTTATATGTTGAACTAGGACTAAATAATTTCTGGGGGTTTTTTCAGGCCACACAGAGATTAATTTTAATCTGAGCATTTTAAAATTATGGAATGGTTTGGTTTGGAAAGGACCTTAAAGCCCATCCAATTCCACCCCCTGCCCTGGGCAGGGACACCTTCCACTATCCCAGAGTGCTCCAAGCCCTGTCCAACCTGGCCTTGGACACTTCCAGGGATGAGGCAGCCACAGCTGCTCTGGGCAGAGGCTGGAATTTCTCCTTGTGGATTTCATTTTAACACGGTCCAAAGGAATCCCAACCAGGCTGCTTCCCATCATCAGGATCCCCCAGTCCTTCACCATCCAGTCTCCTCTTCCCCCATCCAACAAGCACAAGTTCCCAGTGGAAACTTTCTCTATCAGCCCAGCCAGCAGTTGTTGGTGTTCTGTGCCCCTCCACTCTGGGGGATGTTTTTCCAGGCTCACACTGGGGACAGAACCACGCTGGGAATCCCTCAGAGTGTGGGATCTGAGCCAAGCAGCATCCTGCTCCTGTAGGAGCCAATCCCTTGGCCCAGCAGGGATCAGGGCATGCAGGGATGGGCAATGTCAGTGTGGAGCCTCTCGGTTTTCCTCTTCTGAGAAGGCTGGGAGTGAATGCAAATCCCAGTCGGGAGGAGGGTGATCCAGCCTTTCATGAGAGGATGCTGGAAGTTACGTCTGTGCAGAGCACAACTCGTTCCTGTAATGAACCGGAGCAGAGTCCAACTCAGGCACGGCTCGAGTTCTTGGAAGCGCCCTTACAGGTTTACAGTAAGGATGCGGCCGGCTCCCGTCTCACTGGGAGCCAATCGTGGCTGGATGGGCTATTTTGGTCACCCCTTGAGTGCTCTGGACATTAGAAGGCCTCAGCACTTTGCTGTTTGCTGGAGCCATTAATGAATGGCAGCAGTACAGCCCAACTCACGGAGCAGCCCAGCGCATCCCCCGGTCACCTGGCACGGGACACGTGCTGCCTCCAGGGCTCTACTCCCTCCAGCTAAAGCCATTACACCCCCTCCTCCCCACGAGGGAAGGATCGATTCAGAAGCACCTGATGCTCCTCTTGGCTCGTTCTGCACCTGCCCTGTGCCCAAACAAAGGCAGGTTTAGCAGCTCCTGTTTCACTGCAGCCACACTCCAACGTGGGCCCTAACCCTAACCCTAACCCTTCCCAGCCTGGAACGGAAGATTTTCTCACTCCCAGAGATCTGCCCAAAGTGTCTTTTCTGTGTGTTTTTGGTGCAACTTGGGTAACTTGTCACCCTGATAAACTCTCCATGAACTGAACTCTTTCCTCCCGGGAATGACCCCTGCTGACAGCCAGCAGCTCTGTCCGCAAGGCGCCGAGACCCTTGGGATGCAGCACGGCTCCGGATCTCCAGCAGAGTGCACGTTTCCTCTCCCAAGTATTTTTAAATATCTTTCCAACGAAACAGCTGATAAGCAATTTGTCTGCTATTTATATTCTAAGTAAGTAAAGATAATTTTAGGATTCTTCTTCCCCTCGCAGAAGCCGATGCTCTGCAAATACCGTAGCACGTCAGCGGGCACATGGCACCGTGCTGCTCTGGGGTGGGCTTGTGCCAGGAACTCCCCCAGAGGAGCAAAATCCTGCTTATTTTTGGGAGATAAAAAACTTTTGAAGAAGTCCTGGTTCCTATGGAAGTCTTGTACAGGAATATGAGATTTCAGCCTCTCAGGTCATTTCCATAGCTGAAGGTGTTTATCAACCCCAGGCAGGATCCAGCTGACCCCAAGCCCTTTTGGAAACCCCATTTTTATGTTCTTATTTAAAACCTCAGATTTTGGCTCCAGCATCACATTTCCCAACCACACAGACAACAGCTCCCAGTGCTGAGGTTCATCCCAGTGCTCAGATGAACCCTAATGATGTCATTCCACATTTGCTGAGGGGAAGGGGAATAGGATCATCATTGAATCACAGAATCCTGGAATGGTTTGAGTTGGAAGTGACCTTAAAGCCAACCAGTTCCACCCCCTGCTGTGGGCAGGGACACCTTCCACCATCCTGGGTTGCTCCAAGCCCTGTTCAACCTGACCTTGAACACTTCCAGGGATGGGGCAGCCACAGCTTCTCTGAAGAACCTAACCATAGGGATTTACCACATGGCTCTGCTGCTGAAAGTATTTAAGGTTTCGTTCTTTTATTTTGGAACAAAATCCCTCTTTCTGTAAGAGGAAGGCTCTGCTGCAACTCCCACCCTGCTGGATGCTCAGGTTCTCCAGAGGGTACCTCCAATTTCTGCACTGCACCCACCATCTCCACCACAGCTCCAGAGCATGAGCTGGGGCTTCTGGAAAACATCCAGAGGGACCCCACAGTGAGGGGAGAGAGGGGTGAGCAGCTGGAGGCACCACATCTTCACCCCTGCAGTAAACCCAGCCAAGCTCTCTGAAGAGCCTCTCCACCCGATTCCATTCCTGCTGTGCTCTCACCTCCCACCACACACATTACTGCAGCCACTCAGGATTTGTGGCTTTGGAGAATGAGCTAAATGAATTTGATGTCCCAGAAAGAGGCACTTGAAAGCGAAACCGGTGGGGTTTAATGACAGCATTTTCCACATTTTTATGATAATGACTCTGGTGTTTATTGGAAGGTTAGCAACTCAGCCGAGCAGGAAAACAAAGCAATCGGAGAGGCCAGCCCTGCCACGGGGCCTCTGCACTCCTGGGCATTAATGCCTGCTCTATTCATGACATTTTTGGGCCATTTGGGCTCTCCAGCATATCCCTGTGGGAGTATGAGAGGGTGGAGGTGACATCACTTGGGATGAAGAGGAACAGAGCCTGCCCTCCTGCACTCTGCAAACTCATCCAACTCTGCTAATTGGGATCATCCTGTTCTTCAGGCTGGGAAACTGAGGCACAGAGTGTTCGGCACATTGCCAAAGACCACCCAAGGAATGGAAGTTTGGCCCAGGTAACCTGGAGCCTCCTGCTCTGAGGGCCTTCACTTGGCCACTGCCCAGCTCTGCCTTCCTGCGCAGGTTGGCCTGGGAGAGATGGACACAAATCAGCCAAAAGCAGCTTCACCGCTGTGAAATCAGCTGGAGGCACAAAACTGAAGTTGGAGGTTGGAGAAGGGATGAGTTTTGCTGCCCATGCCGTACCAGGCAGTGCCAGGCACTGCCCAAGGTGGAGCACAGCCAGTGCTGCTGGGAGGAGGTGATTTCCAGACAAGTTGGGAGCTCAGCAGCTGAGCGAGCTGGGACTGCAGGTCTCACTCAAAAATGTGAGATTTTTGTCACATTTGTGTGAACACCCTGCTGCCCAGGTTGCTGCTCTGATTCCCCAGCCCTGCCCGAATTCCTGCACTTCCCCTCCTTTCCCAGATTCACATCCCTGCTGCCTCCTGCATTACTTCAACCTGGGAGTGAGCAAAGTCTTGATGGCAAGGAAAAGACATTCCCACACGTGTGGCTCAGTAAATCCTGATGTTTTCCAATACCCATCTCAGTGCTGAGCTCCTGGGCAATCAGAGCAGTGTTTGTGTGGGGCTGGGATGAGGCACTCAGCCAGGGGGACCCAAAGAGCCCCTGTCCCTCAGGTGCTGTGGTGGCAGCACACCAGAAAGCCCCAGCAATAACAACCTTTGCCATTTTCTCACATCTCAAGTGTGTCCTTGTGTAACAAACTCAGATCACGGAGCAATTCCTGCCCCCGGTGATTCAGAACGTGATTAAATGCTATTTGTCTGTTCCTCTGAAATAAAGGAGCTGCAGTTGCTACAAACAAATTACGGTTTCAAGCTGTGAGGTAAAACACACCTTGACTCCTGAGAAAGCTGCTGCAGGCTTTGGTGGCTCTGAAGAGAAAGAGGAAACAACAAGGGGTGTTTCCTAGTGTTGCAGATCTTGCTAAAGTGCACTAAATTAATTATTTGACTCCTAAGAAGCAACTTATTCCCCACTATTTTTAGCCTCACGCACTATTTTAAGAGGTTTTGTCTTCAGGGTCCAGTCACGTGGAAGTTAAACAGAAGGCAGTGAAGTCTCCAAAGGATAATAAACTATCTCAAATTACTTTGCTAATGGAACAAAGAGTACTGTAAATGTCACACAGGATAGAACAAGAGCAAGAGAAACCTTTACACGAAACAATGGATCCATTAGCACAAAGGTAAGGAAAAAACCCCACAGACTTGTGATACTTGTGCAGAGCTTCACGGAGCTGCTGCTCCAAGCCAAGAGAATTTGTTTCCTCTCTTGGATTCTGTGCTGAGCTCACACCACAATCACCCACACTCTCAAGGCATTGATCCTTTAGGGTGTCAAAGCCCTTTACAGACAATAGCTAAGCCCCAGGTGAGTCAGTGGAATTATTTCTGCTTCAAACCCAGGTACAGAGAGGGAATCACTGAATCACTGATGGGAGACCAATACCAAACAGAGGTCCAGACTCACCAAACCCACCGAGGGGTCCTCACCTCCACTTAATGAAGTTGTCCATCATCCTGCAAGCTGCAGGAGTGACCCTTCACTGCTGGCCTGACTCATCAGCTGGAGAGCCCAGCTCTGGTGGGGCCTCCTGGGTGAGAGGATGGACTGTGAGACACCATCACCCACCCTGCCCTGTATTTTGCCTCTCCCGTGCTTGGCAGAAAATCAAAAGTCTTCAAACACGTCAAGGGCTGCAGCAGCAGCGTCACAGAGTGGTTTGGGTGTGACATAACACCACCAAAGAACCATGATGAGAAATTCCCCACCATGGGGGATGACAGTGCTGCCTCAGGAAAGCAGCAAAGACAAAAACTCTGAGAAGCAGGAAAAAGAGCAGGGAGGAAAAATGCCACGGGCTGCTGTCTGAAATGTGAGCAGATCCTCAGCCCCCTCCAGTCCACGAGTCAGGCTTTCTCCTGGAAGTAATTCCCAACCCCACCAGAGTGTTAATACCCAGATGTGTGAAGTGCAGAGCACATTTGGCTCTGCTCTGCAGAGTTTGCTGCGAGGAGAGAGAGTTGGGAGATGAATCTTCCATTTGACAGTCCTGAGATCTCCTAACCAAAGCCCACACAACTCCCAAGAGCTCTCCTGTTCTCCTGAAATGTAATTAGCTGAGGCTCTCCAGCACACATGTGTGAGATGGCTGGAGGGCTCGGAGGGGTGTAGATGAGAATAAATCTGCCTTCAGGCAAATCTGCACGGGTTAAGGTTGGAAAAGTCCTCTAAGATCCCCGTGTCCAACCATCAGCCCACCCCTCCTCGTTCACCCCTAAGCCGTGTCCCCAAGTGCCAAATCCACACATTTACTGAGCAGTCCAGGGATGCTGACTCCACCCCTGCCCTGGGCAGCCTCTGCCAGGGTGTGACAACCTTTTTTCCATGAAGAAATTTTCCCTAATATCCAACCTGAACCTCCCCTGGTGCAACTTTGGACAAGGGCCTGGAGAGCCAGGACAAGGGAATGGCTTCCCACTGCCAGAGGGCTGGGTTAGATGGGATTTTGGGAAGGAATTCTTGGCTCAGAGCATGGGGAGGGTGCCCAGAGAAGCTGTGGCTGCCCCTGGGTCCCTGGCAGTGTCCAAGGCCAGGCTGGATGGGGCTTGGAACACCCTGGGATAGTGGAAGGTGTTGGGATTGGACTGGATGGGCTTTAAGGTCCCTTGCACCCCAAACCATTGCAGGATTCCATGCAATGAGGTACCTGTGGGAAGCCACTGCTCAGGGGCTGGCTAATACTTATTTTCCTTAAAACAGAACACTGAGAAAATCATCACTTTCAGCAGAAACTTTATCAAATGAAGACAAATTTCCCCGTTCTGCACTGAGAGCCTTGGCTGCAAATGAGCCATGTCGGCACCAAGCTGGGAATGGGAAATTAATCCAAGGCTCAACCTTTGGTTCTACACTTGGACAGGATCTCAGAGCTGAACAATAAATATTGGGTCTGGGGCTCTGCTGAGTGCAATGGACTTGTTGTGCTCATCTCCAGACTGATCAATTATTCCAAAGTGTATTTATTGCTGATGAAATCACTGGAGAAGGCCTTTTCCTGCAGTTGTTATGGGATATTTAGTGAGTAAACATGGAAATCAACTATCCCAAGTGTCAATATTAACCCTTTTTCTTGGGAAGAAAACATTCCCTGCCTACCAACACACAGAACTAAGCACCAACTAAGATATTTAGAACCCAGTTAATTCTATAACATTTTATTTCTTTATGTTTTGGGGTCACACTCAGTGCTAAGATCTGACTTTCATTTGCAATCACCAGAGAAATAAACCAGCATCTTTAAATCATCAGCAAAGAATGATTCAATCCCTTCAAACAGGCTTATAAAAACCTCTCTGCACCACAAAATAAATTAATCTCAACACATGACTCACAGGCACCAGCAGGATGGTTCTCCAGAAGGGTGAGGAGCTGGAAAGAAGATTTGGTGAAGTTTGAAGGTTTCAATGTTGGCTTTTTAGCAATTCTTTGTGCTGGTTGATGATGGTGGGAATGCCAGGAGAGTGGGAATATCTTGTGTGCTGATGTCAAAATGGAACAGAGAGGGTTTTTTTTGGCATTTTACAGCTGTGGAAAGATGTGTCCAACTGCTGGAAAAGCCATGGTAGCAGCAGAGCTGCGTTAGCAGGATATGGAACCGTGGAGTCACAGAATCACTGAGGCTGGAACAGAGCTCCAACACCACTGAGTCCAACCACACTCCCAGCACTGCCCAGGCCACCACAAACTCGTGTCCCCAGGTGCCACATCCAGGGATGGGGACTCCCACACTGCCCTGGGCTGGACAGCCCTTTTCATGAGGGAATTCTCCCAATATCCAACCTGAAGGTTCCCTGGTGCAGCCTGAGGCCGTGGTGCCATGGAAGGGCTGCTCCAAGCTGCTCCCTGTGGTGCTTGGAGGAAGAGCCAGAGGCAGCAGTTAAGGACACCCCACTCTGGCAATGGCACCGTGCCACAAGCTGGGATCTGGGCTGGGATGGGTCATCCCATGGTGGATGCAGAGATCAGGGATGGATCTGGCCTCCAGAAGGAACTCTGGAAGGAACACAGATGATCTTTAAGGTTCCTTCCAGCCCAGGCCACTCTATGATGTCCTTACGTGGGTTTTGTTCCAAATGAACTCCCTGGATCTGAGAACTGAGGATGGGATCTGACCTGGCAGGAGCTGTCAGAGCTGGGGGAGGTTCACCTGCACCATGAAGGGACACGGAATCTTCAGTGGTTCCCCCCAGCCACTGATTATAACAAATATCATCCCAAAAGCAGAAAATGCCCCAGCTGAGGAGCTGCTGCCTGCCTGGTGAACAGCAGGACCAGGAACACCACACGCTCCTGGGGGAAACTGCTGTGGACACACTGTGCAGGACCAGGGCTTTGGATCAGGTCCTTGGTGCTCCTGGGCTGGTGGGAAGTGATGTCACCAACTCTGAAATGTCCCAGCTCCTGCTGAGTGTCCATGTCCCATCGTCCTGGCAGTGAGTAATGTCCCTTTCCATCCCAGCTGCTCAGGTGTGTTTATGATCCCGAGCCATGGTGTCACTCCCCAGCCAAGTGACACTCAGGGCAGCGCATCACTGCCAGCGGCCTCCAGCTCATTTCATGCTAATTGCTCTCCAAAATTGGGTGATGCAGTTGGGGCACAAAAACATTTTCAACAGTGTCATTAATTCGGGGAACATTTCCTGGAGTAATTACAGCCAGCATCACCAGTCATTCCTAATTATTCCACGCAGCCCCACCCAAACACACTTCAGGCTTGATTAGCAAGACGTGTGTTATCCCACTCCACGCTCGAGAGGGATAAATGGGGCTCTCTAGGAGAAAGTAAATATTACCTGTTGTACCCAATGATCCAAATCGTTCAAATCCTTCATTATCTGCTCCCAAACACTTAACAAAGCTATTACTTAATTTATTTGATGGCACAGATGTCATTAACCGAGGCTGGTGAACATCATGGGATGTTTTAATGATCTGTTTGATGAGTTGCTTTGTCCTGAAATGATTGTTTATGGCTCAAAGAAAACGAAGAGCAACTTTTTGACTCAAATGACAAAGAATTCAGGGAAAAGAAAGGAACCATAAAGGTGCTAGTCAGATCTTCCAGGACGACCCTAGGAATTCAGTAGGAATTTCATCATGGAGTGACAGGACAAGGGGGAATGGCTTCCCACTGCCAGAGGGCAGGGATAGATGGGATTTGGGGAAGGAATTCCTGGCTGTGAGGGTGGTGAAGGGGCTGGGATGGAATTCCCAGAGAAGCTGCGGCTGCCCCTGGATCCCTGGGAGGGTTGGACAGGGCTTGGGGCACCCTGGGACAGTGGGAGGTGTCCCTGCCATGGCTGGGGTGGCACTGGGAGGGCTTTGAGGTTCCTCCCAGCCCAAAGCATTCCAAGGTTTTATGACTCAGTGATCCTACGCTGGTCACTTAGCAGGGATCCGTGGGGAAAAAAAGGTGGGAGGCAGCAAACTTTGAAAAACTTCCTGTGTGTTCCTCTGCGTTATCGCCAAACAAGCTTCTATCTATTTTTTTTTCTTTTTTCTTCCTTTTTCCCCACTTCCAGAGGAACATGGCTGCTGTTGAAGCATTTTTCCCTGCTCCTGGAGCACCCTCTCCTGTCCGAGCAGCAGCAATTCCCATCTGTGAGAAATGCATATTATATGATCGGCTCTTCACAAATATCAAAATGAGTACTATATGTGTTATGTTGGAAAGTTATGTTGTATTAATATTTTCTTAGTAGTGCTGTATTAATCTTTTTAAGTAGTGTGGTAAATATAGTTTTTAGGCTATAGCATAATATTAAAATAGAAACTATGTGATGTAAGATACTTTTTGTAACTAGTTCAAGGAATGGATAAAATAATCCAGAAATTCTTCAAAGAGAAAACAGCGTCAAGACACCAAGATCTCAAGAAAAGAATTATTGCCTCCTCAGACTTCGAGAAGCCAAGAAAATTGATTTACAAGGTGAAGGGGGGAAGTAGACATTAAGCAGAAACACCTTCAGTTTTTAATCATGTATGAGATGTATGAATATGCAATAAGCTATTGTTTTTAAGGGTTAATCCTCTGTTAACGTGGGTCCTTTTTCGGGCTTATTTTGCCCAGAAAGACATACCTGGACTGTCCGTAACTCTTTGTTTTTATTGTCTCATATTGTTCTAATCCTAATTGTCCAAATTTTTATCACTGTAATTATATTACTATAACTATTTTTTTACTATTAAACTTTTAAAATTCTAAAAACAAGTGATTGACGTTTTTCTCACCTGGGCTGCCTCCGCACAGGGGGAACTGTGTGGGACTCACCCCCTGCAGCACATAAAGATTTATTCATGTTACACTGAGCTCGTTTGTGTTCCTGCTCTAGTGGATACCAAACCCCAGTGTCTGCAGTGTTCCGAGAACGTTTTTAACACTTTTATTTCCCCAGTCACCCCTGATTTACTTGGAAAAACACACGGCTGGGTTACAAAATTTAAAATTAAATCAAGCGGCGGAGCTGGCGATCTGATGAATCCATGGAGGATCTGCTGGCACCCCAGCGGAGGCGTTTGTCCGGGGAAAAATCCCACATCCAGCAGCAGCGGGGCACGGCAGTGGGATCAGGGCCCCCGGGTCCCCACAGACTGAGGTGGCAGGAGCGGCCCTGGGTCCCTCACGTCCTCACAGACTGAAGTGCAGAGTCCGAAGTCCCCATGTCCCCACAGCCAGGAAGGACCTGGGGAAGGACCAAACGTGTCCGGGACCGCCGAGCACCCCCGGGGTCCTCCTCCTCCTCAGAGCCACCACCGAGCGGGAGCCAGAGCGGCGCAGCCGGGGCCGCTCCGCCCCGCGCATCTCTATGGTCACCGCCCTGCGTCTCTATGGCCGGCCGCTGGAGGACCGCGCGGTGACATCAGTGGGGCGGCACCGTGGCCGTGGGGGGGAATCAGTTCCGGCAGCGTGGCGGCGCTCTGGGCGGAGCTCTATGGCCGGTGAGCCCTGTGTGAGCGTGCGTCTCTATGGTAGGGCGGCGCTCTAGCCCGCGCTCAGTGGTGCGGGCGGGGCGGCGCGGGGCCGAGGCCGCCATGGCCGCCATGGCCGGCGCGGGGCCGGGCCCGGCGGAGGGGCTGTGTGTGCTGTGCTGCGGGGAGATGGACGTGGTGGCCCTGGGCCGCTGCGAGCACCCCATCTGCTACCGCTGCTCCGTGCGGATGCGGGCGCTCTGCGGCGTCCGGTACTGCGCCGTGTGCCGGGAGGAGCTGCGGCAGGTGAGGCCGGGCCCGGGGCTGGGGGGGCCCTGGCCGGGCGGGGCAGCTCCCGGGCAGGGCCGCCCCGGGAATGGGCCGGGTGGGACCGGCGGGGACGGAGCGCCCGGGTTATCACCCTCTACCCCGCTCCCAGGGGTGCCGCCGCCGCCTGGGTCAGTGGGAAACAAAACGTGAGGAAAATGGAGTTAGAGCGAATGTTTATGGTGTGAAGTCAGCAGGGCTCGCTCTGGCAGCAGAGAATGGAGCCTCTGCTCCCTGCTCCAGGAGGCTGCAGCTCTTAGGGGGGATCATGGAATCGTAAAATCCTGGAATGGTTTGGAATGCAAAGGACCCTAAAGCCCATCCACTGCCAGCCCTGCCATGGCAGGGACACCTTCCACTGTCCCAGGCTGCTCCAAGCCCTGTCCAGCCTGGCCTTGGGCAATTCCAGGGATCCAGGGGCAGCCACAGCTTCTCTGGGAATCTACTTCTAGATTTCTGATGTAGCTTTTGCTGTAAGAACTGAAATTCCTTGCTGTATTTATGTCTCAGCCTGTCTGGGCTGGGGCTGGTGACTCCAGCTGTTCCCGCAGCAGTTCCCGAGCTGGGAATGTGTGCTGGAGGTGGGAGCTGCAGTGCTCCGAGCCCAGGGGGGCAGCTGGGAGCAAGGAGATGCCCTGAGAGGGGTGTGTGGTACAGGTAATTCGAGAGGTGTTGTGTCTTTAGCTCCTCGCTTTCCTGGGAGTTAAGGAAACACGAAACAGTGGTTCCCTGCCAGCCTTAGACATTGAGTCACTTGGAAACTCCAGGTCCCCGTGAGATCCCCCAGGGGCCGGGGAGGAGCCGGGGGCAGGGCTCCTGCCGGGCATTGGCTGTGGAAGGGGTTGTGCTGCTGGAGGATATTTACTCTGGGAACAGCTGTGGGAGCAAAACAGACCAGGAGCGTTTCCTAATCCCGTTCAAACTCCAGGGGCCAGGCTGGGCCAATCCCTGGCGGGTTGATAATATGTCCCGTGGCCCTGCTGGCAGCAGGGGACAGTGCCCGAGGGAGGTGACAGCTGAGGCTGGCACGAGGCTGCGGGCGTGGGCAGCTCCCGGAGGCAGTGCCTGCCTGGAATGCCCATCCCGGTGCTGTTCCCGCAGGTGGTGTTCGGGAGGAAGCTGCCATCCTTCTCCTCCATTGCCCTGCAGCAGCTGCAGCATGAGAAGAAATACGACATTTATTTCATGGATGCGGAGGTGTACGCGCTGTACAGGTGAATGTCCCCGGAATGTCCCCAGCACGTGGTGGCGCACGGGACGTGGCAGGAAGTGCTGTGCGGGAGGGCGGGGTGCCCTGCTCTCCTGGCATTTGGGCAGCTCTGAGTCACCTGTGCAGGTGTGTTTGGCGAGGTGACAGCTGGAGCAGGGCACTGAGCGCTCAGCAGCTCCCGAGGCTGCAGTGTTGGATTCACCAGCGCAACGCACAAGCTTTGCTCTCTCGACAAAAGTCACTTTTGGCATCTTTAACAGCGGCAAAATTGCTGAAAACCTTCCCATTCCTTGCGTGGCTGCTGTGGAAATTGATAAAGACTTAATGACTGTTGTAATTGTAATTACTCCTGTGCTGAATAAGCACTAACCAAACCAAGGTGTGCCGAGTATTGCATGAAGAGTAACAATGTCTTCGCACAAAGATCTTAATTCTGAATGGGAGGGGAAAAAAGTGAAGTGAAAAAAACAGGGCAGAATAAAAACATGGCATTAGCATTGTGTTCTACAAATATTTTTCATAACAATCTTAATTGGGAGGATTTTAGATAATGGAAAGAGGAGTGGAAATTATGCATACTGGCAGTGGAGCTTTTTCCTTGGAGAATTGGGCATTATTTTCACCCTGATTTGGGCTGAGAATGTAACTTTGGGACATTTACAGTTTTGGCTTGATGTTTGTGGGAATGAGGGAGTGGAAGTTCTCCCAGTGAGACCAGTGCTCAGCTCTTCCTGGGAGCCATTGTGTGGTGGGGTTTTTCCCTCCTTCTCTAATACAATTCCTTAATTTCAGTTTGTCTCTCCCCACCGTATTCTTCAGTTTCTGACAGCGGGAAGTGTAATGGAATTGGATGTGAATGTTGCAGGAATCTCCAGCAGGGGAAGGGTTTGTTGCAGTTTACTCAGTTTTGCAGTGAGTTCCTGCTCTGTGGCTGCTCAGCTCTGCTCCAGCAGCTGGAACCTCGGTGTAGTTTGGTTCCATCCTGTTCCTGCCATCCAGCAGAATTCTTGCAATAAGCAATTCTTGCCATAAGCAGGTCACAACCCTCCCTGCAGATTGCAGGGGCAGCCTTAAAGCTGGAGCCTTCTGCCAGGGATGGAACATTTGTGTTTTGCTAAAGGTGTGGGGGTGCTGAGAGGGAGTTGGGTCATTTTTGGGAATCTCTCTCATCCCTCAGGAAGCTGCTGCAGCACGAATGCTCCTTGTGCCCGGATGCAAAGCCCTTCAACACCTTTGCAGATCTGGAGCAGCACATGAGGAAGCAGCACGAGCTCTTCTGCTGCAAACTCTGTGTGAAACACCTAAAGGTGAGCTGGGCCTCTGCTTGGATGTATGGGAAGGAGGGAGTTTCCCTCCATGACCTCCAGGAGTTCCTGGGAAGATGGGAAGGCAGAACAGCAAGGATTTATTTAAGTTCCCTCTTCCTGAAGTGAGGCCAGTTGCTTTATTTTAAACCTTTCTTCTTCCATAAACTGGTTAATGAAGAGGGCCTGGAGGTTCTCCAGGTTTTAAATTAAACCCCACAGTGGCGGTGCCACAGTTGGTTTGTGCCAGGTGAACTGGAGTTTGCTGCCAAAAGGGATGGGATCCAGGAGCAAGCAGGTTGACCTAAATGAACCCTAATAAGTTTGGGAACTGAGCTGAATCTCCTGTGGTCTTGGAATTCCTGGCGCTGATTGAAGGGAAGTGGGAAAGGAGGGCAGGACTTCCTTTGGTTTCTGGTGTCCTTTGAGCTCTGGTGAGGTGCTTCATGCCCAGGGTTCCCTCAGCACTGAGAGAACTTGTTTGCTATTTTCTCTCACAAACAATATTAAAACTGTTGCTTTTTAATTTCAGAATACTGTAGAGATTTTTATTTCAAAGAAAAAAGTCCCGTCTTATTCATACCCACTGAAAAGAAACTCCTAAACTTGTGGAAGCTTCAGTCCATCAGCCTTGGCAAATCCAAATAAACCTTTTCCCTGAGCAATTTCCCAGTTCTTATCTAAGCCAGAAATTAAGGATATTCTGTTCTCAAGGCTGGGTTGATCTTTTTGGCATCTCCAGATCCCTTCCTACCAAAACAGCTCACAAGGTAGTGGGGACAGAGGGCTGGCTTGTGATACAGGAGTTGTTCACTGAAGTGAATCCTCTGTGTGCAGCTATTTGGGGTGGTTACTGTGAGAGGAAAGTAAAACTGCTCCCTTGGGGTTTCTAAATTTGAGAATGCAAAATACTGTTTGTTGATAAATACATAGTTAGGCTTTTTCCACTCCAGGGATTATAATTTAAACTCATTGCAGCATAAAAAGATTCCAAAGGGAAAAAAGTTAATTAAATTCATTCCCAGTGTTTAGAGAAATGCAAGTTAGATTTTATTTGAATCCATCAATTGAATTTTACTTCCTGTCCACCAAAAATTTTAGGTGTTAGTGGTCAAACTGCTTTTTTTTGAAGAAGCAAATCTTCCACCCCTACAGATGGAGAAGTTGGACACAGACAGACTTGTTCTGTTTGGTTCTGTGTCCATAGGAAACAGTGCAAATCTATGAATGCAAATCTATGAATACCAATGTATTAACACAATCCCTGCCCTCCAGATCTTCACCTACGAGAGGAAATGGTACTCCAGGAAGGACCTGGCCCGGCACCGGATCCATGGGGACCCTGATGACACCTCCCACCGGGGCCACCCCCTCTGCAAGTTCTGCGACGAGCGCTACCTGGACAACGACGAGCTGCTCAAGCACCTGCGCAGGGACCACTACTTCTGCCACTTCTGTGACTCTGAGGGGGCTCAGGAGTACTACAGGCAAGCAAACATTGCTGATATGAGTCCTTTTTCCAGCTTAAATTTCCTTTTTTCTAGCTTAAATTTTGAAGTAAAATTCCTTGGGTGAGCTTTGAATTTAAGGGGTAAGTAGTGTTTGAAAGCAGAGTGGAGGAGTGGCAGCAGGTTAGGTGCAATTCTGTAAATAAGTAGCCAAAATATTCACTTTGAGTCTAGTTCATGTTTTAAAATTTTCTTCATTAAATAAAATTAATTTTGCAGCCTGACAGCAACTGTCTGGTGTGTTACCCCTAATGGGGGACAGGACAAGAAGAAGCGTTCTTAAGTTGCATCAGGGGACATTTAGATTGGATATATTGGGGAAAATTCCTTCATAGAAAGGGTTGTCAGGTACTGGAAGAGGTTAGCCAGGGAAATGGTGGAGTCTCCATCCCTGGAAATGTTTAAAACCATGTGGATGTGGCACCTGGGGACACAACTTAGTGGTCAACATGGTGGTGGTACTGGCTGATGGTCTTAAAGACCTTTTCCAACCTTAATTCTGTGATTCCTTTATCCTGCTGCTCCAAAGTTTGTGTGCAAGGGGAACAGAGGTGACTTTTTTGTCATGTGCACAGCTGGATGTGCTGAGCATCTGTGGGTTTGGTTTAACACCTGGATCATGTGTTGGCTGTACAGAAACAGGGTCAGCTGGAAAACATCCCTGGGATAAGGACAAACCAACTACCAGGGCTTGTCCTCACCTCCCCTTGATGCCTTGAGAGGCTGACTGGAACAGAGGCTGGGCAGTGTTAAAGGAATAAAGTAGGGATTTATTAAAAGGCCTCAAAGGATACACCTTGGGCAGTACAA
>JAWMRF010000044.1:15429841-15465503 GCA_035221435.1 Sphenopsis melanotis | reverse complement strand
TTGTGTGTTTGGGGTTTTCTTTTTCGGTGCGGTTTTTTGTTTGTTTGTGGTTTTTTTTTATTTTGGGGTTTTTTTTGTGGTTTTTTGTTTTGTGTTTTTTGGGGTTTTTTTGGGTGTTTGTTTGTTTGGTTTTGTTTTGTTTTTAGGTGTTTTGTTTTTTTGGGGAGGGTCTTGTTTTGGTTATTTTTTTTCCCCCCCAAATCTGAGGATGTAAAATTCCCCTGAGATGAGCTCAAAGGCACCGAGCTCCCAGCCTGACATCCATGAGATCTGGAATCATGGAATATCCTGAGTGGGGAGGGATCACAGGGGTTGTATCCCAATAAATCCCATCCCTGGAGTGTGTCCAAGCTCTCCCGGAGCTCTGTTCAGTGCCAGCCCCCTCTGGGGATGAGCCTTTCCCAAAACCCATCCTGACCCCCCTGGCACAGCTCCATCCCCCCCATCCTGCCCCAAACCTCCCCCGTGGCCGCTCCCAGCTGGAGCTGCCTGGCACACCCAGGGATTTTCTGGCAGCTCCGGGCACAGAGTCGGTCCCTGGTGCCGAAACCTCCCCAGGGCTGCGGGGAGCGCTGCCCAGCCCGGGCTGGTTCAATCCGGGAGGGACGGACGGACGGACAGACCCGGCTGGCTGCGGGTCCCGGCGCTGCCCTAAGAGCCCGGGGATTGTCCCGCAGCCCCTCTGTGCTCCCGGAGCTCGGGAGTGCCCGGTTCCTGCTCCATCCCCTCGGTGTTCCCGGAGCCCAGGAATGCCCGGCTCCCGCTCCGTGCCCGGGGAGTGCCCGGCTCCATCCCCTTTGTGCTTCTGGAGCCGGAGAGTGCCCCGTTCCCGCTCCATGCCCAGGGATTCCGGGCTCCCTCTCCATCCTCTCTGTGCTCCCGGAGCTCAGGGAGTGCCCCACTCCATCCCCGGGGAGTGCCCGGCTCCTGCTCCATCCCCTCTGTGCTCCGCAAGCCCAGGAGTGCCCGGCTCCCTCTCCATGCCCGGGGATTGCCCTGCTCCATCCCCTCTGTACTCCCGAGGGCAGGGAATTCCCGGCTCCCTCTCCATGTCCGGGGATTGCCCGGCTCCATCCCCGTTGTGCTTTCCCCCCAACCCGCTCCGTGCCCGGGGAGCGTCCGTTTCCATCCCCTGTGTTCCATCCCGGAGCCCGGGAGTGCCCGGTCCCTGCTCCGTGCCCGAGGAGTGCCCGGTCCCCGCTCCATCCCCTTGGTACTCCTGGAGCCCAGGAGTGCCCGGCTCCATCCCCTTTGGGCTCCCGGAGCTCAGGGAGTGCCCGGCTCCCTCTCCATCCCCTTCTGTTCTCTCGGAGCTCAGGGAATGCCCGGCCCCCTCTCCATGCCCGAGGAGTGCCCGCTTCCATCCCCTTTGCGCTCCATCCCCACTCCGTGCCCGGGGCGTGTCCTTCTCCATCCCCTCTGTGCTCCCGTTCCGTGCCCGGCCCCGTTCCATCCCCAGGGCGTGTTCCGCTCCATCCCGGGATGCAGCAGCCCGGGCCACGCCCCGGCTCGCCCGTCAAAAGGAGCCCGCGGTGCCCGAGCGTGCCAGGGACCGGCACGGGCACAGGTGAGCGGCACAGGGTCCCCTCCGGGCGGGCACGGCCACCTCCTGGCCCTGGGCCACCAAACCGGGTCATCTCCTGTCCCCGGGTCACCTCCTGTGCCACCTCCTGTCCCTGTGCCACCCACCCGGGCCACCTTCTGCCCCCCTGCCGCCTCCTGTCCTCTGCCACCCCCTTGGGTCACCCCCTGTCCCTCTGCCACCTTCTGTCCTCTGCCACCTCCCTCTGCCACCCGCTTGGGTCACTTCCTCTGCCACCCCCTGTCCCTCTGCCACCTGCCCCTGGGCCACCCCCCCCGGGTCACTTCCTCTTTCTCTGCCACCCCAGACCCAGCTCAGGACGTGGTGCCTTCATTAACTCCAAATTCTCCTTGTGTTTTCCCAGACCCCCCTACTCCAGGAGTTTTCCCCATTTTTTGGGGCTAATTTTGGGGTTTGTGAAGGGTGCTGGGGTGTCCAGATTTCCACCTGACCTTTACCTTTCCTCCTCTGGGTTTGCGGTTGGTATTCATTTATTTCTCTTTGGTTTTTCCTTTCTGAACTCGTTCCTGGGGCTCTCCTGAACACCTGTCCTGTTTTGGTTTTTATTTATTTATTTCTGTTTGGTTTTTCCTGGCTGAGCTGAGGTGGTTCCTGCAGACCTGTCCAGAAATGTCTCCTCTGCTGCCAGGGCTGGGATTCCTCCTCCTCCTGCTGGGTGAGTCTGCTGTGGGCTGGTCCAGGAGGGTTTTCCATAGCTGGGATCACCCTAAAAGGGGAAATTGTGCTGCCAGAGCACTGAACGTGACTTGGGTGGTTACTCTCAATCCCCAGCCTTCCGTTGTCCTGTTTGTTGTTGGATTTGTGAGTGAAATATTTCAGTTTTTAGGGTGGGAAGATCCCATTGGGACTGATTCTCCTCCTGTCTGTTCTGTATGCTCCCTGTTCCTCTGCTGGGAAAGCACTTAAGGAATAATCATAATTAAATCTGATTACCTCTGTATTCATTGAATAATAAATCCCAGCACGGTTTGGGTGGGGAGGGACCTTAAATCCCCTCCACTCCTTGGGCAGGGACCCCTCCCACCATCCCAGGAATGAAGTGCTCATCCAAGCTGCTTTAGGACCCCCTTCCTAATGCAGTTTTTGGGATTATGAACTCATCCACAGCAGGAAAGTCACTCCTCCATCAGACCTGAGAGCTGCATAGCCCTCTCTGTGTCCCCTCCCTGTCCCTGCCCCCGTCCCACTGGTATACTATATAATATATTAGCTTATATATAAAAATATATTAGAATATATAGATATATTATATATAATATTATATACTATATAATATATTTATAACATATTATTATATGTTATTACTGTAATATATTATATAGAATATAGTATATAATAATGCATTGTTATATATCAATAATATATTGATAAATATTATAGAAATAATGTATTGATTTATTAATATATACTATATTAATATATGCTAATATAATATATAATATATACTATATTCCATATAACATTACATCACATTCTATATATATAGAATGCATATATATAAAATATATATAGTATTATATATATTAATATAATATATTCTGTAATAACCTAAATTATATTATTTGTATGGTCTCACCCTCCACATGAGACTAAAAATAGAATAAAAGTTTTTAAAACACTTCTCAGTTTCCCCATCTCTGAGTCAGAAAAAAGCAGAATCCAGCAGAAAATGAACTCTGAAATCCTTCAGGGAGCTGAGGGCTGGGGCTGGGAGCAAGTTCTGTGCTGGCTCTGCTCCTAAATCCCTTTGTCTTGCAGGGTGCCAGGGAGCTGCTGCTGCTGGGACAGAGCTGGTAAGGCAAATTCAAAACAAAAACTGCAATTTGTGTGGTTAAAACATTCCAGGGTGGTTTGGGACGGGGAGGCCTTAAAGATCAGCCATGGCAGCCCCCCTTCCTCTGGGACCCCACTGAAATCACCAGGGAAACTTCCCTCCCCTTGTGGGGTGGGATGGGCTGGAACTGCCCAGGTGATTGAGGTGCAGAGCCAAGAACTGTCCAGGGACCCAGGATTTGGGGTTTCAGTGTGCTCAGGATTTGAGGTTTCAGTGTGTCCAGGATTTGAGGTTTCAGTTTGCTCAGGGTTTGGGGTTTCCATGTGTTCAGGATTTGGGGTTTCAGTGTGTTTGGGGTTTCAGTGTGCTCAGGGTTTGGGATTTCAGTGTGTTCAGGGTTTGGGGTTTCAGTGTGCTCAGGGTTTGGGGTTTCAGTGTGCTCAGGGTTTGGGATTTCCATTGTGTTCAGGGTTTGGGGTTTCAGTGTGCTCAGGTCCCACCCCAACCCAAAGGGCTCCCCCAGTCTGTGTGCAGTGATCCCAAACAATGTCAGAGCTGCATTTTAACCCTGTCTCTTTTCTCCTCCTCCTGGTGCAGTGCTCCAGCTCCCCTGTCAATGGTGAGTTCCTTTCCAAATATTTATCACAAAACTCAGAGAGGGCTCTGTGTGCCAAATCCTCCCACAATTCCTTACCTTTGTCTCTCTTTTTTTGTTCTGGGGCTCAGAATCAGCCGTGTGTGCCTCAGTGCAGAGGTAGGTGAGCCAGGCCCAGGGGCTGTGGCATTTCCCTGGGAGGGATTCTGCTGTCCTGGGGTGACCAGACCCCCCTGAGCCCAGATTTTGGGATTTTCCCCAGGGTTGCCTGTGGGCAGGGAGGGCTCTGGTTGCACTTGTTCAAACAGTGAATGAAGGGAAAGTGCCCTGCTGGGGTTTTGTGTCTGGGAAGACAAAGAAAGGCAGGGCCAGGCTCTGGGGAGCAGCCAAGAGCCTTGGCACTGGTGCTGAGCTTATCTTGGCTCCAGCGGGGCTCAAACAGCTCCACTCCAGACCTCACTCAACCTGAATGGTGGCTGAGGCTCAGCAGTGCCCCCCTGCCTGCCCCTGTGCCAGCAGCCTCGTCCTGCCCTGTCCCTGTGTGCCCCCTGTGCCCTGAGCTCTGCTCCTGCTCATTTGGGAGGGCTGGATCCCTCCTGGGCCCTGGGGGGACAGCCAGGAGCCAAACCCTGCTCAGGGCACTCAGGTGCCTTTGGGCGCTGTGTCCAGCTGTGCTCTGGGCTGCTGAGGGGTCACACTTCACATCTGGATCTGTCCCCAGCCAGTCTGGTGCCCAGCTCCCCACTGGTTGTGCCCTCATCCAGCTCTGCCCCAGCTCCCATCCGGTTTTACCCCACGTTCCCCACTGCTTCTGCCTCAGCTCCCCACCAGTTCTGCCCCCACCCAGTTGTTCCCCATCCCATCCAGTTTCCCCCATTCCCATCCTCTCCCAGTTCCCCATTCCCATCCTCTCCCAGCTCCCCCATTCCCATCCCAGTTCCTCATTTCCAGTGCTGTCCCAGTTTCCCCATTCCCATTCCCATCCCAGTTCCCCCATTCCCATCCCAGTTCCCCCATTCCCATTGCCAGTTCCTCATTCCCAGTTTCCCCATTCCCATTCCCAGTTTCCTCATTCCCATCCCAGTTCCCCACTCCCAGTGCTGTCCCAGTTTCCCCATTCCCATTCCCAGTCCCCCATTCCCAGTTCCCCATTCCCAGTGCTGTCCCACTTTCCCCATTCCCAGTTCCCCATTCCCACACTGTCCCTGTCCCCCCAGTGCTGTCCCAGTTTCCCCATTCCCAGTTTCCCCATTCCCAGTTTCCCCACTCCCATTCCCAGTTTCCCCATTCCCACGCTGTCCCAGTTTCCCCATTCCCATCCCAGTTCCCCACTCCCACGCTGTCCCTGTCCCCCCAGTGCCAGCCAGGAGCAGCTCCTGGAGGTGGCCCGAGGCCGAAGGTCCCCGTGCAGCCTCAGCTTTGCCCAGCTGGCCTGTGCCCAGGTGAGGACCCTCAATCCCTCAATCCCTGGGGCTGGGATTTGTGTTCCTTGGGAATTCTGACCCTTCCCACCAGCCCTGGGGAGCAGCCAAGGCTGTGCCCGGGGTTTCACCCTGAGCTGTGGCACTGCCACCCTCCAGGGGACACTGCCCTGTGCCACAGGGCTCAGGGGTGCCCAAACCACCAGGGACGCCTTGGGGAATTGGGGATTTCCCTCTCCAAACCACTGGGGTGAGAAGGAAGTTGGGGCAAAGGGACTTTGCAAATCAAATTGACTCTTAAAAATTGGTGTCACAGCATTGGAGTGAATCTCTGCAGGGGAGTCACGCTGGGTGTTGGGATAAAGCACAATTAAAGGGGTAAAAGCACAATTAGAGAAATAAAAACACAATTGGAGAAGTAAAAACACAGTGGAAGGGGTAAAAACAATAGAAGGGGTAAAAAACACAACTGAAGGAGTAAAAGTACAATAGAAGGGGTAAAAGCACAATTAGAGAAGTAAAAGTACAATAGGAGGGGTAAAAGCACAATTAGGGAAGTAAAAACACAATTAGAGAAGTAAAAACACAATAGAAGGGGTAAAAGCACAATTAGAAGGGGTAAAAGTACATTTAAAAGGGGTAAAATCACAATTAGAACTGGTTGCAGCCTGGAAAATGCCACCTGGACTATTCCAGGTTTAGTTTCTTCCAGGTTTTGTCATTATCTCTTAGGTTGCTGCCAGTCATTGCAATTAAATTGACAGCATTAAATTTGTGCTTTTTGGTAAATATTTCTGACAGAAGGATGGCACTTCTGCAAATATTTATCAGTGGGTTTGCGGATTTTTTGGTGTTTGTTTTTTTCTTGGTTTTGTTTTTGTCTTCTACTCTTTGTAAGCCATTTCCCTGAAAAAATGTTTGGGAATTAGAGAGGTCCCCATGGAAGTTTCTAGTTAGATGAAATTTTTCAGAAATTTGGGCAAAGTTTTGGCAATTTTGGGGGTGGGGTTTTTTTGGATAAAGCTTTTAAAACCTGTGCCAGTGTTTTACCCCCCTCAAGGGAGGAATCCCCGAGGGTGATTTCCCCCCTAAATATTCTCTTGATTTGCATTTCCCTTCTCTTTTCCAGGGAGCTTGGCTCCAGGATGTCCAGGATGATTTCCTCTCCTCCTTATATTCCTGCCTGGCCTCTAAACCCAGCACAGCTCTGGATCCAGAATATTCCATCCT
Source organism: Sphenopsis melanotis (assembly GCA_035221435.1). Classification (NCBI taxonomy): domain Eukaryota; kingdom Metazoa; phylum Chordata; class Aves; order Passeriformes; family Thraupidae; genus Sphenopsis; species Sphenopsis melanotis. The sequence continues at coordinate 15,458,880 of JAWMRF010000044.1, read as the reverse complement.
GTTCTTTTCCAAATACGATGCCAGGAAGCTTTTGTCGTCCCTGACCGAGTTCAACCAGCAGGTGAACCTTCCCTCAAATGGAATTCCCTCAAATCCAGGGAATTTTTGCTCAGGAAAAGACTTCATTTCAAATCCCCTGGTTATTTTTTGACCTTATTTTGGAAAGAGATGTCACCCTGATTTTTTTATTAAGATTTTTTTATTAAGATTTTTTTATTAAGATTTTTTTATTTTAAGATTTTTTTATTTTAAGATTTTTCTTTTAAAGATTTTTTTAAAAGATTTTTTTTTAAGATTCTTTTTAAGATTTTGATTTTCTAAGCCTTCTGATGTTTACATTCTTGTAACGAACTTTCTCACACACTTTCTGTAAATAACTTATTGTTTTGCATTCTTTTCTGGAGGAGGAGAAATTTGAGGAACTATTTGTCTAGTGTCATTGGAGAGGTGGCACTGTCACCCTTCAACCCACTGTCACTTTTGGGAATCTATAAATGTTGGAGTCAGAAATTAAAATTCTCTTTTTACCTTGAAGAGAGCAGCGAGTCCACGTTGTTTCATGTCCTACAGTGACAAAGAGCCCCATTCAAAGCAGCAGATTTAATTTAACATTCAGATTTTCTTGGATTTCTGTCAATGTCTGGCTGGAATTCCCTGGAATTCAGGGTTTTTTCTCCTGCCTTGCCCCCAGTTTTCCCAGGTGCCCGTTTCCCTGGAGTGGAGCCTGGTGTTCCTCAATGGGCTGTGGGAGAGGATGCTCCAGGTGCCTGGCATTGGGACCCCCCCAGTGCTGCTCCAGTGGCTCCATGGGGGCCTCCAGCCTTTCCTGGTGCACCCCGAGGTGTTTGGCTGCCTCCGTGCCAAGGATGTGTCCTGTGAGCAATTCCAGCTGCTGTGAGTGCAGGATGTCCCCTCTGATGTCCCCTCTGATGTCCCCTCTGATGTCCCCTCTGTGCCACCAGAGCCACGCCCTGGGGGCTCCTCCGGGAGGGAAAATCACTTTGGAGAAGGGTGGGAAATGGATTTGTAGAAAATCTTTAAAGTTTAATCAAATATTTGTATAGTGTGTATTTATATATCAATTTTAAGATAAGAAATGTTGATTTAGAAATATTATACAGAGGCCAAGAAATGCTTATAGTGTGGTGGAATTAGGAAATTAGAATACACTGGCTTTATTGGAATTGGGAAACTACAATACACTGGCTTTATTTGAATTGGGAAATTGGCTTTATTTGAATTGGGAAATTGGCTTTATTTGAATTAGGAGATTACAATACACTGGTTTTCTTACAATTAGGAAATTACAATACGCTGGCTTTTTTACAGTTAGGAAATTATGTTACAATGGCTTCTGATTGTGATGGTGTGAATTATAACACTTGTATTGTCTCACCCTTCTCATGAGACTGAAAATGGAATAAAAGCTTTTAAAACACCTCTCAGTTACCCCATCTCTGGGTCAGAAAAGGGCATAATCCACCACAAAAGGATGGGATTGAGAACATCCATGTTTTTGTGAGAGCCCAGCCCTGGCCTCAGCAATGTTTGAGGTGTTTTCCCTCCCTTTGCAGAGTGGCTGCCCTGGATGGAATCTATTCCCAGCTTTCTGTGCAGGAGCAGAGGAATCTCTACTCTGGGATCAAGCATTTCCTCACCCAGCCTGGTAAAGGATTTCCCTGAATTCCCTGGGCTCTGTCCCAGGACTGAGGCTTCACAGGGTTTCTGTGAATCTCCAATGGGAACAGGCTGGGAATGTCAGCAATTAATGGATTTGGGAATGATTTCCTTGCCTGAAGGCTTGATTAACCCAGGATATTTGTAATTTTTTATAAATTCACTGCATTTGCTGCCTGTGCAGGGTTTGGTTGTGCTCAGGAAGGGGACCCAGGCAGGAGCTGCCATGAATGTCCTGCAGAAAGCTTCTGGTGCTTGAGGAGGGAGGGAGAAAGAGGCTGGGCATGAATATTTTCAGGGCTAGGATTCCTTCTGCCCTGTCCCATGGGGATTTGTGGTGTGAGCACTGGATTTGGGTGTGAGCTGGGAGAAAAGGAGAAAGAGGCTGGGCATGGAATATTGGCAGGATCTGCCATGAATTCCCTGCAGAAAGCTTCTGGTGCATGAGGAGGGAAGGAGAAAGAGGCTGGGCATGAATATTTTCAGGGCTGGGATTCTTTCTGCCCTGTCCCATGGGGATTTGTGGTGTGAGCTGGGAGCTCTGCTGGGCTGCAGCCTCAGAAATCCCAGCTCCCAGTGGGCTGCAGCTCCATGGGGTCTGTGTTCCTGCAGGACCCAGCCAGAGCTGCCACAGCCCCAGTTCCACCGCCTGGTTCCGGAATTTCCTAGGATCCTTTCTGGAGCACGCCACCGTGGAGGACCTGCAGCTTTTTGGGGATGAAGCCACAGTAAGTGGGGACCCTGAGCAGAATCAGAGCCCCAGGATGGTGGGGTTGGAAGGATTTAAGGGTCACCCATCCCATTCCAGCCTCACCCACTGTCCCAGGGTGTCATATTCATATTTTCTGAAAAATCCCCTTGCCCAGGATTTCTTCTCCTGGGAAGCTGAGAAGCCTCAGAGAAAAAGGAAAACAATAATTATCTGGTTTGCTTCTCCTGTGTTTTGCTGCTTTGGAATGAGTTTGGACATTGTTTATCCAACTGGTCATTGTTTTATTGGTTTCATGTGAATTGTTTTGACTCATTGGCCAATCAGGGCCAAGCTGTGTCAGGACTCTGGAGAGAGTCAATAATTTTCATTATTATCTTTTAGCCTTCTGTCTGTATTCTTTACTATAGTTTAGTATATTATTCTTTTATATAATATGGTATCATAAAATAATAAATTACCCTTCTGAGGACATGGAGTCAGATTCATCATTTCCTTCCTGCCACGGAGGTCCCAGAAAATACAAGACCAGGGTGCTCCAATCCCTGTCCACCCTGGCCCTGGAATTCCTGCCAGCAGGAATATTTCTCTGGCTAATCTGAGGTGAACAGCCACTGCAGTTATTTCTCCCCATCATGTGATGAGAGGGATTTGCACAGAAGTTGGTTCCACAAAGGGAATTCTGCAGGGAGCAAACTGGAGCCAGTGAGAGGAGCAACCCCAAACCTGATCAGCGTCCCGGTGTTTACTTGAAAACAAACAAAACAAACCTCAGCACAACTTTAAACCCAGGTGAAAAGCCCTGAGGTTGGTTCAGACTGTCCCATGTCACTGTCAGGACTGAAGGATCCATCTGAGTCATTTTCCCTTTTTATTTTTTTTCACCTTCAGCTTCAAAAATTTGCCAGGGACCCGGTGAATATGGAGATGGTTGGGAACCTCACCTTGCTCAGGGAGACTGCCCTGTACTACACCCTGCTCCTGACCTCTGCTCCTGCCTTTCCACTGGCCAGGTATGGATCTGAGCAGGTCTGATTTCCTGGCATGGCTCAGCATGGCACTGTTGATTAATTTTCTCTTTAAGGGTTCTTTCCATTTTCTCTTTAAGGGTTCCATCCTTTTTCTCTTTAAGGGTTCCATCCTTTTTCTCTTTAAGGGTTCCATTATTTTTCTCTTTAAGGGTTCTATGGATTTTCTCTTTAAAGTTTCCATTCTATTTCTTTTTAAAGGTTCCATTTTCAAATAACCCCACTGCCCTTGCTCTCAAGGAGAGCATCCCCAGTTCTTTTCCTGGGAGATGATTTCCCTGCAGCGCTTCCAGGGTCTCTGAGCTGGAGCTTTGGCACCAGCAGGGCTGAGATGATGGGGGAAGGTGCCTGGAGGAAGGGCATCCTCTGGATCAAAGGAAAGCTCTGCTGGAGCCCCTGTGTGATCCAGCCTCTCCTTTTGTCCCCAGCCTCCCGGACAGGTTCCTTTGTTACCTGAGCCCCGGGGCAGTGGCAAACCTGAGCAGGGAGGAGGCGCTGGGAGTGGCCCAGAGGCTGGGGAGGAGCTGCCCCTGGAACAAGGGGATGCCCGGAGCCTCCCTGGAGCTGCAGGTGAGCACCTGGGAATCCTCTCAGCTGCACAAAAGCTGCGGGTGAGCACCTGGGAATCCTCTCAGCTGCATAAAACCTGCGGGTGAGCACCTGGGAATCCTCTCAGCTGCACAAAACCTGCCAGGGGTGGGCCCAGCTCTGTGTCCCCTCCTGTCACCCTCCTCTGTGTCACCTTTGGTGTCTGGCTGGGTTTTCATCACCTCACAGGGCTCAGTGGTGGGAATGGTCCATCCACATTGAGAGGGAGACAATCCAAAGCAACACACTCCATTTCCAGAAGGCTTCAAACTGTTTTTATCCCAGCATGCATGCTTGTTATACATTCTTACAAAGCTCAGAAGTTTACGCTTTACTCATTGGGCAGGAAAGACAAAGAAAATGCTCATTGGAATAGACAGTTGCAGTTTTCTCTCATTTATCCTTTTGTGTTTCTTGGTTTCTCTTCTTTATCCTTCTTTCTTTCTTGGTTTCTCTTATTTATAGTTTTTGATTTTTTCATTTATCTTATTTACCCTTCTTTCTTGGTTTCTCTTCTTTATCCTTCTTTCTTGGTTTCTCTTCTTTATCCTTCTTTCTTGGTTTCCCTTCTTTATTCTTCTTTCTTTCTTGGTTTCTCTTATTTATCCTTCTCTCTTTCTTGGTCTCTCCTTCTTTCTTTCTTGGTTTCTCCTTCTTTCTCCTTCTTTCTCCTTCTTTCTCCTTCTTTCTCCTTCTTTCTCCTTCTTTCTCCTTCTTTCTCCTTCATTGGTTTCTCTGTCAAAAACCTTGGTAGAAAATTCTTTCAGGGTAAACAAACTTGCCAAACTTCTCTCTGGCTCACAGAAGTCACTGTAAAACCTCTTCCACACATCCACAGGCAAACCTGAGGCAGAACCCCAGGGATTTAGAGTTGTGGGATGCAGCATTGCTGCTCTGACTCTGCTCTGTCTCGTGGCACAGGTGGCTTCCTCCCTGCTGAGGAATTTGGAGGATTTCTCCCCAGCCGTGCTGGCAGCCCTGGGCCAGGCTGCCCTGGGGCTCTCAGTGTCCAGCATCCAGGAGAACATCCCTGAGGAGCACCTGGAGGCAGCTCTGCCTGCCCTGGGCAGAGTGCAGGGCTGGAGGCCTGAGCAGGCCAGGGCTGTGGTCAACAAACTGCTCCAGTCTGGCTACCAGGTACTGCAGAGCTCCTCACTCACACCCAGGAGGCTCCTCCTGGAAGGGTTTCAGGCACTGGGAGTGCCCATCCCTGGAGGTGCCCAAGGGATGTCTGGAGGTGGCACTGATGCTTTGGGAGCAGAGGGTGGACAGAGTTAAAGGAATGAAGTTGGGATTTATCAAAAGGGCTTCAAAGGATTCTGACAGAATCACAGGACACAGCCTTGAGCTGCACCAAGGGAAATTTAGGATGGGTATTAGGAAGAAGATTTTTACAGAAAGGGTGATCAAGTTTTTTACAGAAAGGATGATAAAGTTCTGGCATGTTCTGCCCAGGGAGGTGGTGGAGTCCCCATCCCTGGGGGTGTTTAACAAAGCCTGGATGTGGCACTGGGTGCCAGGGTTGAGTTCAGGTGTTGGGGCTGGGTTGCACTCGATGATCCTGAAGGTCTCTCCCAACCTGGGAATTCTGGGAATTCTGTGGATTCACCTTGGGCAGCACAAGGGCCTGACTGTGCCTACACCCAAGATGGACAATGGGTCAGGAGTTTTCACCCTTTGATAAGTTTTGGTCCATTTCCATGTTGGGGTTCATTGTCCAGTTCCAGCTCCAGGTTCTGCAGTCCCACCCTCCCAGACTGCTCTCCTCCATTTTCTGTTGTTTGCACTTTTTGGGCCTGGAGCTGCAGCGGTGTCCTTGGTTCTGGGGCTGGAAAAGGATTGTTCTGTGTGACTGAGCTGTGAGGAGAACTTGCTGACACTTTCTGTGGAGTTCAGAGTTCTGTACCAATGCAGGGAATTCCCAAGAATCTGGGAAGTGGGAGAGCTCAAACTGAAGGCATGACCCTTGTGAGTGGGAAGGCTCAGCTCTGTACTTTCCCTCCGCAGTGACTACGAATACCTGCGGGAGCACTTCAGGGAGAAGCATTTCCTGTGTGAGGAGGGCCGCTGCAGCTCGGAGCAGTTCACGCACGCCTTCCGCACCGAGATCGACTACAAGGCCCACAAGAGCGCCTGCCACAGCAAGAGCCGCGCCGAGGCGCGCCAGAACCGCCACATCGACCTGCAGTTCACCTACACGCCCCGGCACCCGCGCAGGACCGACGGTCAGCCCGGCCCCCGGGGCTGCGGGGCAGGGACGGGCACCCTGCCGGGGTGGGCAGGGCAGGGACGGTTGCTCCGGCCCTGGAAGCACCCTGGACAGGGCTTGGAGCAGCCTGGCCTGGTGGAAGGTGTCCTTGCTCTGGAGCAAGGTGTTCTTTAAGGTCCCCCACCACCCAAACCAATCTATGGGTCTTATTCTCTAAGAACGCCTGGTGAATATTTCATAGGCGTGAAGGTTCTTCCCAAAGAAGGTAGACAAGCCCTGGAACAGCACCAAGAGCTTGTAGAGTTTGAGAAGGCCTCTCCAGCCTGAGAGGTTGCAGAGTTTAAGAAGGCCTCTCCAGCCTGAGGGGTTGCAGAGTTTGAGAAGGCCTCTCCAACCTCAGAGGTTGCAGAGGTTGAGGATAACCAGAACTTGCCCAGACAAAGCCCTCTGATGTAGTTTTAGAGCTGGCCTTGCTTTGAGTAAAGGGCTGGAGCAGGTGATATCCAGACATCCCTTCCTCCTTGAATTGTTGTAGGATTTTTTCCCTGTGTGTGAGTTTAATGAGGACAGGTAATTTTAGGAGAACTGCTGACTTGGTCATCAGAAAGAAATGAAGATAATTTATTTGTACCAGTATGTTTTTGCATTTTTCAGGCACAGTGTGATGCCCACACTAGAGAAATAACTGAGAGTGATCATCCTTCCTCTGTTTTAGGTGTTGTAGGTGGAGATGACTACGAGGAGGTTGACAGGTTCAACAGGCAAGGGAGGGCAAGCAGGTTGAGCAGCCGAGGGAGCCAGCAGAACAGGAGAGGCAGCTGGAGGTACAAGAGGTGAGTGGCATGACCTTGTGTGGAGTTTTATTCCCAATTAGTCTTGGCCTTTACTTGCCAATTCACAATATGTTAGTGGATTAGGAGGAAGGAAGTGATACAAAATTTGGAAGCTTCCATGGTGAATCCTTTGCTGACAACTTCCAGTCCAAGCCTATGTCCTGGCTACATGCTTGGTCATCATGGAATTATTTTGTGTGAGGTTTCAGCTCAGGAAGCAAACAATGTAACCCTCAGCTTTTGGGTCAAATAAACTCAGAACCCTGAATTAATTCCAGCAACTGTTTTTATGCAAACTTCTCTAAGTAGGATTTTTTGAAGTAGGTGACAAGTCTGTGCAGGTTTAATGGAGTTTTGGTCTGGGTAGTCATGAAATTCCTGTTCTAAGGACCATGCTTTTCATTGGACTAACAGATCTCTGTGTGGCCAGACTGAGTGCTTTGGAAAAGGAAGAGGGTTAAGTATTGAAATGAAACTTTGCATTTCTATGTTTCTTCATCCGCACCAGACCCAAGTGCTTTTTACATCCTGCACATCTTATTTTCTTCTTTTTCTGGCTGGATGGGCAGCTGGTTCATTACTGGTAATTCCACGTCGGAAAAAAGTCCATCCCAAAGCACTCCTCTGTTGGTGTCGCATGTGGATCGTGCATGTGTTGAGAGTTCATGCCCAGCCATGCCTCAAAGAGTTCCTGTGGCCTCCAAGAATGATTCTATACATTTGGAAATGCACGAGAGAGACTTGTGCCCCCTGCATCCCTGGCACTGTCTCTCGACACACCCTGGTTTCTTCTGGCCTGGAGTGTTATTCCCACACATGGAACTTGGAAATCCAGGGAGGAAATGTTGCCTGGCTGGGGTGGATTGGAGTGGTGGGGCTGGTTTGGGTTTCTCAGCAGGTGGCAGCAGGAGATCAGGGATGTCACTGGAGCTGGCACCACAGAGATGACACTGCAGCGAGGCAGTGCTCCGTGATCCTTGCTCTTTGACCAAGGGAGTCTGCCCTGTTCTGCAGGGAAGAAGAAGACAGGGATGTTGCAGCAGCAGTCAGGGCATCTGTGGCAGCCAAACGGCAGGAAGAGAAGAAGAGGGTGGAGGACAAAGAGGAAGGCAGCAGCAGCAGGGGGAGAAAGGAGGATTTGAGGGATCCTGACGTGCTCGGCTCCAAACGTGTGCCAAAGTCTTCAAACGATGTCACAGGTGAGCGTTGGACAGGTCCTGCAGCTGCAGGGTATCTCAGTGTCTGGAAGGTTCCCTCAGAAAGTTCTGTCTTACCCATGTTTTACTCATTTAAAGTATCATGAATTTCCTGAATGCCACAACATAATGGGCAACACGGTTAATTGAAGGAAATAGTGATGCACGGATTTAAATTGTTCTTCTGGAATGTCAGTTAATGACATCATCAGCTGCTGAAAATAGGCCTTGGTAGTGCTGCAGTCATGGCCATTGATAGCCCCTGCTCTGGAATGAATGGGTTTGGGTTGAAAACAATGTCTTTGCTCTTTCTGTCCCTGTTCCAAAAGAAGCAGCTGCTAACGGAGTGCTCAGCCAGGAGGACTTTCCAGCAATCGGCTCAGCAGCAGGACCTCTCCAAGGGTGAGTCTGCAGGGCTGCAACAGGGACAAAGCACGTTTGGAAGCTGATTGATGTGTTCTGCATTTCTGGGGAAAATAATTTTCCAGATCATTTGATCCCTCCAAGGTTTCCCCTGCCCCGTCCCCTCCTGCCTGGAGCTGTTCCTGTGCCGCTCACCAGCATGAGCAGCATCCACTCCTGGCTTGATCTTAGATTCATGGAATAGAATCATGGAATATCCTCAGCTGGAAGGGACCCCTGAGGATCATCTGGTCCAACTCCTGTTGTGTCACTCTAAGTGACAGTCTGAGGAGGAGTGAAGAGCTGTGGGTTTGTGCTGTCCCTTGGGGTTCTGCTGACTCAGTAACTCCAACCCTCTCCCTTCCCCACAGCTCTGCCCAGCCAGCACTGGTTAAGCTTAAAGATGAGGATTTCCCAAGCTTGTCCTCCTCTGCAGCTCCCACCATCTCATCAGGGATGTCTCTGATGTACACAGCCACTGCCAGGAAAGCAACCTTCCAGGAGGAGGATTTCCCAGCCCTGGTGTCCAAAGTGAAGCCCACAAATAGGACAGTAACTCACATCACATCTGCCTGGAACAATGGTTCCAGTAAAAACGTAGTCAAAGCCATGTGCAGCCCCTGTGTCAACCAGCCAGCCAAAAAACCATCCTTGAACACCTCCAAAGGAAATAAGAAGAGCAATAAACTCTGTGAATCAGACGACGAGGACGGCAGCGGTGGCCTGACCACCCAGGAGATCCGCAACACCCCGACCATGTTCGACGTCTCGTCCTTGCTGGCAGCTTCTACCTCACAAACTTTTACAAAAGTGGGCAAGAAAAAGAAGATGGGGGTTGAGAAGCAGAGCCCCTTGTCCCCACGCCCACCCCAGGAGCCACCATTGCCCAGGCCAGGCACAGAGAAGCCCCCGGAGGCAGAGCAGCCCTGCAGGGCCTTCCCTGCTGCTCACGGCCCCCTCGTCAACGGGCACACGGAGAAACCATCAGCTGGCTGTGCTGCACCCAAAGAGCCCCCCGGCCTTAAAAAGCCCCCAGTGACTAACAAATGCCCTTTACCTCAGGAAGACTTCCCAGCTCTTGGGAGCTCAGGATCAGCCAGGATGCCCCCACCACCAGGTAAGCAGGGAGTAAGCTCAGAGTTGTGGAATGGTTTGGGTGGGAGGGATCTTAAAGATCATCTCATTCCACTCCCTGCCATGAGCAGGGGCACTTTCCACTAGACCAGGTTGCTTCAGGCTGGCTTTGGACACTTCCAGGGATGGGGAAGCACTGCTGAGTGTGGCCAGCTTTGCTTGGGGAGAGCCCGGAGAACACGTGGATGTGTTGTGTAAACTCCTTCTGGCTCTTGTGTGGTTCTGCCACCAGCTACCAGGTAGAGGCAGCCTGGGTGTCACAGGGGGGCTGGAATGTCCTCTGGGACTCACCTCTGCCCCACAGCTGGAGGTGTTTGCTCGCTGAGGGTGGCTCATGAATGTAGAGCTGGTTTTTCCCTGTCCCCAGGGCTGACACATCCGTGTGTTGTGCTCCAAAATCTGCCTTGGAAGCCGCTGCAGGCAAAGGGAATCTGGCTGTGTCCTGTCCCTGCTGGCACTTGTCACTTCACTTCCTCCTGTGCTGGCAGAGGTTTCCTGCCGTGCTTTTAGCCATGACCTTGTGAAGGCAGGGAGACAGGAACAAACGTGACCTGCAGTGGTTTTCATGGCAGTGGGATTGCATCGGGAGGCGCCGGCACCGCTATTTGTGCAGCTCCTGCTGGGAGAGGCCAGGCTGGGCCCGCTGCCTCCTCCTGTGGTTTGTGTTCACTTTAATAATGCAAAAGTGTTTTTCATTGTGACTTGGAGTGGGCTTTCAAAATTATTTTCCATTGAGAAAGTAAATGAATAATTAAAGCACTTTCTCTGTAGAGGAACATCAGCCACTCTCAAGTGCTTCTTGAAGATTTTTTTTTTTAGGTTTTCTCCAATACAGTGATGTCTGCACTGCAAACTCTTCTTGGTGCTTCTGCAGAGTGTGTCAGGCACTGGTTTGGGTTTTAGCCAGGGGTCTGTGGGATGCTCTAATTCCTGTCTCTCCCTGCTTCCCTCAGGCTTTAACTCCGTGGTGCTGTTGAAGAACCCTCCTCCGCCTCCGGGCCTGTCGGTGCCTGTCAGCAAACCCCCCCCGGGCTTCGCTGTCATCCCATCCTCCACCATCTCTGAACCCGTCACTACAGCTCTGAAAGAGTGAGTCAGGGGCCTGCCAGGGGCTGTGGGACACCTCACACCTCCCTGGTGTCGCAGGGGCTTCAGACAGCACACAGGGGGTGACTCTAAGGGATCAGCCAGGGAAGGTTCCCGTTGGGAAGTCCCAGGGTGCTGTGGGTTGGATTCAGGAGAATTGTATAAAACACCCTGTGTAGTTACAAGTCTGAGGAACTGCAAACCTGTGCAATGTTTTGGCTGCTCAGACCTTGGTCTATCCTAGATTTATTTGGGAATCTGCAGCTCCAACATATTCCTTACTTCCAATTGGTTCTGTGGGAGTCCCAGCAGCAAGGTGCTGAGGCTTGTTCTCCTTGGTGATCTTCACTGCTTTGATCTTTCCAGGAGCTGCTCTCTGGTTCCTTCTGGGACAGAAAGAGGAGTTTTTGGGAAAAGGGGTGGGAAAACTTTGTGTCAGTTTCATACAGAACCTGCATTATCTGTTGGTTTATTCACAGTGAGGTCTTTGCTCGGGTCTTTTGAGTGCACCCAGCTCATAGAACAGCATATCAGGACCACATTAATCTTGGATTTTAAACATTCTGTTTGTGTAAAGCTAGAATCTGATATGGAAATCCCATATTTTATTATCCTGACAAGACAGCTGTGTGCTGCTTTTGTGTAGCTGGGTTGAGGAAGGACGTGCAGCTGTAAACCAGAACAGCCTTGTGATTTATGTCCCAGGACATCTTTGTGTGACACTAACCAATGTCAGGGTCACTTCTGGTCTTTTCCAACACAGGCCAAAATCCTGTCACGGATCATACTTGATACCTGAGAACTTCCAGCAGAGGAACATCCAGCTCATACAATCCATTAAGGAATTTCTTCAGAGCGATGAGTCCAAGTTCAATAAATTTAAAACTCATTCTGGGCAGTTCAGGCAGGTGAGTGGCTTCCCAAAGCCTCCCTTTCTGGGAGGCCTGAATTCCAGTGGGATTTTTAATAGATAAATATTCATTTTCCTCTGATTCTTGCCCTTCCCTGTCCCCTGCAGGGGCTGATCTCTGCAGCTCAGTATTACAAAAGCTGCCGGGAACTGCTGGGGGAAAACTTCAAGAAGATTTTCAAGGAGTTGTTGGTGTTGCTGCCAGACACAGCCAAGCAGCAGGAACTGCTCTCTGCCCACAACGACTTCCGGATCAAGGAGAAGCAAAGCTCCAACAAACCCAAAAAGAACAAAAAGAACGTTTGGCAGACGGACTCCCCCGCCGACCTCGACTGCTACATCTGCCCCACGTGCAGGCAGGTGCTGACCCAGCAGGACGTGGTGACCCACAAAGCTTTGCATCTCGAGGATGAGGAGTTCCCCTCGCTGCAGGCAATCAGCAGGATCATCAGTTAGCTCTCCCCAGGGCCACCACCCGGGCTCTGGCTGTGGCTGTGCACTTTGGAACGAGGTTTGGCAGTAGCTGGGGGCTGGTGCCCTTGAGGCAGAGAGGAGCAGGTGACTTGGGAAGCCCTCCTGGGCAAAGGGATCAGGGGAATGTGCCAGAGCTCGTCCCCACCCGCTGTCTGAGCTCCCAAATCTGGGCTAGGGTTAGGCTGAGCTGCAGGGGGGGCAGGCAGGGCTCCTTCCTCCTGGAACATGCAATAGCTGGGAATCCTTTTGGATCTGCAGAATGACAGGGGACTCAGTAGGGGAATAAGCTTCTGGTTTGGGGGTTTCTTTCTGGTTTGGGGGTGGGGGAAGTTTATGGATCGCTGAAATGAATGGAGGTGGCTTCCCTTATAACATTCTGATTTTTTTTTGTGCTATTTCAGTGAAGATCACACTAGTCAGGGGTAAAAGGTGCAAGAGAGTGCTGCTCCCTGGGGTGTGTGACCAGGAGAGCTGCACACACTGGGCTGCAGAGTTTCCCTTTCTGCAGAGTCAGTTCTGCTGCTTGAAGAATTGGGCTGATCTGTGCAAGATTTGAAGTTGCCTCTGACTTTTTCTGTAAAGTTCTTTCAGGAAGCTGATTTTGTAGCCCTGCATGTACAGTAACAGCATTAGGGCTTTACTCTGTGTAAAGCACACGGGAATTTTATTTAATGACTGCCATGTTTCTAATTTCTTGGATGTATTACTGGTGGGAGCTCCCAACAGCATCCTGGGACATTAAATGCTGCTGATTACTGACCATGTTTTCTGCAGTGCCTTTAAGTGCATTTATCTGTTTACAGTAGTCTGACACCTGCACCTCCCTCCGTACCACCGGGCTGGCTTTGCTCCTGTTCCTTGGCACCCCCAAATTCCACCCCAGAGGAAGAAGGGGATCTCTTCCTCCTCTGAAGTGACTCCTCCAGCAGCAGCTCTGAGCTGATGGAGTGCCAGGAGTCCCCCCTGGCTGTAGTTCAGTGTCTGATTCTCTCCCATCTCAAGGTTTAGTTATTTCTAACGAGTAGGAACAAAGCTGACATTAATTTATGTAATTTGTAGCGATGCAACACAGCTTTTCTAGCATCATCATTTCTATGGAATCGAGCTCAGAGCATTACCCAAGAGCTACTCCTGCCTACAGCCACCCTTCCTTGCCTTACATGTGTTATTTTCGCTTGCTCTCAGGCTGCAAAGTGCTTTGGGTTTCTTTTCTTGAATATTTAAAACTGTTCTGACCACCTGTGCACGTTTGGTTTGGCCCAGATGGGGCTGGGGAAGGTGATTTGGGTGCAGGAGCCCCTGGCAGTCCCTGTTCCTGTCTCAGGATCCTGGAGCTGATCCTGGCCCCTGAGGGGGCTGGGTGCTGCCACCACTTCCAGTCAGCAACTGTCCCCATTTGGTTTGAAAAGTTCAGGGAGTGAAATGTCTTCCCTGCAGGAGCATCTTGTCTTCCCTTGGGTTTCAGTTCCTTCTCCAGCAGCAGCTCTGAGTTCCTTGGGAGGTGCTGCTGGGAGTTCCCTCGAGCTGCTGCATCTCTGGGGCCTGATGTTGCAGTTTCCTTGTTCCTTGTGCTCACCTGATTCAATAAAGTTATTACCAAATCTTTTTTTTTTTTTTCTATTCATTTTTAGCTCTTTATTGAAAATAAGTTGCAGTTGGTTACACAGACACCGAAAATACAGAATCACAGATTGTTCTCTCAAAAGATATTTTTATATATATAATATATACAAAATTGTAAACATTTTAAACTTATTTCCATACACAGTCCACTTTATACTACACTGCACAGAGGTTAGTGACAACTGCAACTCCTGGAAGCGTCTGCTCGGACAGAGGTATTGGCAAAGAAACTGAACTCCCCAGCCCTCGGGTGGGAGCTGTTGGAGATTAAAACTCTGAAAGGAGCTGAGGTTTGAATGTGTATTGCAACAAAATCCAGGCAGCTGAACTGGGGCTTCAAGTTGAGGCAGTGAGGGCTGAGCCTCACTCAGGGGGAGAGGGGCTTGTGACAGACACGGGGACAAAATGGAACTGAGAATGGGACCAGAGGGACCAGAGCCACCTGCTTGGGGCCAGCACGGGCTGGGAGGGGTCTGAAATACACAGCAGTGTTTATTGAGAGAAATTCCCACTGCACGGAACAATGATGGCAATTCCCAAGGAACAGAGGGCAGAGCCAGGAGCCAGCGCTGTGCCTGGGGCTGGCACTGGGAGAGGGGGTACAGGACAGCCCTGGGAGGGACTGATGGGCAGAGAACAGCACTGCTGGGGTGTCACTGGTGGTTGTGGATGAACTGATGGGAATCTCATCCCAGTGTCCAGCCACAAGAGCAGTGAGATCCCAAATGCTGCCCTGTACAGGGAGGGGTTTGCTCTCAGGCTCTGCTCCAACCCCTGACACAGAGCAGGTAATGCAGGGGGAGAATGTTTTTTACTGAACATCACTGAAGCAAAGCTTCCACCTTTGCTAGGAACAGCTTGAAATGTTGGCAAGAATTCCAGATCTTTTAATATGCTTGAATTGCACAGTGCATGATGGGGTTACCTCAGTGCTGAGGAACAGCGGTGCTGTGACAGAGCAAGAGGATGGGTGGGGCAGAGTGCAGCTCCAGGAAAGGCAGAATGCTGGAATTCTGCTCTTTACACCCAAATTTAGAGCTAACACTGTGCAGAGGCTTTTGGGCTGGGCTGAGCACAGCTGAGCCCTCTGTGAGCTCGAGGTGCTGCTGACCTCTGGGGAGAACAGAGGGCTACAAACCGCTTGTGAGGATGGCAGAGTCCTGGCACGCTCAGGACAATCCTGGCATGCTTTTGGGACAAATCTGGGACAGCCCTGGCACCCTCCTAGGATGTGGCCTGGGTGGTTACAAGGGGGTGAGTGCTGCTGTAGCACAGCTGGGAGAAAAAGAGGAGAAAAGAGGAAAATTGATGTTCCAAGTCCCTGAACCCCCAGCACCCCAGGGGTACTGCAGCCATGGCTCTGGTTCTCCATCCACAGCCCCTTTGGGGTGTGTTTGGTGACAGCCCCCCCTGAACACCCCGATGGGCACACCTGGGGCTGTCACTGGGCACGGTGACACCCAACACTGGGGGGACACTGGGGGGGCTCCCCAGGGGTTTGGGGCAGGATTCCAGGCACGGGTGTCACCCCTGAGCCTGGGGAGCTGCACCAACACACCCCCAGATGGGCTGTGTGAGGCAGGCTGAGGTGGGTGAAGGCTCTCACCACAGCCAGGGAGTTTGGGGCTGTCCTGTCCTGCCTGGTGACATGGCCTTGGCATGGTCCATGGGACACCAGCCCGGTGCCATTCCCTGGAAAAACGCTCCAGCTGTGGCTCCTGCCTGTCCCAGTGCCACCCCAGCAGAGATGCCACCCTGCCCTGCCTGGCACGGGCACTGTGAGCGCAGAGGAGCAGGGCTCGCCTCCCTCCAGGAGCCTGTTGAGTGCTGAGGCTGACAGGTTATTTATTCCCAGCTCTGCTTTAATCGGGGAGCAGGTTATTTATTCCCAGCTCTGCTTTACTCCAGGATCATCTCCTGTGCTGCCAGAAGCCCCCCAGCCCTTTCTCCTGCTCCTGCCCAGCCCAGCAAGGAAAAGGAAACCCTGGGAAGCTGAAATGAGCCTCGGGAAGCACCAGGAGTGGGGCTGGTGTCTCCCTGTGTCCCTGCTGCTGCTCCAGAGGTCACAGCGTGGTGGGATGTGCGTGTGGGGGCAAAGAAAGGCAATGCAGGCCTGGGGGGGACATTCAGAGCGTGATATATTCAGCAGAGGGGGCACACGGGGCAGGACGTGTCCCGCAGGCAGACACAGCTTTAGCTCTTTACGGTTACACGGAAACTCTGCAACAGTTATATTATAGTTAGAAAAAATACACTGTACCCAACGAACATTGTCTCACGTACAATCAATTTAAACATTTAAATTGATTATAATTTTGCTAAAATATTAACACAAGTACTGTTTGTGCTGCTAAAGTTTCAGTGTTCCCTCTAAGGAAAATATTGCTACAGTTCTACCGTACCCTGTATTAAAATCCTCGGGGTTTTTCTTTTCTTTCCCAGCAAAACTGACTCCACAAAACCACAAAGATCTCGGAATCCCTTGAGGCTGATGCTGCTCTGGGCTGGGTGTTCATGGTCAGGCACCTGTGAGGGGCTGGGCACAGCCAGGACCTGGAGCCAAGGCAAGGAACGCCACTGGCAGTGACCCGGGCATGATTGGCTGCTTAATTAGTGCATTTACCTGCTGCTCGTTAATTAGCGCTCTGATCTGCGGCTCAGCAGCAGGACGAGCTGTGGCGGTGGTGGCCAGGCCCTGTGGCAGGGAGGGGACAGGACAGGGGGTGGCTATTGCTCCTCTCGAGGTCACAAGGCAGTGGTGGCTCTGCGGCAGGAGCCTCCAGGGATGGAGCTGCCACCCCCGGGCTGGGAATTCAGGTTTCAGCCCTTGGTGACACAGCCTGGAGCAGCTGCCACACGGGCAGGGAGAGCTGGCAATGAAGGTTTGACACGTTCCCTCCTTTCCTTTGTTCTTTGCAGCTGAACCCCCAGCCTGAGCCTCCCTCCTGGATGCTTTTCACTGACTCTCCCCACACCAAACACGGCTGTGAGCCCACACGGGATGGACTCCAATGGCCTGAGCAGCCTTCCCAGTTCCCTGCCTGAATCCCTCATCTCTGCAGGGTGACACACGTGTCCCCACCCGGGGTTCTGCTGCAGCTGGCAGATGGTGGCTGCTCCCAGAATAAAAATACAAGTCCAATATTGCTCCTAATGGCCTTGGATGTCAAGTCTGAGCCCCTCACCTCAGTCCTCACCTCTCCAGGGTGAGGATGTGTCAGCGCTGCCAACCAAAGATTCCTTAGGAATTTACAAATTTCCCAATGCCCCACGAGGAAACGGAACCACAAAGTGCCACATTCCCACCGATCACAGGCTATTCCCAGTTAGCCACCAGCTCCTGCTGGTTTCCATTTCAAACAGCAACTTTTAAAATCCTCAAATAGAACCTGCTGAAGCATAGAAGCACTCTGGGTACTGACCCCAACCCTGGCCTGCTGTGCCCCACCCCGTGCCTCTAAACCAAGTTTGGAAACACCTGTTTGGATATTTGCTTTGTACAGCAAGTATATACAAAGGAAAACAACACAGACACCACTGATTTCCCCGTGAATTTGGCACTTTCCTGGAACCTGGGCTGGGAGCTCCACATTGGGAGCAGCCAGGGCCAGTTCTGCCCACTGCCCACCCAGCCTCGATGGATTCTGTGTTAGCTCTGGAAGAACGAGATAAGAATTCCTCAGCTGCTGTTGCCTAAGAGGAAAAGGCGTCCTGGGCTTTCCCAGCAGAGCTCGGAGGGGACATTTGGGACATTTCCTCCTCCCCACGTGTAGGTGATGCGGTACCAACCTTCCTTCCTCCTGGCTTAGAGGGAACACTGCTTTTAGAAACCCTGGGACAGGTAAGACAAGAACCAATACCACTGTACAGAATTCACTGCACAACGAGCTAATAAAGGGACCCGGCACTGAGTGGCCACGGCAAGGGAACGGGGCTGGGGACAGCAGGGACAGGACAGCGGGGGTGGCCCCGCCGCAGCCCCTCAGTACGCTGGCACTTGGTAACCTTTGGGGTTGGCCTCTAAGGTCTCGGTGAAGGGCGGGCTCTGGTAGGTCTCCGTGCTCTCCACGCCGCTGCCGCCCGGGTAGCCGGGGTAGGAGGCGCTGGGCTCGGTGCCGAACTGCTCCGTGGCGAACAGGGACATGTCCGTGCCCAGGCGGTACCGCTGCAGCGCCCGCAGCGCCAGCACCACCTGCGACAGCCAGGGACAGCGAGGGACAGAGAGGGACAGCGGGGTCACACGGGGCAGGGCAGAGACCCCACTGCACCCCGGAACGCCCCAGGACCCCCCAGTCCCCCCGGGACCCCCAGCATCCTGGGTCTCACCAGCATCACCCCAAGACCCCCTGTCCTCCCAGGGTCCCCAAACCTCCAGGACCTTGAATCCCACCAGGACCCCATGTCCTCCAAGGACTCCTCCCAACCCTCAAAACCTTGCATTCCCCAGGACCCCGCGTCCCCCCCAGCATCCTGTGTCTCACCAGCATCACCCCAGGACCCCCCAAACCCCCAAGACCTCGAATGTCACCAGGACCCCATGTTCTCCCAGGATCCTCCAAACCTCGCATCCCACCAGGACCCCATATCCTCCAAGGACCACCCAAACCCCCAGGACCTCGAATCCCACAGGGACCCCATGTCTTCCTAGGACCCTACAGCCCTTTGGATCCCACATCCCCCATCACCTCACATCCCCCATCACCCCACATCCCCCATCACCCCACATCCTCCATTCCCTGCAGAGCACCGAGCCCATGCAGCACCCCACATGCTGCCACCCCACTCTGTTGTACCCGAGAGCCACTCCAGCCCCAAACCCCACGGGAACACTCCAGAGGCCATTTCTGTGGGGCAGGGTGACCCCCAGAGCTCTGCCCGGGCTGGGGGGCCCTGGCCGTGCACATCTGGCACAGCTGGCCCAAATAAACACATCTGCTGTGGGGAGGGGGAGCTGCCGAGAGCCAGCCCAGGAAAATAGGTCAGTTCTGCCGAGGCTCCTTCACCCCTTTCCAGGCTGCTGGAATTGAGGTTGGGAAATGTGGGCGGCAAAGCCGGGAGGGCCTCGCGCTCCTCTCCTTCCAGGAGGATTCATTAACAATTCAATTAGTTCGTAAATGACGTTCTGAGGAGGCTAAAAAATGCCTGTAGAGGCCGGGAATGGCTTCCCAACCATCGGGATGGGGCAGGGTGACAGCAGTGTCCCCACAGCCCTCCCGGGTGGGAGCAGATGCTGATGGGATAGGGAGCATCCCCCCCACTGCCCTGCCCCGGGGCAGAGATGGGGAAGAGCTGGGATTAGAAGAGATTTATTGGGATAATCATAAAGCAGGGAGCAGTTAAACTGGGGAGAACTGGAGCGAGGCTTGTGCTGGAAATCCCGGCACTGGCTTTTGCCCCAGTTCTTTTGAGGCAGCATGGAATTAGGGCTCATCCCGGGGCTCTGTGCCCAGGGGAAGCTGCAGGGAACCCAGAGCCATCCCTGCCTCTCCACACACAGCTCTGGGCTGGGATCCCCCTGGGTGCACACATCTCTCCTGAAATTCATCTGCCATGTTCTTGCTCTGTAGTGACTTTTATGAGACCCTTTTGTGTTTCTTCCTAGCTGACCCTCATCTTTGCCAGACTGCTGTTCAGCCCTTTTCCAAACTGTTTATGGATATTTTGAACATATACCATAAGATTTCTGAGGACTTTGGTACCTTTGTTCGTTACAATTTTTCCTGGTAGATGCCAGAGATGCTGGGATTTCCCTTTGTCTCTGAGAGGGATCCCAGGTGATTGAACCAGAGTTATGGTGTTCATCGTGCATTGAGGTGGCATTGTGATGTTCTCTCTTCTTTATTCTATTTTCCTATGTTCTGCATTTCAGGTTGTTTTCTGACTGCTGGTGAGCACCTAAGTGATGTTTTCATGGGTCTGGCTATGATAAACACCAAGTATCTCTAAGCATTAGTAGCCAGCCAAGAGCTTGTTGTCATGTGTATGCAGTTAGGATTGCTCTGTCTGAGGTGCATGCGGGGTCCAGGTGAGCCCCAGGGTTTCTCACAGCCCTGGCTGGAGTCTCTCTGCCCAGGTGGGGCTGGAAATGGGATCGGGGGGGTTTCTAAGCCCCTTCTCCAGGTGGACAGCAGAGGGGCCAGGCTGGTGCGGCCCAGGAGGAGCTGATGAGCCTGAGAGCTCCCAAAGTCCCCCAGGCACCCCATGGAGCTGCTCAGTGCAGAGATCTGCTCCTGGGGACTCCCTGCCTCCAACGAGGCCCTGAAACCAGGGCAGCTCGTGGCTGGCCACACGTTTTCAACAGGAACAAAACCTCCCAGCCTCGGGAGAAAGGGAAGCCTGGGATTCCCCAGGCAGAGGAGACTGAGCCGAGCTCCCCCGGTGAGAAACCACCAGTTCCACGTGTGCAGGTTCCCCAGCACAGCCCCTCTGCACCCAGCAGGGTTCACTTCTGCAAAGCCAGCCTGCCCCAGCAGCTCAGGCGGGTTTCATTTCTGCTCTGGCCCCCCCAGCCCCTCACCCAGATGATGATGGAGAAGAAGGAGAAGGTGATGGCCGCCCGCGCCGCGTCCGCGCCCTGCGCGAAGCCCCGCGTCAGCGTCGTCCTCTGCCACTGGTTGGCCAGGAAGCAGAAGGCCACAAACCACAGGAAGGCCAGGAAACCTGCAGGGGAACAGGGAATCTGAAATGCAGGGAGCTCCCAGAACCCTGGGGCTGCAAGGCAAAGCTTAGCCTTAAACCCAGGGTTTGATCCGAGATGCTGGGAAACGCTCCCAAACTGAGGTGTCGGAAGGGAGAATGTGGATTTATGGCTTAAAGCAGAGACATGTTAGGCTAAGTAGAAGAAAGTTTAGAGTTTTATAAAGCAGAGACATGTTAGGCTAAGTAGAAGAAAGTTTAGAGTTTTATAAAGCAGGGACATGCTAAGCTAAGTAGAAGAAAGTTTAGAGTTTTATAAAGCAGGGACATGTTAAGCTAAGTAGAAGAAAGTTTGGAGTTTTAAAGTGCAGGACTGTAAGTTTGTGCGTCATAACTTGATTGGCTAAGAAAGCTTAAACTGTAGCATGAGACAAAATATTGAAGGATTGGGTCAAAAGCACAAATATCCTTGTTGGCAGTGTTTTGTTTATATTATTTATAATAAATCCTTAAAAGGTCTTGTAACTAGAGGTCTTGTGACTCCCTGAGCAATGCAGTGAAGATGTGAGCTGAACTCACCCTTCCTGTCTATGGAGAAGATAAGAAAAATAAATCAAATAATCTAAAGCAACTCAGAGGTCCTGTCTCAAATGCATTCAAAATTGCCACAGGAACAGAGCTGCTCAGTGCTGGCCCTGCCCAGCTCCTCCCCTTTGCTGCTGCACAATCCACTGAGGCTTCCAATAGGAACAGGAATTTTGGGAGCCATGGCCCAAAAGGAGCCTTTTGAACACAAAACCAGAGATGGAAGGGCCCTGTGGGGACATCTCAGCGTGTTCCCTGCCTGAAGCTCAGTTCTGCCACGCCTCAGCCTGATCTCAGTGAGCCCCAGGGACAGCACATCCTCCCTGGACGTGTTGGAGAGGGACTTTGCACAAGGGCATTGAATAACAGGACAAGGGGAAATGGCCTTAAGCTGAAGGAGGGTGGATTTATTCTGAATATTGAGGCTGGGAGCAGCCTGGGACAGTGGAAGGTGTCCCTGCCATGGCAGGGGTGGGATGAGATGGATTTTAATGCCCCTCCCAACCCAAACCATTCTGTAATTCTGTGATTCCATGACACGTGAGAGCTCTGCTCATCCCTGCAGAGAATCCCCCTGGGCCTGTGGAGCTGAGCAGAAACACTCTGGTGATTATTTGATTACTCCTGCCTGGAAGCAAAGATAGGGCTGCAGCTGCCCTAATTCCATCCCCAGCCACCAGCCCTGCCCGGTGCCAAGCAGCTCAGGGCACAGCCAAGGAGAAGCCAGGAGCACACAGGGCCAGCAGCAGGGGTGTGTTCCAGCTCTGGGAAGAGGAGCTGCAGCATCTGGACCCTCCCATGGTGCTGCTTTCAGGGTCCCCATCATTGCTGATGTCTCAGATTCTGGGTGTCAGGGCACACGTGGGTATTGGGAGTGCTGAGCTGCCCAGCAGCCCCCAAGGATCATCAGCACAGCAGGATGGGCAGCCAGGCTGCCAGTCCCTGTCTGACTGCAGGGAGAACAGAACCTTCCTTTATTCCCATTTCTCTTGCCAGTTTTCCCTAAATATGCCACAAAAAGCCTGGGAGCATCCACACTGAGTGCTGGAGGTGCAGGGCTCAAGGCCTTTAATTCAGAATTTGCCCCTAACTGCAGTTTCAGACACATTCCTTGTCTCCCCCTGCACAGCTGGGCCTGGAAATTCCCAACCACCAGTTCTGGCCATGGAAGGAATCCTCCCTTCGCAGGAAGAGAAGGTTTGGTTTCCTTTTCCAAATGACAGACACTTCACCAAATGCAGCCAATCCTGTCACCAACCCCACCCAAATCCCTGCATAAGCATTTTCACTTCCCTTCAGCACAGTGACTGGTTGCCAGCACCAAAGGGCAGAGATTTACTGGGATTTTCTCCTCAAAGGTCACCCTTTAACCCAGGGATATTTTCTGTCCCCTGCTGTTACAAGGGGGCTTCCCCAGCAGCTCCTCCCTGGAATGGGAACCAGCTCCAAACCCCACATTTGGCCCTCAGCCACTGCTCAGAATCACACTGGGGGAACTCTGGGAGTCAAAAACCCAGAGGTGAAACAAGAGCAGCTCCCAAAGGTTAATAATTCCCACTGTGGGAGCAGCAGGATGGCTCAGGGACAGGGCTGGGGACACAGGGCTGGCACAAGGGACATGGGGATGGCACAGGGGACACAGGGTTGGCACTGGTTAGGCTCAGGGACAGGGCTGGGGACACAGGGCTGGCACTGGTTAGGCTCAGGGACAAGGCTGGGGACACAGGGGTGGTACAAGGGACATGGGGCTGGCACTGGTTAGGCTCAGGACACAGGGCTGGCACTGGTTATAGTCAGGGACAGGGCTGGGGACACAGGGGTGGCACAAGGGACATGGGGCTGGCACTGGTCAGGCTCAGGGACAAGGCTGGGACACAGGGCTGGCACAAGGGGCTGGCACTGGGGCTGGCACTGGTTTGTGGAGGGGAAGTTGTTCCTGTGTGTAGCCCTGGGCCCAGCGCAGCTCATCCTCCCTGGCAGGGCACTGCACTGCTCCCCTGTCCCTGGTGGCACCCCGGGCTGCCAGGGGTTAAAATGACATCATGCACAGCCCGGAGCCAGCACGGCTGCGCTGGGCACTGCAGCTGCCAAATAAACCCCTCTGCAGCACCGACCTTCCCTCCCCACGCCGGAGCCTCAGCACCTGCAGCACGAGCGGCTGGGCAGCCCTGCTGCCTTCCAGAAGGTTCTGTGCTGCAGGGAGGAGCAGCCCTGGGCAGCAGCAGGATTGCCCCCAGTGCCACGGGCAGGGCAGCACCTCCAGAACCAGGTGTGGGGGATGCTTGGACACGAATTTAAAACCCTCTGAGAGGGCTGAGCTGGCGGTGTGGGTGAGGCTGAATGTGCCAGCCCCAGCTCCTCTGCCTCCAGCACCCCGGGAAAGGAGGGCCAGGGAGCACTGTGGGAGATAATGATCAATTAAGGAGATAATGATCATTTAGGGGTCTGCAAACAGAGTGCAAACACCCGGGAAGATGTGTTACCACCTTAATCACAGCTGGAATCCTGCAAACCCTGTCCATGGGAACAGCTGGAGGAGCAGCTGGAAGAGAAGGCTGTAAATGCTGCTTTCAGTGTGGTGGTCCTGCCTGAAGGACCCAAGCAGGGCAGGGCAGAGCAGGGCAGAGCAGAGCAGGGCAGAGCAGGGCAGACCCAAGCAGGGCAGAGCAGAGCCAAGCAGAGCAGGGTACCTGAGAAGCCCAGGTCCAGCAGCACGGCCCGTTTGCGGTCCTTGACGCTGCTGATCTGCTGGAAGTGCAGGTCCAGCACGAAGAAGAAGATGCAGCCGAAGAAGGCGATGACGCCCACGGCGATGCCGTAGCTGCAGGCACTCTCATTCTCGTTGAAGATGCAGAGCAGCTCGGGGTGCTGGCTGTCCTTGTTCACGTAGCACTCGTTGACGATGGAGCCGAACACCACGATGGAGAAGATCTGCAGGAGCGGGCACAGAGCACAGCTGGCTGCTGCTGGCACCGAACTCTGCTCCCCAACAGCAGCACCACCGCTGACAATCCCATCCTCAAATCCCGTCCCTGACTCCATGGCAACGTGGCATTTGTCAGACACATCCCGGCCCTGCTCTGGTTGGTGGCTCCAGGCTGCACCTGGGTGTTCCTCCTGTGGGAGCTGGAACCTCCTCCTGCCTCCCAGTGCCCTGCTGGGCAGAGTGGGGTAAGGACCTGCTTCTCCAGACACGCTGGGGAGGGAAAAAATGTCCACATCCCTGCAGGGACTTGGTGCTGTGCTGCTCTCTGCTGCCAGGCTGGGCCCTGGATCCTGCCCTGGATCCCTCCCTGGATCCTCCCTGGATCCTGCCCTGGATCCTGCCCTGGATCCCTCCCTCGATCCTCCCTGGATCCCTCCCTGGATCCTGCCCTGGATCCCTCCCTGGATCCTGCCCTGGATCCCCGGGCAGGGGCTGTGAGCAGGGCAGGGCAGGGCAGGGCAGGGCAGGGCAGGCACATCTCCCTCACACCGGGAGCCTCTGATCTCAGGCCTGCCAGCACCAGCAGCGCTGCTGCCTCCCTGCTGCTCCCAGGCATGCAGGGCAGAGATAAGAGGCTGTCCCTGCAGGGACAGCACAACCAGCACCAGTGTCACACAGGTGACACCGTGTGAAGCCCAGCTGGTGGCTCTCCCAGTCACCTGTGTCACCTCCTGCAGCTCCCAGGGAAGCTGTGTCACTGAGCAGGGGAAATGGAGCAGAGCCCACAGTGGGCAAAGCACCCCCAAGGTCCAACCACCCTCTAACATAACACAGGGACAGATCTTCTCCTCTTCCTCCTCTGGGAGTTCAACCACGGCCTGGGGCTCTGTCCCACACCCATCCCTGGCCCAGGTCAGCCCTGAGCACCAGCCACGAGCTCAGGGGGCACCCACGTCACCCTGTGGCACCTCAGGGGGCACCCGCGTCACCCTGTGGCACCTGCACCCTGTTCCTCACTGGTGCTGTGCTTGGGGAGCACCTGGGATGGCATCATCATCATATCATCATGACCATCCTCATCATCACCATCATCCCCATCAGTATCCTCATCACCATCCTCATCACCATCCTCATCATCATCCTCATCATCACCCCCATCATCATCACCATCATCATCACCATCATCAAACCCATCACATCCTCATCATCACCATCATCCCCGTCAGTATCCTCATCACTATCATCATCACCATCATCATCATCACCATCATCAAGCCCATCACCATCATCCCATCAGTATCCTCATCACCATCATCACCATCCTCATCCTCATCATCATCACCACCCCCATCACCATCTTCATCACCATCATTATCATCACCATCCTCATCCTCACCATCCCCATCACCACCATCATCCCCATCATCCCCACCATCCTCATCCTCCTATCACCATCATCCCCATCCCCACCATCACCATCCTCATCCTTCCCATCCCCATCATCCCCATCATCCCCACCATCCCCACCATCCCCACCATCCCCACCATCCCCACCCTCCTCATCCTCACCCAGGAGGGGCTGTGTGTAAGGCACAAACAACAACAAACAGCCCTAATCGTTTTCCCAGGGCTTTGGTAGCAGCTGTAACATCAGCAGTTGTAAAAATCTGCTCATAAATAATGCAGAATTGTTATTTACCATCAGAAATAGCAGCAGCATTTGTGAAGCAGGCCCTGGGAAGAAGTAATGTGATTCTGGAAAACATGAATAATTGAGGAGCTCTGATTCCACACCATTACTGCTCTGGCAGGACAGCAAACTTGAACTCAGCTGCTCTGAGAAGTTCCACTCAGTCCCCCCAGGATCCTCAGCCTGCTCCAAGCTTGTGGGGGCCTGCTGGAGCCCAGAGCTCTGGTGAGATGGGGAGCTCCCATAAACACAATTCAGGGTGGCCCAGCACAGGTGTGTGGTGCCTGCACCAGCTTTGCACACCTGGGGCTGGCAATGTCAATTTTTTGGTTTTTTAAAGGATGTTTTATCACTTAACTTCCAGTTGCAAAGGATTTTGGAAAGCAGAGCATCCTTCCTGCTGCCAGACAAGCCAAGTGGCTCAACCCATGAGACACAAGCACATTTTAATGTACAAAACACAGGACAGGCAGCTTTTCCTTGGGAGGCCAAAGCAGCAACAATTTCCAAGTGCACACATTTGATAGAGGAGCTCAAAACATCAGCACTGCCTGGAACATTCCTGCCAAAACGTGCCTTGCCATGGGTTACCTCTCCCTCACCCCAGGATTGTAATGTCATGGTTTCTCTTAAAAAACCCACTGGTGCTGGTGAAACGTTTTAATGAGAATAAATTTGGTGTTGTCTTTCCAAGTATAGATGAAAAAGTGCTTTTATTTTAGGAAAACGTGGGTGGATGAAATAAATGTGGGCAGGGAAATAAACCCCCTGTGTGTTTTTTTTGAAGTTCCCACAGAACAAGTGCGTTTTCCCCATCACCTTCACAACCCACAGTGGCTCAAAGCCCCAACCAGCTCATCACAGACTCGAAAGGGAAAACACAAGGTCAGATTTTCCACTGTGAGCGAGGTCTGGTGGGCCTGAGCAGCATCTCAGAGGATTTGCCTTCACAGGACACTCCATTTTCCAGCTGAACCACCCAACACCACCAGCAACAAATTCTGCTTTTCCTGGCTGAGCCGGCGCAAGTTTAAAGTTTGATTCCAAGCAAGAAGAGACATCTCGCCAGGCCAGGCAGCATTTCTGTGACACAGGACAATGGGTCAGGACAGTGGGACAGGACAGGGGGACAGGACAGTGGGACAGGACAGTGGGACAGTGGGACAGGACAACGGGACAGGGCTGTGGGACAGATATTGGGACAGGACAATGGGACAGGGCAGTGGGACAGGACAGTGGGACAGGACAGTGGGACAGTGGGACAGTGGGACAGGACAATGGGACAGGGCAGTGGGACAGACAGTGGGACAGGACAGTGGGACACTCTCTCTGCTCAGAGGGAGGGCAGGCCCTGGCACAGGTGCCCAGAGCAGCTGTGGCTGCCCCTGGATCCCTGGCAGTGCCCCAGGCCAGGCTGGACAGGGCTCAGAGCACCCTGGGACAATGGAGGTGTCCCTGCCATGGCAGGGGTGGCCCTGGATGGGTTTTAATGCTCCTTCCAGCCCAGACCATTCCAGGATTCTGCTGGACCCATCAGGCCCTCACAGGAGCCCAGGGTGCTGGGGCCCTGCAGTGCCCACATGGAGACACCTCTCAGGTGTGGATGGAGCTGGAGCTGTGCCTGCCCTCCCTCCAGCCCATTTTTGCCATCTGGAGGGTGCTGCTGGCCAGCCTGCCTGCCTTTCTCCTGGGGTTGTGCTCTGCAGATGCCCCTTCTCTCCTGAAGCTCCAGCAGCCTGCACCCCAGCACACACACACAGTTTTCTCCCTGCTGCTTTCAGCTTTCTGCAGCCCATCCCCTGCACTGTGCTCCAGCAGAGCCTGCAGCCTGAGCAGAGGCAGGCCAGGAAAGCAAGCAGCAAACAGCACTGGAGAGCAGGAGCTGGGAGCTTTGGTGTGAGCTGTCAGCCATCTTAAGGTGAGCATTTCCCACTGCTGAGGAGCTGCTCTTGCACTTGGGACCTATAAAAAACACCAGCAGAAGGTGTGGGGTTGCAGGAGACTGCAGAGCCCAGCTTTGGTTGCACACCCATCCATGTCAGCGTGGAGGAGATGGAGTGCACGGGGAGGAACAGCCCAGAGCTCATTTCCTCTGCCCTTGCTCCTGCCCACGGGTGCAGAGAGCCAGGCCAAGCTCTGGAGATCCCTCACTGCCCCCCAAACCCCTCCTGAAGATCCCTCACTGCCCCCCAAACCCCTCCTGAGATCCCTCACCACCCCCCAAACCCCTCCTGAGATCCCTCACTGCCCCCCAAACCCCTCCTGAAGATCCCTCAACGCCCCCCAAACCCCTCCTGGAGATCCCTCACTGCCCCCCAAACCACTCCTGAGATCCCTCACTGCCCCCCAGACCCCTCCTGCTCAGCTCCCTGCCCTCCCCAGAGGGAAGGAGGCACCACCAAATGGGAAAGGAAAACAATTCAGGTCAAACTAGCAGAGGCCAAATCCTGCTTAGCACCGAGTGTTTCCCTAATTCCCTGTAAGCCCCGGGCTGTGCACGGGCCTGGCACAGATCCCCTGGCACAGATCCCCTGGCACAGATCCCCTGGCACAGGGGGCACTCAGCCCTGGTCCCCCTGCAGTTTATCCTCACAGCTGTCAGTCACAGGGGAGTTTCCAGCACTGATCTGCACCATTTTTGGGGGCTGTGAAGACCAAAGCTCAGCTTCAGGCACTGCAGGTCTCCCACAGGACCACGGAGATGCCACCAAGGGAAGGCCTGCCGTGGTTCTGGCACAGCTGATGCTGGCTCTAATAGGTTTAGGGCCACGTTCACCAGGCTAATCAGCTTGGGAGGATGTCTGTTGATGACCACATGACTGATTTTTCCTGAATTACTTTTTCTGATGTGGTAAGAGATGCTGGCTGAGACACAGCGCTCATTCAAGGCTCCTAATCTCGCCCTGCAATCTGAGCACATGGCACACCAGCAGTGCTTGAAAGCAGAGATGACAGGAGCATGACAATTCAGAACCATTCCAAGCTCAGATGCAGCAAAGCTCCCCTGTAATTCCATTACCAAAATGTTAAGTTCTGCCTTTAATCCACAGCCTGCAGAAAGAGAAAATTAAGGCAGAAATCTGATGACCCTTCTGAAAAGTGGTCAGGACTGAAGTCTGAGGCTGCTCAGATCATGCTAATGGCTCTGAGCATTGCTGGGGGCTCCTGGAGTGCCAGGGCAGCCTTGGAGCTCTTCCCTGAGAGCCCTGAGTGCTCAGGAGTCAGTGAAACCCCTGAGGAGCCACCCAGAGCTCATTCCCTGCACCTCTGCTGAGCCACGGGGAGGCAGAGATGGGATGGGATGGGATAATGGGATGGGATGGGATGGGATGG
>JAWMRF010000044.1:15400335-15429741 GCA_035221435.1 Sphenopsis melanotis | reverse complement strand
GGGTGTGGAGCCTCCCTCAGGAGACATCCCAAACCCACCCGGACACGTTCCTGTGTCACCTGCTCCAGGTGACCCTGGCTGGCCAGGGGCTGCACTGGATGATCTCTTCCAAACTCCACTATTCTGGGATTCTGGGATGTGTAGATGTGTGTGGCAGAAGCCATGGCACACAGCAGCTCCCCTTCGTGCCAGCGGTGCTGACGGGCACCTCAGCGTTATCTCCAGCAGACTCATACAATCAACAGGGCAATTTTGTGGACAAACAAGTGGATAACTCCATTCATCTCATGCTCCTTTATAGCAACACGCCCATATGAAGTTCTCCATGTTTTTAACATCTGTCACATGCTTGTAAATCCATACTGAGGGAGGATTTTCCTCTTTCTGGGAGTGTTGGCATGTGTCACACCAGGGCAGGCACTGCCTGGGAGTGGCTGGGCTCTTTGGGATGATGGAAAGCCAGACCTGGCCCCAGGGCCTTGGTCTTGAGTGGACATTTAGCATTTTTTCTTTTATTCCCAAAAAGCCACAGGCTTGTGAGCACATGAGGGTGGTAACCTGGGCAACTGGCCAGCCAGGCATCAGACTTTGGAGCTTGCTCTTTCACCCCTGGGAAATATTAGCTGTGGCCTTACAAAATTCTTAATAGAGGTCAGAGAGTGAAAACTTGGAGAGCAGCACAGACTTGCTCTCATCCTTCATTTTGGCTTGATTCTGTCATGCTCTTAAAGGTTTGAGAGCCACAAGTCTCCTACCATGAACAATGTGAATTTTGTATCCAGTTCAACTTTTCTCCTGTTCATCACCTGTAGGTCAAGTGAAAAATATGATTATTTTGCTTAATGCAAACAAATGTATGTCCAGGATGGAGCTGAACCAAAATGTCACTTTATATATCTATATCTATATCTATATCTATATCTATATCTATATCTATATCTATATCTATATCTATATCTATATCTGTGATTTATTTAACATAGTGTAGTGTAAAATGCGTATTAGAAAAAGCATAATTTTAGAGAAATACCTCAAAGACTTGTCCTCAAAAATACTTCAACACTTGGTATGTTTCATGTGAAAATGGCTGAGCTGTTCCTGCTCTGTGGAGCACTGAGCTGATGGTCCGGATCTCCATCTTGGGGTCTCTATTTACCAGTGCTCCTTTGTTTTTATTTATTTGCAATTTCTTGGGAATATTTATTTGCTGATTTTTGTGAGGGAGGGAGAAGACACGTGAGTAACTGGTAAGAACTGCTGGGATGGCTTTGTTTAAAGTTGTAGACAACAATAAAGATAAATTTCACACGCAAAGGGAAGATCAAGTAGGGACAGCAACATTTTTATGTCTGTTTTCCTTGCCCACCAATAAATGTTTTAACTGATGCTCATGACCTCATTAATTTTTGTAAAGTCAGGAAAAAGAGAATGAGATACTGAGGGAATTTCCTCTAGAGCTTTATTGTTTGGTCTTCAAGCAATTAAACAGGTACAGAGATGTTTCCAAGTCACAGCAATCTCCTGGTTTGGCCGTTAGCAGACTTTGCTTCCTTGATTGTGATTTAATTTATGGATTCAGTTAAAACATCAGCATTTTTATTGAAGAGGAAAAGCCTTGAAGGAGGCTGTTGGTTACACAGATTTGTGCTCCACGTTGCTCCCCTTGCCCATTCCCTGCTCAGCTCTAGGAGCAGAGCTGGCTCTTTAGGAAAAGGTCCTCCCAATTTTCTCCACTTGCCTTCAGGTCCAGCATCAGCTTGGATTTCAAAGTTTAAAAAATGGAGAAATGCTCCAATTCAAGTCAGAGCAAGGAAATTCACTTTACTGTCTCTAATTGAATCCAAGTGCAGAGCCAAATTATTTCCATCCAAAGGAAGGAATGTAGTGCAGAGCCGAGGAAGGATGAGGGAGCATTCCCTCCTGCTCCCCTTTGGACAGCCCTAACCCACCCAACCCTCTGCTCCCAGCACTGATTTAGGAGCTGGAGTGTGCTAGAGCCTGTTACCAAACAAACTCCTCACACAAATTCGATTTTGGGGAGGAATCCTTCCCCGTGAGGGTGGGGAGGCCCTGGCACAGGGTGCCCAGAGCAGCTGTGGCTGGCCCTGGATCCCTGGCAGTGTCCAAGGCCAGCTTGGACAGGGCTTGGAGCACCCTGGATTCCTGCAATACAGCAGGAAGCTGTCTTGTATTTACATGTAAGAGTATGAGCTGAAAGTCTGACCAGTGATAAACCAGCACCAGGAATTACTCATAGACTTGTTTGAGAAATTACAGCCAACTAGGAAATAGCAACAACAACAAAAAAGACGTTTATTTCTAGGTACGTGAATCATATTGATCCTCTCTGCCTGCGTATGAGAACTTTATCACCTGCAAAATTTCCCAAAAGCATGAATTTATTCCCCAGACATCAGGAAGAAGCCTGCAGCCCCCCCTTCCAGGGAATGGGTGAGATGTCTCAGTTCAGATCTATCCAGAACTGTTGAAATGTGTTCAGAACAGTCTGAAGTGCAGGACAACACAAGGTACTGCCTTGCTCAAATCTGGGCACCTACACCCGACACTGAGTTTGTTCTTTTAAGCTGGTGCCATTTTTATGTGTGGATCCTCTTGATGATTAAGATGAGAATTCATGAGTAATGGTGAACACAGGGGCAGGGAGAAAACCAAATTATTTCTGCAGGTTGGTTTAGGTGGTCCTTGTTGTGTCGTGCTCCAATCTGTCTCCTCTTTTCCAGACCAACTCCGAGCATCCCTGGAATCAGTTAGTCCATTCTGAGGATAAACACAGCAAAATTGGGGGTTCCTTTTGTGCTCTTGAAAAACAAAGTCTTCAGTGAGCAGCTCCTGTTCTCTTGGCTTTGCAAAAGGAGAGTGGCCCCTGATTTGGGATTATTCCTTTTTTTGCAGAAGGAGGTCAAAGGATTTCAACAGGAAGTCTCCTTCAGTGGAAGAGGTTTTCCTCAGGTAACAGTTGCTATGTTTGGACTCATTAAGAATTAAACCTAAATGAAAGAACAATTCCTCCCACATTGCTCTTCTCCCACCAGGCTTTTGAGTGAAGATTGGATCTGGTTTTCCCTGAAGGGGCCAAGGAACACAAGTTGCTGTCTTTGCTCTGAAATATGGGTGGACTTTTAGCCAGAGCTCCTGGTGCTGGTGAAATCCCCAGGAGAGATAAGGCTTTGCATACTCTGCTCCTCGATGGCTGTGGGGAATGAGGAAAGGGAAAGAGTGGGATGAACATCTCTGACTAATCTGGAAGGAACACAACGGTCTTGTCTCCGATCAATTGACTATATTTAGCATGATGTAAGAACAGATTTTCCCCAAGTGAAAACAGTATTTCTTCATGTTCGCTGGTGCTTGCTGCGCTTGCTGTTGGCTGTACTGGTGTTGCTGGGATTCTCTCCCACCAGATTTTGGAATGTGTAGAGCAGGCTGAGCTCTGCAGAGCCTCAAACATCTTTGGAAACTTCACCTTGCTTTTCTTTTGCCTTCACGTGTCATTCCTGGGTCACAGCACGTCCACAAAGCTCTGCCCTCGTGCTATGCACTCATCAAACACTGCTTTTTCCTAAAAAAATAATTCAGGGAACCTCCTGTTCTTGAAGCAGTTTAAGTTACATTCTCACCCTTTCTGGAAGATTCCTTCTTGAATCACGCTTTTGTATTTTGCGTAACCTTAGGAAAACATGTCACTTTTATAAAAGAACTAGGAAATTATTTCAACAAGCGCTTGGTAAACAAGAGCCCGTCCGCTGTGCGTGCCCCAGGCAGCGAGCAAAGCTCCTGAGACGGGCAGAGCTCCCCCTGGGCTGGGCGGGGCCATCCCAAGGGCTTTGCAAAGAAAATGACACCTCGGGAGTGAGGTTTGAGGGAGTTTGATGCAATTCTGTGATTTGGGATCCTGAAATAAAGCTGCCTGTGAGGACTGAGTGACCCCCTGCACTGAAGAGGGATGTGCACCTTGGGAAGCTCCCGTGATGGAGTGGGAAAGAGCTGAGCTGCTCCCTCGGCTCAAAGGGTTCCTGAATTGGGTCTGACAGAGAGAAATGCTTTAGTGTCTGCAGCAGCTGCTGGAATTAGGATAAAATGAAATACTTTCTTCTGGATTAGTTACTGCAAAATCTCTCATCCCAGCCTGTGTGAAAGTTCAACTGCTCCCTTTGTTCATGATGTGAAGGAGACTTTTGTCAACTCCGGTGTCTGTGTTTTCATTATTCTTTTTAAATAAAGGTCTGTTTCTCTATTTATTAAAAGTCTAAAACCTCTTTGTACTTTTAAAATCGGCTTTTAGCATCTGGGCTTTTCATTAAAGGTGCTGATAGGTCATGTGTCATCACAGGTGACCTTCAAGAACAGTAAAGGGCAGGTTTTGATCCTGAAGGTGAGCAAGGGAAAGATGAAGCTTTTCCACCAGCTTTGTTCCAGGCCCCCCTTGGCTGTGCCCACAGCTCCTTTCTGTATCTCTTCCTTGCAGCTGCAGTGTCCTGAGGGTGGTTTGAGGACTTTTCCTCTCTTTGCCTTTCCTATGCCAGCCATAGAAGGAGAAATCCCTGATGCACAGTCCCACACATCGTCAGCCATGAGGGGCACAGGTCACTCAGCAGCCCAGACACGACTTGTGTGTGGGGGAAAGATGTTCAGAACACAGCTACTCCTCTCCAAGCATTTGGGACAAGGCTGTTTCTTGTTGGACCTGGAAAATGGCTCAGGAGGAGCTGGAGAGAAGCTGCCTTTGGCTGTCCCCGAGCATCTGTGCACTCAGATTCTGCTTCTACTGAAGTTACTCCTCATCCACACTGAAATGAATAGAAAAGAGAGCATCAGTGTTTATTTGTCATGGAAGAGAGGCTGATCTTGGAATGGAAATACTCAGTGGGACAGCCCTGGTGACTTCGGGGCCTTCCTGCAGCCTCTGGGTGACCTCCTTCATCTTCCCAGCCGTGGGCAGTCTGGGGCAGGCAGCCTGGTGTGACTCCCTGTGACAGTGCTTTAGTCACCTGCTGTGACACAAACATGTTTTTGTCCCCAGAGGAGCTGTTTGTGGCTGGAGTGATGCTCCTTGAGTAGCAGAGCTGCACTTTGGTGGGGTGCAGGAGGCTCTCTTGGAGCAGACTGCAAAATTATGGGAGTCATTATAGAAAAATCTGTTTCCTGTATCTTGGCAAAGCTGGGCAGTGCACTCCTGCTTATTGCCTGTTAATTTATGATCTCTTTGGTACCTTGTAAAACAACTAAAGGAAAATTAACTGCTGCTCTCAGAGCTGTGTAAATAAATATTGATGATGAAACAGCAGCATCCAGTAATTCCTGCTCAGTATCACTTTTTCTGGGCAGACCCCTCCTCCCCTGCCATTAATTATTACCCATGAGAGGCGCTGATTTATGGCAGGATGACATGGAAACTGTAGAAGACACAAAGTAAACTTGATAATTCCGGAAAAAAAAATGTTAGTCTTGTTTTCTATAAGTGAGTCCAAATGCATCCAGCAGAGCAGTGGAGTTATGGCCTCTGCTGGTGCGTGACCCATCCTTGCCAACAGGAATGGCCCTGCCATGGCTGGGAGTTGTGGAGAGCTTTGAGGAGCCCTGTGCCCATCCAAGGCCATCTGGCCCAGCCTCCTTTCAGTTTCACGGGCAGTGTCACTGCAGACGTGACGTGGCTCCCGAGGTCATTCTGGAGCTGACAGTTTCGTGACATCACACTTGACACCGCCGGGACACTGATACTGCTGTGACAGCTGCAGAGCTGGAGCTGAGCCCTGCAGGTGACTCCAGAGGTGTTGGTGTCTCAGAGGAGTGGCAGGCTTTTCCCCTCCCTCCCTGCACCTCAGTTCTGTGTCAGAGCCCTTCACTTCCACAAAACATTTTCTCAATCACTGATTATTGAGTTTTGAGCAGTTTTGCTCATATTTGGTTTTATACAACAGCACTATCACCAGCAAGCTCCCAGTCAGTCCGATCTTTTCCAGAAGATCAGCTCTCCAAGCAGCAGGGCTGGTCCTTCTGCCTCGGGTGACTTGTAAACAAACCCCTGTGTAGCTTCACCTTCCAGCTGTAACATTCCATTAGATGTTTTCCACACCTCCCTTTCTGCTTGGATTCCCTGAGAATGATGAAACACAGCAAAACAAGACTGTTTCCTACTCTTCTGGTTTTTATGGCATCCTCAGATCAAGGTGCTCTCTGAGCCTCCCCAGCTGTCTCCTCATCCTGCAGCTCCTCCAAGCCTTTCTTTGTCTTTGGCTTTTCCCAGTCAGGATAAACATGTTTGAACCTTTACGTTCTTGGAAATACATCATGATTTGTGTTTGCTCTGAGACAGGAAACCAAGCCAAGGTGCTTCACTGGGAGTCTTGGTCCCAGATATTTCCAAGAGCCACTTAACAGAGCCTCATGAGGGTGAGCTTGGCCCTGGCTTGGCTGCCAAGGAGAAGCCAAGGAGTGCAGGTTTGAGCACATGGAGTCAGCAAAGGGTTTTGGCACCTCAGAGACTGGAACTTTCTAAATAAATCTGCTGGATGAAGTGATTTCCTCTCACTCCATAAAATCTTCACTCTTTGATCTGGGGAGATTTACCAGCACATGGTTTGGCTGGAGGATTTATAACAGAGGGATGGAGGGTCTGATTCTAGGGCTGTGGAGGGCAGGGAGCTGCTCCAGATCCCTTTTCCACAGGGCAGCTCCTGTGCAGCTTCCTGAGCCAGGAAATGCCTTGGAGATGCTGTTGGAGATATTTTCTCTCCAAAATCCACACTGAACCAAAGTGCTCTTTGGATAGCTTTCCCTTTTTAATGCAGGACAGATATCCAGCAGCAATGAATCCAACTGCAATAAACCTGCTTTCTTTGTCTCCAGAAACGGCTGCCCTGCTGTGTGGGAGCAGCCTCTCTTGCTCATGGATCACAAACCAAGACCCTCCTGACTGTATTTTCCAGAAGGAATCTGGTTTTTCTCCCTGTTCCACTTCTGGGGGTTTTTTGGCAGATGAAAAATCACCCGCAGCCATTGCTGAGGGTTTGAGATACCAGGTGTAGCTGGGAAATGAAAGGGAGGCACGGCTGAGCCTCTCAGTTTGGGTTCCAATAATGATAATGATAAAGATAATTATAGTGAGAATGGTTCAATTGAGGCTTTATCAAAGAAGAGGCGCTTTGATCATACGGTGCCCATCAGCCCTGAGGTTCAGGGAGAGGACAGGCTGGCCAAGGCTGGAATTATTTCTCCTGCTGAGCCTCTGGGCAGTGGAGCTGCTCCTTAGGAAGAGCTGCTGTCTGCCCTAGAGGGTGTGGACACCTGGCTGGACTCAGGGCAGAGCACTCAGAGCTGAATTTCCATCATCTATTTACACCTGAGGAGCTTTCAGTCTTTTAGTTACGTCCTGGGGATGTGTCTGTTCATTACATCGGCATCTCAATGGAGATACTGATAAAACTGACAGAAATCTATTTAAAGTAACTCGGCCGGTGGGACAAAGCAGGAAAAAAATATTTGCAACAAGTATTACTCACGTTCAATGGTGACTGATCTGTGTTTTACAACCCACGTTCTAAATCGGCCTTTGGGGCTGGAGTGAGCTCAGCCCGAGCTGCAGGTTCGTGTAATACAGCCATAAAAACCTCACCTGTCTCCCGGAAACATCTCGGGGCAGCTGCTGCAGCCCCTGACCTACTCTAACCCAGCGCTGGCAAACAGCCCCGCTCCCTTCCCTTCATTCCCGGCACTGGTTAGTAAGGATGTGATAAAAGAGTGTGTTTTTCCTCCCCGGCTACCTGAACTATGTCCCGCCTGCACCCGGCAGCATTTGCATGTTAAAAGTGGGGCGAAAGGTGAAAGGCACGCGGCAGTTTGGCAAATCGCGGAATTTCTGCCCGGGCGCTGGGCGGAGGAGGAAGCTCAGGAACACCTCTGCCCTGCCTCCTGCTGCATCGCATTTAAATTCGGCAGTCGGGCTGGAGCTGCATCTCTGCTCCCTCCAGCTCTCGTCTCTCCAGCTCCCATTCCTCCAGCTCCCATCTCTCCAGCTCCCATCTCTCCAGCTCCCATCCCTCCAGCTCCCATCCCTCCAGCTCCCATCCTTCCCTCTCCCGTCCCTCCGGCTCCCTGCGAAGGAGGAGGAGCAGCAGCCTGGGGAAGATGAGCTGTAACAGGTATCCCGTGGATGTGAAGGCTGTCGGCTTCATGCAGTGCAGAAAACAGAAGGTACTTAAATTTTTATTCTTTTTTTTTTTGGCTTTGTTTTCTTCCTTAAATATAATTTACAAATTGGGAGACTAGAGGATTTTGAGTTACTCTTCCAGGGATATGTTTGCTCATTCCCCATAGTATTGGGATTGGAGCCTAGGGGTCTAGGATAAGGGGACTTGTTTTTTAATGAGCTTAATATCTTGGGGTTTGGTCTCTTTTTGTCACAGCAACATAAAATTCTCCTGGTTTCAGCAATGATTATCCTTTTGGGACTATGAAATTAAAAACCTATTTTTGTAGGTTTAATGTTTTATTTAATTTTCTAATGTGACATTAAAAGCCTCAACTAAACCACAGCAAATGCTGATTGTCTGGAAGCATCCAAAATCGAACATTGTGATTAAATTGCTTTTTTTTTCCCCAGAACTACATGATGTTTGTGTCCTGGTCAGATCAGAACAACATTCTCATCTACAGGACGTTTGAAGACTTTAGGAAATTCCATGTAAGTGAATTTTCAATTCCTGAAATGTCAAGCTTCCTGTCCTGGGGAGGGGAAGGAGCCTAACCATGTGTCAGCTGTGAGGAATCACTGTTCTCTCCTTCTCCTTGCTTTTAGAAAGAGCTGAAGAGAAAATTCCCCACTGAGAGTGGGTCACTGAGGAGTTTGCCCAGGTTTAAAGGTAAGGACAAATCTCTGATGGACCAACAAACCCGAGAGTGATCAGGGACAGCCATAACTCATGGCAGAGACTGAAGCCTCTGAGTCTGACCTTCCTCTGGAACAGATCAGGGGCTCACTCCTGCTCCTGCCATGGCACCACTGGGTCACATCAGCTTGTTTGGGTCTAGTACAGACTTAAAATGACCCAGAAAAGCTTCTTTAATAGATAGCTGCACTTGGCAAATAATGCTACACTTCAAATATTGACCTAGAGCTTCTTGAAACTTCACATGTGAAAAAAGAAAAATTTTAGATGTCAAAAAATCCTATCAGGAACTGTTAAAACTGACAGGGAGGCAGGGACAGTGACTTTGTACAGTTTGGGCTTGGGCAGGAAGGGTGGTGGCTGAGGGCACCTGGTGTTCATGGAAAAGATGTTGCTCCAGGGATCCAGATCCATTGCTGTTCTATCCCAACTGTGCCCTTGTTATTTTGAAGGAATAACTATGCAGCAGAGGAAGGGTGGGAAGCTGAACAGGTGCCTGGAAATCCTGAAACTGCTGGAAACGTATTCCCAGGAGCTGCTGAAAACTGATGTGAAAATCTCCCGGGGTGAAGAGGTGAATCAGTTTTTCAAGGCACAGACTCAAGACCTTGATCCCTCCTTCCCTGAAAACAGGTGTGAAATATGAGTTGTATTTTTTTGTTTGTTGGTGAAACAGAAATGTTATGGGATATGGATAGAAGGGAAATACTAGTTACACTCCAGGGCAGTTCAGCTGGGTGCTTTTAATTTTGTTTCTGATGCCTGAAGCTTTTCTCAGCCTACTGCAGAAATGATTTTACCAAAATCAATACTGAACTCGGCCTCTCACATGAGTTTTTGACGTGCACCTTCACTTTCCAGTGCTGTGATCATGCCATCAGTGTTCAGAAGGGAGAAGAGCCCCCAACCCCTCTCCATCACCCTCCCTCAGGCGTCGCAGAGCTACCGCTGCATGGAGGCCTTTGAAACCAAAGACACAAAGAACAAACCCTTCACAGTGGCTCAGAAGGAGATTGTGGAAGTGCTCATCAAGGACATGACTGGTAGGTTTGAGAGGATTCAGTGCTGGCGTGGATGGGCAGATGGATTCATAGCTAGGCAAATGCTGAGATAGTGTCAGGGGTTCAGTTGTTTGCACTTGTGTGCTTACCTGGGGGGACAGTGAATGTCCCTCCTGTCTCTTGTGTAATCCAGGGATGATTGTCATGTCTTGACTTGCAGGCTGTTAAAATCTGGGTATTCTTGCTCTTTGTAGGCTGGTGGCTGGTGGAAAATGCAGACAAGCAGATAGCCTGGTTCCCAGCCTCGTACCTGGAAGAGCTTGATGCCTGTGAGGACATCCAGAATGCCTTCAGCTCAGATGAGGAGGGTGAGTCTGTTCCTCCTTCAAAACATGAGTTCTGAAAACTCCCACCACTTTACCCACTGCCTGGAGTCCCTGCCTGGACCTCTGACTCTTCTGGTTGGCTCTGCCACCACCTGTGGGTCATGGAACCATGGTCTGGTTTGGGTTGGAAGAGAGCTTAAAGCCCATCCAGTTCCAATCCCAACACCTTCCACTGTCCCAGCTTGCCCCAAGCCCTGTCCAACCTGGCCTTGGACACTTGCAGAGATCCAAGGGCAGCCACAGCTTCTCTGGGCAACCTCTTCCAGGGCCTCCACACCCTTTTTATAAAAAACTTCTTTATATTCAACTTAAATGGATCATATTGGGGTCCCTGAGCAAACCAGTCACTCTCAGGGACAGCTGTCCTGCAGCTGGGCTGGTCTCTCACAGGGATCAGAGCATTTTGTCCACAAGGCAAATCCAACTGTCCCTCTCTCTGCAGGCAGCCTGTACTTTGTGGTGCAGGCCTACGAGGCTCAGAAGGCAGATGAGCTCTCGCTGAACCAGGGGGTGGTCGTGGAGGTGCTCAGGACGTCCCACAACGGCTGGTGGCTGATCCGGTGAGGAGGCTTTCCCAGAGCCCTGGCTCCCCGAGGGAGCTGCTTGCTGTTCCTCCCGTGTGGGATGCACAGGAGCCCCCAGAGCTGGATGTCCTTGGCTGGGGATGCTTTCCCTGTCCTCACACCCCGTGTACAGCACAGACTTGCTCTCCAAGTGCTCCCTCCCCTTGGCCCGAGGTGCTGGAAGGGTTTTCTCAGTGTTCTTTCCATCCCTGCCCTCAGGTACAACGGCTGCACTGGCTACATGCCCTCGCTGTGCCTCCGGCCCTACCAGAACCCTCACCACAAGCTCCAGAGCATCCTGAGCTGCGGCCTGCACGCCTGCACCCCGAGCCTCAGCTCCCGGGAGGAGCACGGCAGCTCTGCCAGGAGCAGATCCCGCTCTCTGCCCCAGGCCAGCTCCACCCCAGAGCTGGATTTGGGCTTGGACAG
Source organism: Sphenopsis melanotis (assembly GCA_035221435.1). Classification (NCBI taxonomy): domain Eukaryota; kingdom Metazoa; phylum Chordata; class Aves; order Passeriformes; family Thraupidae; genus Sphenopsis; species Sphenopsis melanotis. The sequence goes on along the minus strand of JAWMRF010000044.1, from coordinate 15,418,456 downwards.
CTCCTCGCTGAGCTCGGGCAGCAGCAGCGCCGGGGACACCCGGCTGGCCTGGAAACCCGACCTGTCTCGGTCCCTGCCCGAGGTGGAGCCGGCCAGGAGCTCTCCTGGCCCGAGCCACAAGCTGGCCACGCACAGCAGCAAATCCCCACAGCTCAGTGCCAGGGACAGGAACGACTCCGGCTTCGTGGAGTCCTCCACAGCCGAGCTGCCCCTCGCTGCCCCTGAGCTGGCCGCGGGTGTCCCCAAGGTGCCAGCCCGTCCCTCAGCCCAGGAGATCCTGCAGCGCTGCAGCACCGTCACCAAGCGTGCCGTGCAGCACTCGGCCCCCCGGCCGGCCCTCCTGCACCCCAGCCAGCATTAGTGACCCTGGGCAGGGGACACGGGGACAGCCCTGACACCCTGGGGTCCCCTGGGAGCCGTGGGCAGCATCTTGGGACTGTCCCTTCCCGAGGGACACACACACACACACACACCCCTCCATCACCTCTGGAGCGTCAGGGGTTGGCACTGTCCCTGCCTTGAGGGACACACACACCTCCATCACCTTCCTGGGCAGCTGCAGCTTCCCCAGGGACCAGGGAGTTACTGGGACAGGGCTGAGTGGGGTCACAGCAGCAGCTCCAGGACTGGAGGTCACTTGGAGCTCCAGGAGCTCTCCCCCAGGCAGGTGTTCCCCTCCCTGCAGTGCAGCCGGGTTATTCCCCATGCCAGGATCAGCTGGCACAGCCACAGCCACCGTGGAGGGCACAGGAGTGGCACCAGAGTGCCTCAGTGCCCTCTGAGCTAGCCATGGGACTGGGGAGGGATGGGATGGTGCACCTGTGTGATGGCACTTACTGAACCCCTTATTTTATAGAATTTTTTTAACTTTTTGACTTTTGGTGTTGGTTTGAGGGGTTTTTTATAGGTTAGTAGAGAGGCCATGAAATATAGGGATGGGCTGGATCTGCTGAATGGTTGTGAGAATAAAAAACCTGCTGGGGAGGAACCTCATCCCTGCTCCCTCCAGCCATGTCTGTGCAGGCACAGGAACACAACCAGGGGAGTCACAGCTCCTGTCCCAGCTGGGGATGGGAACAGAGGTCACCTTTATGGACAAAACATTCCTCTTTCCAGGGGACTGGCTAGTTACTGAAACAACAATTCTAATCCTCAACTCACTTGCTAGAAATGAGTTAGAAAAAGAGTTACAGGAAAATCAAGACTTTTCTCTACACTGATGGCTTTAATTGTACTTATTCTCCCGGGTATCTGTTAATATTTTTATAAAGAAGTGTGTGTTTTTTGTGACGTGTTTGTGTTGTTTGAATTTTATACATTTTTGTCTATGAAATAAAATATATGTAAATATCTCTGAAGCCTGCTTGTTTTATGCTTTAAAAATTTGCTATTTGGGAAATTTAAATTGTGCTTCTCTTCCTCCCAGGTGCTAAATTTTGGGTGGGCACAGGTGAGACCCCTGCCTTGGTCCAGGCTGCTTTGCCCAAGCAAGATCCCAGCCCCATGAACCCTTTAAATCCCAACTGCTTGTTGGGATTCTGCCTTTTTTTAATCCCAAATTGCCTGCTCTTTGTGAAAATTCAGAGTGTGAAAACACAAACCCCAGCTTGGCCCAAGAAATGACCTTTTCCTTTCATTCATCCCTGAGGAGACTGGATGTTAGACTTGGTTTAGAAATGAAAACATTTATTATAAAATACAGGAACTAAAAATCCTGGTGGGAAAGAGCTCTTTGGAAAGAGCAATTGGTGGGAGGAGGGGGGTCACAGAGTCCCCTGGTCCTGCTGGGCCACGTCTGCCAGCCTCATGTTGTGCCACATGAACTCGATGAAGGTGGAGGCCTGGAGCAGGCGGCTCAGCCGCTGGAAGTGGCGCTCTGCAAGGAGAGGAGGGCTCAGGGCACAGGGGAGGCACCAGAACCCTGCCCTCGACTGTGGAGCCAGGCTGGGAGAGCTGGGAATGCCCAGCCTGGACAAGGGAACACTCCAGGGCCTGAAGGGGCTCCAGGAGAGCTGCAGAGGGACTGAGGACAAGGGATGGAGGGGCAGGACACAGGGAATGCCTCCCACTGCCAGAGGGCAGGGCTGGATGGGATATTGGGCAGGAATTGTTCCCTGGGAGAGTGGGCAGGCCCTGGCACAGGATGCCCAGAGCAGCTGCGGCTGCCCCTGGATCCCTGGCAGTGCCCAAGGCCAGGCTGGACATTGAGGCTTGGGACGGGGATCCCACCCTGGGATGGTGGAAGGTGTCCCTGCCATGGCAGGGGTGGATTACCTGACCTGCCCCTTCCACCCCAAACCATTCCATGATCCCTGACCCAAGCCAGCCCCTCCTGTCCCCACAGGGCCTCACCTGTGTAGGGCAGCAGGGACTCCACAGCAGATTTGATTCCCGAGAACTGCAGGAGGGTGTCGGGGGCCTCGTGCCTCAGGAGGGTCTCCATGACAGCCTGGGCCTCGTGGCAGTTCCTGGAGTTGGTGTTCCACGTCACCAGGAACGCCAGCACGGCCTCTGTGGGGAAAGAAGCCTGGCCAGGCTGGCACACAGCACAGCCCACACAGAAAACACCCCTGGGCTCTCACTGAGCTTCAGGTCCCACACAGGGACACTCCCCACCCCTGCATGTGCCCAAGGCCAGTCCTGGTCTACTGGATGATGTCCCTGCCCGTGGCAAAGGGTAAAACTGAACACTCTCCCAACCCAAACCATTGCAGGATTGTAGGATTCTAATTTCAGGTGGCAGAAAAGCCTCTGACCTGGAAGCTTTCAGCACTTCAGTCGTGTCACAAACCTTTCTGATCCTTGCGGAGCCGAACAATGTTCTCTTCCAGGTGCCTCCTCCCCTCAGGCTCCCTGAGGATGGCTGGGGAGAGAAACAACAGCAGGGACACCCTGGGTGATGGCACTCAGGGAAAACTCAGGCTTTCAGACTAATTATTGGACTTTGAAGCCCTGAACTGGCTGGAAGAGGTGTCCAGGAAAGGAGGGAGGGCAGGAAATGCCCTCAGAGCACGCTCTGGACTCACCCTTGACCACTGTCAACACCGTGTGCGGCCGGTCCAGGGAGATGGCCAGGCCCAGAGCTTTGAGGTACCTTTTCTCATGGAGAAGGTTAGAAAGCTCTTGCTCTCTGGAAAACAAATCAGGGGCAAGAGTGAGACAAATCTTCGGGTGCCGAAAAAAACAAAACTACAGAAAAAGCAGCAGATTTGGCAATAACAGTTAAGGAGTTTGTGGTGCTCGTCAATAAATGCCCTCACTCCAATAATGGGATCAGGTGGAGCTGGATGGCTCCAGGTGTGGACAGTTCCACTGCACAGTTTGCCTTTCACAGCTCTTTATGGCACAAGATCAACTCACTTCATAATCTGCTCCTCCTGTTTAGCCTGTGCTTCTTTCTCCTCAATTTCAGTCACATCCTATAAAAAAAACAGGTTAAAACCTTATCAAATCCTGCTTTAATACAGAAGGGTTTTGATTTGGCCATCAAGTGATGAGGAGACCAGTTTCTGCAGCAAAATCTCGGGGTCAAGTAATTTAAATGTTAAATCCAGCAATTTCCAACTTCCCTCCAAAGCTCCAGTGCTGGGGCCCATCTCCTGCTCTGGGGACATACAGAATGGCCAAAAAATACCCCCAAACCCCAAGGTCAGCCTTGTTAATCTAATTTCAAACCGCAGACATGAAGAACACATGAAAAACAAGCCACTGAGAGCCTGATCTCTCCAATTACCCTGATTATTAACCCAGGGAGGAGCCAGCCCCCTGCTGTACCTGCCACAGGGTGATGCAGGAGTCACTGGAGGCTGTCACGACCATGTCATCTTTCTTGTTGGAGTGAAGGCCCCAGATTTTATCCTCATGACCATCTAATGTTTTCACACACTCGTTTGTTTTAATTGTCCAGAGTTTTAAGAGACCGTCAGATCCACTTTTGGAAGAGAAACACAACAGAAAGAATCACTGGACAGATCCATTCTTGCTCTGTCCCACCTCAAATATCAGATGGTCTTGAATGAATTTAACAAATATCCCAATTTCTTCCAAACAGGAGCAGAGGTAAGCAAAAATGTGGAGGGCAAGATGCACCCTTAGCTTTGCCTACTGAGTTTGTCCCAACCCAGCAATGCCACAGCAGCCACATGGAACCCATGGGACACCTGGAGAGGAGGAAGATTAAAATAACCTCTACAGAAAGCCTGGCCTAAACAAGGCATCTTCTAAAAACCTGTCCAAAGATTCTTTGGACACAAGAGTGTTTCCTCTTGGTGCTGCTGATGAGCTCAGACATTCCCTTAACTCTGGAATCAGGCACAGACCTGCTGAGCAGCTGAGCCCCTCGGCTCACAAAGATGATCTTCAGCACAGAGGCGTCGTGGCCTTCAAAGGTCTGCAAAACAGGAAGGGAGCTCAGCAGTGCCAGGCCTTTGGAGAGACCCCAAAGGATCCCATTTACTCACAAAGGAATAAGCCCCAAGTTTTGAAGGATCCTTAAGGAACCCCAAGGTTTTGCCCAGGGCAAGAGGCAAAGCTCTCATCACCTTCAGACAGCTGAAATCCCGAAGTCCCCAAAGCTTCAGGGTCCCATCAGCCGAGGAGGTGGCCAGGACCTGGTCCACAGGGGAGAACTGCACACACCAGATGCCACGTTTGTGCCCAGAGAAAACCCCCAGCAGGGAGCAGTCGGAGCAGGACCAGAGCTTGGCCAGGCGGTCCTGCGAGCCCGTGGCCAGCAGTTTGTCATTGGGGGACACTGCCACGCTGTTGATGTCCTGGGGAAGCCAGAGGAGGAGGAGGAAGAGGGTCAGGACTCAGCTCTGGCTGTGGGACACAGAACAAACAGAGGCTGAAGCACTGAAAGATCAGGTGGAGCTGTACCTTGTCATGGCCCCTCTCGGTGACCCTGGCATGGAGGGGCTCTGGGCTGGAGATCAAGGCTGCTTTTGCTTTGGAAGTGAGGGATTCCGGGATGTTCCAGATCTTGATGGTGCAGTCCTGGCTGCTGGTCACTACAAAGCTTTCCTTCAGCCTGAGAGCAGTGAAACCATCAAGGGCAGGGAAACAATTCCGTGGTTTCTCCTCCCTGACTGGGATCCCCACACTCAGCCACTGCTGGGTGTGGAAAAGTGGTTTCATGGCTTTCCAAACTTTTCCATTTCAGAGGGACTCCCCCATCCCTGGGAGTATCCAGGGCCAGGCTGGACAGGGGAAGTGTCCCTGCCCATGGCAGGGGGTGGCACTGGATGACATCTGAGGCCCCTTCCCACCCAAACCACCCCATGATCCCTTCCCACCTGGGCACCAGGAGAAGCTGGGAGCAGGGGTGAGAAGCAGCACAAGTGGGAGGGGGACAGCACCCAGCAGGACATTCCCCTCCCTCCCTGTCCCAGTCTGTGTTACCTGGAGCAGGCGACAGCGCCCACGCCGTGGGCATGGCCCAGGCCCTGTGCCACACAGGTGACCCTGCCAGCCCTGCCCATGCGCCACACCCGCACGCTTCTGTCCTGGGGGAGCACAGAAATGCCTCAGCTCTCTGGGCATCAGCAGCTCCCTGTGCTTTCACCACATCCCTGAGCCCCCCTGGTCTCTGCTGCTCCAGCCTGAACCTCCATCTCTGTCACAGCAAGATCAGCTCGGGGGCTCCAGCATGGAGATTTATTTCTGGTTGTCTCAGAGCTTTGGTTTTGGGTCTGTCAGGGCTCTTGGCACCTTTTCCCTCATCAATCTCACACTAACAACTTTTCTGAACTCTTAACACCAGACCAGGATGTTTGGAGAAGGAAACATCTCCTTCAGGCCAATAAAATACAACCAGTTTTCCCAGGGACAATGTTGAAAAGGGATAGTGGGAGAAGCTATTTGGGGCATGCAGCAGACAGGGATTGTATGAACAAAAAACCCTTTCTGGAGCTCCTAAAATAACATAATTTTGCCCACAGGGATCGCTAGGAATGAAGACTTTCATTAAATGGAGAACAGTGACACACCTTGGCACAGGTGACAAACATCAGGCCTTTCCTGAAGACGTCCAAAGCCAGGATTGTTTCTAAACAGAAAAAATAAAAGCTGGTGGGTGCAGAGCAATGCTGAGATGGGACAACAGAAAGGGGGGAGTTAATGAGCCCAGTGCTTAATGAGCCCAGTTAATGAGCCAGGGGACAGGTCTGGGACACAATGGGTCCCTAAGGACTGAGCCTGTCACACACCTGCACCTTCAGCTCCAGTTCAAACTGATCTCACTGCCAGGGACAGGGACAAAGGGACACATCCTCCCTCCACACAACTCCCAAACTTGCTGTGGTGCTGCTCCACCAAGAACTCGAGGATTGCTCTCCACCAGAGCTCCAGGAGAAGCTGGATAAAGGCAGAGCTGCCCAGGTCCCCCCAGGGCAGGGCTGTCACCCACCTGTGTGGCCATACAGGATCTGGCAGTGGGACGTTGCCAGCTCAAACACTTTCAGCTGGGGGCTGTTGGTGGCCACCACGATGTGAGAGTCACCAGGGCCCAGGAACTTCACATCCAGCACCTCCTCATTGTATCCTGCGAGCTGCAGTGGAAACAGCCCAAGAGGGAAACGGAGCTGAAGGAGAGGTGGGAGTGACTGCTTTGCATTTCATACTGGGTGTGATTTCTACACACAGGAGGCATTTCTGGCTAAGGCTGTCCTGCTTTCTCCTTCCTGAGCTCGTTTCTGGGCAACATTCCCCCAAAGCAGTGGAATTCCCTGGCCCATGGAACAATCCCAGACCAGGCTGGAGCCAAGGGCGCCCTTGGTGCCACTGCCAGGAGCAGAGCTGGTCCTGGAGCATGGACAGAGGGACAGGAGGCTGAGGGCTGTCACCTGCTTCCTGAGCTGGAGGCTCTGAGCATCATAGAAGAGGATGTTGTTCTCCATGGACACGGTGAGGATCTCATTCCTGGCGGGCACAAACTGGCACTGGGAGAGGCTGCGCTCGCTCGGCTCCTCCCGCAGCGCGAAGGGCACGGCCTGGCTGTGCACACAGGCACCTGTGGCCACCTCCCACACCCTCAGGATCCCTGGAAAAACAGGAGAAACCATGGCAGAGCCACTGCTTCACATAGGGAACAGCCTGGCTGTGCACACAGGCACCTGTGGCCACCTCCCACACCCTCAGGATCCCTGAGAAAACATGGCAGAGCCGCTGCTTCACACAGTGGATGTCCAGGGCACATCATCCAAAGCACAGTGGGAAAAGCCACACAGCTCCAAGGCAAGACTGGGCAGGATGCAGTGGATGGAAAAGCCTCAAGGTTTTGCTCCTTCACTCAAACTCATCAAGTTTGAAAACAGAAATAAATGTGTGAGTAGTAAATGGATCTGTGCCTGTTCCATCCTGCCCATCCACCCTGCCTAAGGAACTCAAGAGCCCCTCCAGGCTCTGCTCTCCACCCAAGGCTCCTGCCATGGAGAACACACAGCCTGGAAACAACAGCAGTGAAGTGACTGAAGTGCCACCCTTCAGTGACACTCACCTTTGCTGCCAGCTGTGACAAAGTGCAGCCCTTGTTTCTTCACACCCAGCTGAGAGAAATCTCCCTCTTTAGGCAACAGCACAGCGGCTTCCACGGTCTGCAAGAGTCAGAGAGGCACAGACCCAGAGCTGAAAACCCCTGGGAAGGGGGAGAAACCTGATTTCACAACATGCAGACCCTAAAGAGGGAGACCATGGCCTCAAAGGAAGGGACAAAGAGCAGTTTCACCTCATAGACAGGGACGGTTCGTTTGCTCTGCCTGCTCTCCAGGTCCCAGACCATGCAGATCTTGTCACGGCCAGAGCTGCCAATGAAAAGCTCAGTTTTAGTGCTAAACCTGTCCAGCTTGGCTCTGGGTGCAAATCTGGCACTGTGGGAGCTCAACACCTCTCTGGAGAGGTCATGGGAGAGAGAGCAGCAGCATTCCCTGTGCCAGCACAGGATATTCCCAGGAACACAGGCAGGTTGGATGGGCCTTGGAGCACCCTGGCACAGTGGAAGTGTCCCTGCCCATGGCAGGGTGGCACTGGATGGGCTTTAAGGTCCCTTCCAACCCAAACCATTCCATGGTTCCAGAGCACACCCACTGAGCACTTGCACCACCCCTTCCCCTCACAGCAGAACCCAGGCAGACCCTGCAGGAGGTGAATGGATGGAGGTGCAAGCCCTGCCAGGAGTACCTGAGGAGGCTGCTCCCATCTGCAAAGGCCAGCGAGGTGACAGCACTGAAGTGTCCCTCCAGCACTGCCACACACTTGCTGGAGCTCAGGTCCCAGATGCGGATCTTGTAATCGATGGAGGAGGAGAAGAGCTGCAGGCGGGAGATGTCGGGGTGGAACTCCACCAGGCTGGGCAGGAGCAGAGGACAGCACAGGAATAAACCCCACAGCCTTTAAATAATGCATCAGCATTAAATACATCCCACAGCAACACAGCTTGGGTGGGCTCACAGCATCCTGGCCTAGTGGGAGGTGTCCCTGCCCAACAATTCTGGAATTCCACGAAAATTCTTGACCAAACTGTTTCCTCTCTGGGCAGAGTCAGCCATAACTCTGCTCTCAATCAGCAGGAAAAGCCCAGAACCTGCTGGGAATGGACCTTCCTGTTGCATTAACTCCAGAACTGCACCTCAATCCCAGTATCCCAGCACAGCAGGGACTGACAAACAGCACTGGTCCTTACTGTACCACTCCAGAGGATCCTTTCAGGTTGTGTGTGCAGTAGTGTTTGATCATATCCCAGACCTTGATGGTGCTGTCACAGCCACCTGGGAAGAGAAGGACACCTGGGCCTGAGCTCTGCAGGAGAGAGAGAGCCGTGGGAGCTGCAGCAGAACCCCGGCTGGACACGGCTCTGAGCCTCTGCTGCCCGCCCCGGGAGGCTCCCCAGGAGCAGGACACCCCCTGTGACAGGGTGGCTGTACCTGTGGCCAGCAGGGTGGCCGTGGGGTCGAAGGCCATGGTGGCCACGGGCGCGGTGTGCACGGCTCGCCAGCTGCGCTCACACCTGGGCTCCCTCCAGCGCCAGCGGCGCAGCAGCAGCGCCCTGCTGCCTGTCACCAGCACCTGGGGACACAGGGACAGCCTGAGACAGGGGTAACAGTGCCCTACTGCCTGTCACCAGCACCTGGGGACACGGGGACAGCCTGAACAACGGGTAACAGCGCCCTGCTGCCTGTCACCAGCACCTGGGGACACGGGGACAGCCTGAACAACGGGTAACAGCTCCCTGCTGCCTGTCACCAGCACCTGGGGACACGGGGACAGCCTGAACAACGGGTAACAGCACCCTGCTGCCTGTCACCAGCACCTGGGGACACAGGGACAGCCTGAGACACAGGTAACAGCATCTGGGGACACGGGGACAGCCTGAGACACGGGTAACAGCACCTGGGGACACGGGGACAGCCTGAGACATGGGTAACAGCGCCCTGCTGCCTGTCACCAGCACCTGGGGACATGGGGACAGCCTGAGACACAGGTAACTGCACTGCCTGGGGACACAGGGACAGCCTGAGCCATGGGTAGCAACAGCGCCCTGCTGCCTGTCACCAGCACCTGGGGACACGGGGACAGCCTGAGCACAGGCTGGGTTTGGGCTCCTGTCAGTGCCACACAGCACAGGGAGCTGCTGGGGAGCTCAGGCCCTGGGCAGGTGTGAGTGTGAGCCACAGGTGTGAGTGTGAGCCACAGGTGTGAGTGTGAGCCACAGCCCTGAGTGTGAGCCACAGCCCCCAGGGGATCTCAGGAAGCACACAGAGCATGGAATGGAACCATGGAACATCCCCAGCAGCAAGGGATGCACAAGGATCATCGAGTTCAAGCACTGGCCCTGCACACACACCCCAAAATTCCCCCATTCCTGGCTCAGCCCAGGCTGCTCACAGCTCCCAGCACAAACCCACCTCATCATCAGGGCTCAGCACGAACGCTGTGACATCCTCTTCCTCATCCTGGGAAATCAGAGGGGAAATCCCACGGTTAAACCATCCCTGCAGAGATCCCAGAGCTCCCTTCTCCAAGGGCTCTGCTGACCCCGAGCACAGCTCAGGACCACCCAAAACCTGTGCTTGGTTCGTTCCCACCCTCCCTGCACTCCTCACTCCCGGGAGCTTTGTATCCACAGTGAGAAAACGCTCCGGGAGCCTCGCAAACCGCCCAGGAGAGGCCGGTCCCGGTCACCTGCTGGAGGCTGTGCAGGAGCGCTCCCGTTTCCACATCGATGACGTTGACTTTGCTCCCACAGGGGCAGAACATGAACTTCCCATCCCGGCTGATCTGGAGAAAGGGATCGGGAACGTTAGAGCCGGGAGGCGCGGCATTCCCAGCTGTCCCTCCAGAGCCGAGATTACCTGGATTCGCCCTCCTTTGTAGAACGGCTCGATCTTCCGCGTCACGGAGTAGCTGGAAGGGAAAGAGACGCGCCGGGAGGCCCCGTTAAAGCGGAGCGGCGGCGGCCCGGGGGCTCTGGTCCCAGGCCAGCCCAGCCCAGCCCCTGGCTTGCCCTCGCAGCCCCAGCCCGGTCCCGCGGGTCCCTCACTTGCTCTTGAAGCGCACGGGAGCGGCGGCGGCTGCCGGGTCCGTGTCCGCCATGGCCGCGGCCCACGTGCTTCCGGCCGCCACTTCCGGGAAGTGAGGGAACACTTCCGGTCCCTCCAGTGACGTAAGCGAGGGGCGCCGCCGGCAGCACGCGGGGAGCGCTCCGGAGGACGGGATAAGAATTCCCCGTTCCCCCGGGACAGCGGCCACAGCCCGGCCCCGAGCGGCTCCTGCGCTCCAGTTCTCCGCCATCCGGAGCGTTCTCCAGCACAACCGCCCCTCCCCGGCCCAAGGAAGCGTAAAGTAGAACTCCCTGACCACAGCGTAAAGTAGAACTTTGGACAATTAGAAAGAAGAAAGACGCTCCATCGTTTAATAATTTCATTTTTTATTGCACATCAAAATACAAAGCCGAATCGTTCCCAGCTGTGACCCCCGTGTCGCCGTCCATCACGGCAGCCCCGTGCTCTTCACAGCTCCTCCTGGGACGGGATCGCGGTGAAGCGCCAGCCCAGCCCATGGCGGGGCCGCGCTCCCAGCGGCTAGGAACGGCACCTGGAACAGAAAGCAAAACTCAGAACCAGCCCCACAACCCCGCGGTGCCGGTACCCGCCGGGCACGGCGCTTATGGGAACATGGGTTTCATTCCCCACACACAGCCGTGGGCAATAAGCTTAATGTTCCCGATGCTCTGGGCGCCGTTATCTCACCCGGGGCCACCGCAGACCCCGAATGATTTTCAGACCGCGCCGGGCGCTACCGCGGCCCCCGGAGCGCCTCCCCGGGCCGCTCCCTGCCCCCCGCCGGCCGGGCTGCGGCTCGGGCAGCACCATACCCGTTTCCCAGCAGTGTTTTACAGAGGCTGAAGGCGCAGGGGAGGAGGGAGGTGCGGCAGTGCCCTCACTCCCACCAGCACCGCAGCTCCTCACCTGTGGCCGCCGTGCCGCGCTCTGCGCGCTGCGCCCGTGCGCGCCCCTAGTTCCCGGGCGCCGCGCCCGCCCCGCGCTCTGTATAAATAATAACAAACCGTCCATTCTAGCCCGCGGTTATTCCTCATCCAGCACGCAGGGCCGGCTGGCGTGGCTCTCGCGAGATGCCCGCGCCCTATAAATAGCGCGCCGTGCGGCGGCGCGGCCTTCTACGCTGAGGGATCACGTAAGTATGGCGGGAGCGGCGGCGGCGGCCCGGCCCGGCATGGCATCCGGCCCCATCCGCGCCCGCCGCCGCTCGCCTGACGTCCCGTTTTGTTCCAGCAAATGGCGGACGACGCCGGTGCTGCGGGAGGAGCGGGAGCGGCCCGCGGGGGCTTCCGCGGTGGATTCGGGACCGGGCTGCGGGGCCGCGGGCGCGGCCGCGGGAGGGGCCGCGGGAGAGGCCGCGGAGCCCGCGGAGGCAAAGCCGAGGATAAGGAGGTGAGTGGGGAGCGGGGACGGGGGCGCTGCCAGCCCCCAGGATGGGGCAGCAGAGCCGGGTCTGGCCGGTGCTGGCCCCTGGTGACTCTTGTCCGTGGTTTTCTCTGCCAGTGGATTCCTGTCACCAAACTCGGGCGCCTGGTCAAGGATATGAAGATCAAGTCTCTTGAGGAGATTTATCTCTTCTCGCTTCCCATCAAGGTGAGTTGCTGTGGACATGGAAGGGATGGGTCAGGGAGATGCTCCAAGGGGAGGAGCCAGTCAGGGAGAGCAGAGGTTGTTCACCTGGGGAAGGGAAGGCTCCAGGGACACCTCAGAGGCTAAGGGGGCTCCAGGAGAGCTGGAGCGGGGCTTGGGATAGGATACTGGGAAGGAATTGTTCTTGTAAAGGTGGCGAGGCCCTGGCACAGATTCCCAGAGAAGCTGTGGCTTACCCTGGATCCCTGGAAGCGTCCAAGGCCAGGCTGGATGGGGCTTGGAGCACCCTGGGACAGTGGTAGATGTCCCTGCCCTTGGGAGGGTGTTGGATTAGCTGACCTTTGAGGTCCCTGACAACCCAGACCATCCCAGGATTCTGTGATTGCGGTGTGCTCAGTGCTGACTCTTGCAGGAGTCGGAGATCATCGATTTCTTCCTGGGCTCCTCGCTGAAGGATGAGGTGCTGAAGATTATGCCTGTGCAGAAACAGACCCGTGCTGGGCAGCGCACCAGGTTCAAGGTAATCCCCTTTTTCTGGATCTTCCTGTTCACAACTTCCTTGCATTTTTATAGTCATTTTAATCACTCCAAATCTCTTTTACTGTCACATCTAGTAAATAAGTATTTTGCTCTGAGGACCATTAGTAGTTTGTTAAGTGTATTAACTTTTAAATGTCAGTGATGTGTGCAGATGTTCCTTGACTCAGCACTGGCCCAAAAGTTGGGCTGCAAGACTTTTAAAACTCCTTCTTAAGGCAACTTTTCTGACACTGTAAAATTCAGTTGTTCTTGCTCTGCATTGTTGGGTTGTCAGGGAGAAGTTTTGGGTATAAGCAGGGAATGCTGTTGAAGAATTGTGGGGAGTTCTGACCAGAGTGAGGCTGCAGCAGGGAATTGAATCCCAGTGCCTGGCTGGTTCTGCCTGAAGGATGAACTCTGAGGGGAGAAACGGGTTTTGAGAGCTGTGTGTAAGGTTTGGGGGTGAGCTGTGAATTCCTGCTGAGCACACACCACCATGGCATAGCCCTGGCTGGAGCACTGAAAACTCCTCTTCTGCTGCAGGCCTTTGTCGCCATCGGGGACTACAACGGCCACGTGGGGCTGGGGGTGAAGTGCTCCAAGGAGGTGGCCACGGCCATCCGCGGGGCCATCATCCTGGCCAAGCTGTCCATCGTGCCCGTGCGGCGCGGCTACTGGGGCAACAAGATCGGGAAGCCACACACGGTGCCCTGCAAGGTGAGCTGAGTGTCCCGCCGGCCTGGCCCCGGGGCTGTTCCCTGGGGCTGAGCTTCGGGGCTGCGCCCTGGTGCTAACCCGCTGTGTCCCTTGGCTCGGGGCTTTGTTCTGGGCTGTGACCCACTGTGTCCCTGCAGGTCACCGGGCGCTGTGGCTCCGTGCTGGTGCGTCTGATCCCGGCCCCCCGCGGCACCGGGATCGTGTCCGCCCCTGTCCCCAAGAAGCTGCTGATGATGGCTGGCATCGATGACTGCTACACGTCAGCGCGGGGCTGCACGGCCACCCTCGGCAACTTCGGTGAGCTCTGGGGCTGCCACGGGGCTCGGGGACAGTTCTGGCACCTATGGGGCACAGCGGCTCCGTTTTACAGTGGTTTGTGCTGACAGAGCAGTCAGTGCTGCTGCAGGTTGTGTCAGAGTTAATGACAGAATTGTGGAGTTTGCATCCCTCAGCACTTCTGGATCTCCCAATCTGCGCGATTGCACTTGTGTGCCGTAGTGTAATCGTCGTAACTGGAGAGAGAGAGCAACCTGAGCTTTGTGGGTTCATCAGAGAGGCCCTCCCTGGTCTCCCTGGTCCTTTCAAAACTCCACATTTTTGTAACTGTCGGGTATTTTGGAGCTGTGGGTTGATCAGCGGGCTGGTTCTGCAGCCGTTGATAGGCACTGTGTGACAGCGTGTGACATCTCTGCAGCTAAAGCCACCTTCGATGCCATCTCCAAAACCTACAGCTACCTGACTCCTGACCTCTGGAAAGAGACTGTCTTCACCAAGTCTCCCTACCAGGTAAGAGCATTTTGGTAGAGCTCAAAATTGCCCCTGAAATTCAGATTTCTGTACCCAAAGGTTTGGTAGCTGTAAAGTTGAGCCACCCCAACCTCAGTGCACGCGAGGGATGGGAGTGGTGCTGAGGAACCTGTGAGGGGTTTGGGGGAATAACCCCGTTGGTGTTTCTTGCAGGAGTTCACCGATCATCTGGCCAAGACCCACACCAGAGTGTCGGTGCAGAGGACCCAGGCAGCCGCTGTGGCCACCACCTAAGGGATTTTGTAGGAGAATAAAGAGATCAGAGAACCAGGAATCCATGCTTGGTGTGATGGGGGTTGGGGCAGGTGGGTTGGGAAGGACCTGGAAGCTCATCCAGTTCCACCTTCCACTGAACAATGCTGCTCCAAGCTCTGTCCAGCCTGGCCTTGGGCACTTCATCTTCACTCAGTGAGGGAATTCAGAGCCAGGGCAGAGCAGCACACAGAGTGTTCTGGAGGCTCATGGAGGAGAGGGCAAACCCCAACAGTGGCAGCCCCAAGTGCCTGGAGCTGAGGGCTTGCAGAGCTCTTCAAAGAATGAATACAGAGCCCAACTGTACAGATGGCTGTTTATTGTGGAGGCCAAGGAAGCAACATGCACTTGGATACCAGCACCATGGAGGGAGGAACTGTTTCAGGGCCGACCTGAGCCAGTGCTTGGAGGGCACCGATTTTCTTGTGCTGCTTTCCTCTCCTCCATCATCCTGTGCTTCTGCTTCATCAGGCATGTCCGTGCATTGCCATGGTAACCCAGATCCCCATCTGGAAAAGAAAGGCGATGCATGAGCAGTGCCTCCATGATGAGTGTGGGATGTGGTTTCAGAGCCCTTGCCCTGTGTGCTGCTGCCACACTCACATCTGTCCTGGTAGGCCTTGGTGACCTGTTCCAGCAGCTCCATCTCCTTGGCACAGTTCTGGAACTGGTTGGGCCCTTCCCTCTGCTTGCACGCAGCCATCCTTTCCCGGACTATCTCCACGATCTCCTGATCAACCATCCTGCGGGAAACGTGGTGAGGAATGAAAAGCTGAACCAAGGGCTGAGAACACCCTGTGGAATGTCAGCTCTGGTATTTTCAGCATCCTGGTCCCTAATGCCACCATGCCCAGACGTGCAGCAGGCACAGCAGGACACTGATGTGTAATGGGTGGGGCTGGAGGTGCTGCCTCAGCACCCAGCATCCCGCAATACACTGCAGGTCCAAGAGCTGCGTGCTCTGCTGTGAGCTGGCCTGGGGACAGTCCAGGGGCAGCCATACCTGTCCCTCCTCCACTGAGCCTCGGCCTCATAGTAGCACAGGTAGTCGCCCTCCAGGCACTGGCTCAGGTCGGGCACGCGGCGGAACTTCTGGTGGTAGTAGTAGAACTTGTTCCTGTTCTGCCACCGCCCGATCCAGTCTGCAGGGACAGCCTGGTCACACACGCAGCCCAGCTCCGAGGGCAGCACAGCCCACACAGGGCTGGCACTGCCCGCTGCCACCTTCCCTGGCAGCAGCAGTGGCTCCACACTGTGTCCAGTTCATGCCCAGCTGTGTGGCTGCCCCTCTGTTCTGTGTCCCACGTCCTGTCCATGCTGTGTCCCTGTGTCCCCTGCAATCTCCCAGTGTCCGAGCTGTATCCTGATGTCCCTGTATCTGTCACAGTGTCCACGCTGTGTCTCATGTCCCTGTCCCACTACCAATATTGTGTTCTTGTCTGTGTCCCATGTTCCCATGTCTGTGCAGTGTCCCATGTCCCTGAGTCTGTCCTATCCAAGCTGTGTTCTTGTCCGTCCCATGTCCTTGTGTCCATGCTGTGTTCTACCGTGTGTCCCCTGTCCATGTCTGCCCGTGTCCATGTTGTGTCTCATGTCCCTGTGTCTGTCCCTCTGTCCAGGCCATGTATTTGTCTGTGTCCCATGTCCCTGTGTCCATGCTGTGTTCCTGTCAATGTCCCGTGTCCCAGTGTCCTGTCGCTCTGCCCGTGCCGTTACTGTCAGGACCGGTGTCCCTGTGTCCTTGCGCGTGCCCTTTGCCTCTGCAGGTGCCCGTGTCCTCACGCCTTTGCCCCGTGCCCCGGTGTGCCCATCCCGGTGTCCCCGTCCCCGAGCCCCTGCTCAGGTCCCACGGGGAGGGGGACGGGGATGGGGGGGAGGATGTCCCGTCCCGCCGGTACCTCGGATGACGGTGACGGGCGTGTCGAGGACATAGTTGAAGGCGCTCTGGAAGTAGTCGACGGGGTTGGGCACCGAGGTGGTCCTCTCGGAGACGGGGGTGCGGGTCGGCGGCACCTTGTACGCCTCCCAGTCGTGATCCTCCGGCATCGCGGCGGCGGCGGCGGCGGCAGCGAAAAATGGCGGTGACCCCTGAGGGGGCGGGAGCGCGGGAACATGGCGGCGCCCTCGAGGGGCCGGGCACGGGAATATGGCGGCGGCCCCGGGGCACGCCGGGAGTTGTAGTGCGGGTGTGCCTCCTCCGTGAGGGGAGACCGGCATGGGGCAGGCCGGCAGAGCCCACAGCGTGTCCCGACTGTCCCCTCACTGCTCACAGAGCCATCCTGACTGTCCCCCTCCCTGCTCACAGGGCCATGCCGCAGCACATGGCACAGGGCTGGGAGCAGATGGCTTTGGGATATCCCCGGTGAGGGAGACTCCGCACTCTCTGTGAGATCTGTGCTCAGTCGTGGCACAGGGATAAAGTTCTGCCTCGTGTCCAGGTGGAATTCCCGGGATCAGCTCCTGCCCGTGGCTCTGGTGCCACTGCCATTGGGTCCCTGCACACAGGGACACCTGGGCTGAGAGCCCCCTCAGCCATGGAAAGTGCCCTGCCCATGACAGGAGTTGGCACTGGATGATTTTTAAGGTCCCTTCCAATCCAAACTGCTCTGTGATTCTGAGATGTATTGTCTCAATCTCTTTTCCAGCCAGGATCACAATCCTGGGCTGACAGATTCTCAGCCTGTGCTGGGAGTAACCGGTGCAGGTGTTCACAGCTCTGGGTGTGTGGTACCCCTTTTGGAAACTGCCCTAATTCAGCAAACTGCCCCAATTCCTGCCATTCACATCAGAGTTGTTCAGGAGGGAGAAGCGTAAACTGAGCCAGCAGCAAGTGACCTTTATCACACCACAACTGTCGTGTCCAACCTGCCAGGAATGAAATGAATATCGCGGCGGGTGAAGCGAGCGGCTAAATTTGTGTCTTCAGACCCATTCCCATCTCAAGTATTAATCTGGGGAGGCACCTCCTGACAGCCTCTCTCTGCTGCTGCCCCGGCCTGAAGACGTCCCATGGTTGGTACAGCTCTGCTGTGTGTGCGAGGGTCGGCGAGCAGGGCTGGGTTGTGCTCCTGGTGGTGCCACAGGAATGGGGCAGAATCCTCAGAGTTCCACTCAGGCTGGAAAAGGAGCTTGGTGGAAAGAACAGCCGGGCGCTGGGACTGATCTGAGCTAGGAAGGAGCTGCAGTGGGTGCAGGACTAACTCTTTGCTGCTTGTGGTTGAGGTTTATGTATTTATCTCTTCTCGCCTGGCTTTCAAGGTGCCTTTAGAACCTGTGCATGTTCCTGTTGCCTGTTCCTTTGGGCATCTTTTCCCCTGTTTTCCCAACCCTTGGCTGTGCTTGTTTTGTGCCATTTGCCTTGATGACCAGAAAGCCCAGGAATTCTAAGCAGGCCTTTTTAGTGCTACAGGATACAAAACAAATTGTTATAATTAAGAGCAGGGAAGGACAGACCTAGTAAAGAATGTATTTCTCCTTCAAAGTCCTTCAGAAGAAGCTGGAGGAGGGAGATGATGTTTTTTATTTGAGTGGCATCGTTTGTATAAAAATTTAGTAAATCCACACTGACAGAGAGTAGATTTAGAATGGGTGTTAGGAAGAAATCCTTTCCCTGTGAGGGTGGGCAGGCCCTGGCACAGGTGCCCAGAGAAGCTGTGGCTGCCCCTGGATCCCTGGAAGTGTCC
>JAWMRF010000044.1:15378180-15398824 GCA_035221435.1 Sphenopsis melanotis | reverse complement strand
ATTATATTAAAAGAAAATTATATATTAAAACTATACTAAAAGAATAGAAGAAAGGATTTCATCAGAAGGCTAGCAAGGAAAGAAAGGAATGATAAAATCTTGTGACTGACCAGAGAGTCCGAGACATCTGGACTGTGATTGGCCATTAATTAAAAACAACCACCTGAGACCAATCAAAGATGCACCTGTTGCATTCCACAGCTGCAGATAACCATTGTTTACATTTTGTTTCTGAGGTCTCTCAGCTTCTTAGGAGAAAAAATCCTAGAAAAAGGATTTTTCATAAAATATGTCCGTGACAGTGGAGCCCACAGTTCTGGGTTAAATCCTGGCTGTCCACATCTTGCATGGTCAAAGGCCCGCTCAGCATGGGCCGAGTGTGGAATTGTGCACCCTGGGATGGTGAGTTTGGGAGGTGGGGAGGCTGGGGCTGGCTGAGATCAAGCACAACACCCTCTGCGAGAGAAGGAATCCTCCAGGGAATGATCCCAGAGGATGCCAGGCACCCCTTCCCTTTGCTGCCTTGCAGAGGTGTCCAAGCGGGAGGAGGTGGAGGCCGTGACCATCATCGAGACCCCCCCGATGGTGGTGGTGGGGGTCGTGGGCTACATCGAGACTCCCAAGGGCCTGAGGAATTTCAAGACTGTTTTTGCTGAGCACATCAGCGATGAGTGCCGCCGGCGCTTCTACAAGAACTGGTACGGGCTCCCAAAAAGGGTCAACAAACACAGGGAATGCCCAGGGAGGTGGTGGAGGTGACCATGGCACCCCTGGATGTGGCATCAGTGCCCTGGGCTAGGGGACAAGCTGGGGATCAGCCACAGGTCAGACTGGATGATCTAGGAGGGTTTTTCCAACCTCAGTGATCCTGGGGTCCCCAGAGTGGGGTTTTCCTGGGGGGATCCTGCCTATGAAATATCCCTGGCAGGAATTCCACAGGCTCTCCAGGATGCCCAGACAGCTCAGCTCCTGTGGAGTGAACCTGCTGCCTGTTTAGTCATGCACAGGGACACTGCAGACAACCCGGCGCTGGGGAGCAGCGTTTGCATATGTAAATTTATTCTAATAGCCGAACCAAGTTAGCTCTCTCCACAATATCGTATGGCAGGTTCCTTTTCCCTCGTGTAGCTCCTCAGCTCCCCAGTTAACCAGAATCCTTGAGCTGGACTGAAACCAGATTTGCCAGGAGGATAGTTGATGCAGAATGTGGCCCCTGGCCCTCATAAATATCAACATCCCTCAGCAGAGAGGGAAATGGGAATTTCCTTGCTGTAGGAATTGTGTCTCCTGTCACAGCGCCATGGAGACCCACCCACCCACCCCACTGATCCCTGTTTTCTCCTGTCAGCCCTTTTCACGGCTCATCCCTCTTCCCACCCCAACCCTTGGCAGCCAGGTGAGGCTCGGGTACCCACAGGCAGCAGGGAAGTGATTTCCTGGCTGCAGGAATCCCCTGTAAGCGCCATGGAGACGCACCCACCCCAAGGCTCTGTCCCTGCTTTCTCCTGCCTCCGATTTTGCGCCTGTTCTGACGGTGCTGAGTCAGTCAGTGGGAGACAACTGCATTCCTCATGCAGAAAGCTTTGAATTACCCTCGAAGGAGCCCTTTTCACGGCTCATTATCCACCTCCCTCTTCCCACCTCAAGGTCCTGACAGTCAGGTGAGGCTCAGGTATCCACAGGTTCCTTGTGCCTCCGAGGAGGTGGCAGCCAGGGTGACCTGTCCCCTCTCTGCACTGTCACCAGCCCTTTATCAGCTCCGGTGGCTGCTAAACCACTTCTGTCCCTAGGCACAAGAGCAAGAAGAAGGCGTTCACCAAGTACTGCAAGAAATGGCAGGATGAGGCTGGGAAAAGGCAGCTGGAGAAGGATTTTGCAGCCATGAAGAAGTACTGCAAGGTCATCCGTGTCATTATGCACACACAGGTCAGAGCCTCCCCCTGGCATGGGCAGGGGGCTCGGGGGCTTCCTCAGCTCTGAAGGGCCTGGACATGGGATCAGGGGGTGTTTTGGTGGGGTCACAGGGGCTGAGAGGGTGTGAGATGGGGATGGGAGGCGCTGGCTGACCTTTCCAGCCGCCTCCTGAGCTCCCAGTGCCCTCCTAGAGCTCCTGCTCCAGGGCTGCCATGGGGGCTGTGGTTTGGGATCATTGGGGAGCCCCCACACCCCAATGGGAGCCCACACACCCCATGGAGGGGAGCAGAAGCAGGGCAGAGCCTGGGCAGGTCCTGAGTCCTGTGTCAGCAAGGGACCTCATGATCACCTCAAATTAGCAACCGGTGTCAAATGTTTTGGGCAAAAATAACCCCATGGGCAGGCACAGTTTTGCCAGATGCTGATTCCTGGAGGGCCCATTTTAATGCTGATCCCTGGAGTTAAGGGCTGCTTTGGGGTCTGGGGGACAGCTAAGTTGGCTCAAGGCCAGACAGGGTCTCTTGGCTCAAGGACAAGGAGTTGGCTCCATAAAATCCCAGATATAAAGAGCTGCTGACCCAGGGCTGCTATGAAAGGGGGTGGCTGTGGCAGAGGGGTGAAGCAGTGGCTCTGCTCACCCCTGTGCCCCCCACAAATTGTGAGGGACCCATCCCTGCTGCACCCTCCTGTCTGTGGGACAAGGAGCCACCCTAAAGCACAGTGTGCTGCAGATGAGGCTGCTCCCACTGAGGCAGAAGAAGGCCCACATCATGGAGATCCAGCTGAATGGGGGCACAGTGGCTGAGAAGGTCGACTGGGTGCGGGAGAGGCTGGAGAAGCAGATCTCTGTGCACAGTGTCTTCAGCCAGAACGAGATGATCGATGTCATCGGCGTGACCAAGGGCCACGGCATGAAAGGTACAGGGCTCTGGGGCTGTGCTTCTCACAGGGCCCTGCCCAGCAGGTGCTTTTGGGGTAGGAGAGTGTTAACCACGCTGAGAACCCCCAACTTTCTCTAGAGGGAGTAGCAAAAAGCCTCAGGATCTAAAGCATGACATCCAGTTCTGTTGTGGCAGGGCTCGGTTTCCTTAATCTCAGGGATTCCAGCAAGGGAAAAAATCAACAGGGGCACCTCTGGTGTAGATACAGAGGAGCTGACCAGGTAATCTCTGTTGGAAAGATTTTCCCTGAGATTAAGGCAGTGAAGGCCTCCTCCCAGGAGGCTCAGAGGCACCGTCACTGCACAAAGCAACCAGGTCTAATTGGAGGTGTCACAGGGGGCTGGAACTGGATGGTCTTTATGGTCCCTTCCAATCCAAACCAGTCTGTGATGGTGTGAATGTCTCAAACCCCACATGTGCAGGGGTGTGGGTGTCCCTGGGTGTGTGCATGGGACACCTCCTGGTCTGATCAGAGCCCTGGGAAGTGAGAGCAGCTCCTGATCTCCTTCCAACATGGCCTCCTCTGAGGACTGCAGGTGAGCCATGGGACTGTCCCTCAGGAGAGCCATGGGACTGTCCCTCAGGGACTGTCCTTCAGGAGAATGATGGGACTGTTCCTCAGGAGAGTGATGGGACTGTCCCTCTGGGGAGCCATGGGATTGTCCCTCAGGAGAGTGATGGGACTGTCCCTGAGAGGAGCCATGGGATTGTCCCTCAGGAGAGTGGTGGGACTGTCCCTCAGGAGAGCCATGGGACTGTCCTTCAGGGGAGCCACGGGAATGTCCCTCAGGGAATGTCCTTTAGGAGAGCCACGGGACTGTCCTTCAGGGAATGTCCTTTAGGAGAGCCATGGGACTGTCGTTCCCCAGCCCTCCCTGCTGGCCCTGCTGACTGTCCCCACGCCCCCAGGGGTGACCAGCCGCTGGCACACCAAGAAGCTGCCCAGGAAGACGCACAAGGGGCTGCGGAAGGTGGCCTGCATCGGGGCCTGGCACCCGGCCCGCGTGGGCTACTCCATCGCCCGGGCCGGCCAGAAGGGCTACCACCACCGCACCGAGATCAACAAGAAGGTATGGCCAGGGGGCTCCCATCCTGTCACATCCTCCTCCCCACACTGCCCTCAGCTCCCTGCATCCTCCTGGATGTTCCCCTGGACATCTCCATGTCCTTCCTGGTGCTTTTCTGCTGCTCGAGGGCACGCCGTGGTGAAAACCACGTGATTCTGTGGGGGATTCTGGCACTCTGTGAAGCTCCTCAGCAAGGGGCAGGAGAATCTCCATCCCCACTGCCCGTGTGTTCCCAGATTTACCGCATTGGCCACGGGATCCACGTGGAGGATGGCAAAGTGGTGAGGAACAACGCCTCGACGCACTACGACATCACCGAGAAGACCATCACACCCATGGTGAGGGCTGAGGGGTGACAGGGCTGTGCCCCCCCTGACCCTCCCAGCCGGCTCTCCTGCCCACCAAGCCCTCTGCTCTCCCCACAGGGTGGTTTCCCTCACTACGGGGAGGTCAACAACGATTTCCTCATGCTGAAGGGCTGCGTGGTGGGCACCAGGAAGCGCGTGCTCACCCTGCGCAAGGTGAGCGCTGCGGGCTGGGATGGGCTGCAGCTCCCCAGGAACATATTCCCCACCTGGAGAACCCTCCAAGTCAGGGCAGGGACACTGGGCAGGTCCTTGGTTGGCAGGTGGATGGAGCTGGAGAGCTTCAGAGCTCTGAGGGCTGTGGTTAATTTCAGAAATTAAATTTTGGGTTGTCACAGAAAGGTGAGTGGGCATTGGAAGGGGCTGCCCAGGGATGGGGTGGTGGAGTCCCTGGTGTTTAAGGACAGACTGGATGTGGCACTCAGTGCCATGGTCTGGGTGGCAAGGTGGTGTCAGTTCATAGGTTGGACTTGGTGATCTCAGAGATCTTTTCCAGCCTGGTTGATTCTGTGATTCTGTGCAATGCTGAGCAAAGAGCAGCTCTGCAAGCTCTCCGCCACCTGAGCACCAGGGTGTCGCTCTGGGAACACAGATTTTTGAGGGGATGTTTGTTTAGAGGATATTCTAGCCCTGCTTCCATGAGACCAGCTGTTCTGTGACGATTCCCCTGCTGTTGTGGCTGTTCTTTCCCAGTCCCTCCTGGTGCACACGAGCCGCCGGGCCCACGAAGCCATCGAGCTCAAATTCATTGACACCACTTCCAAATTCGGCCACGGCCGCTTCCAGACAGCTCAGGAGAAGAGAGCTTTCATGGTGAGTTCCTCGGGCTGCCACTGTCTGACTCCAACCAAGCATCTTCCCTGGGCAGGGAGGTGGAACTGGATGAGTTTTATGTCCCTTCCGACCCAAAGCATCCCAGGATTCTATGATTCCATGATTCTGTGGTCTGCTTCTTGATACAACAACAGCCAAGGGAATGTTTGAGGCTCTCTTGCCTAAAGGCAGCCATGAATTCGGTTCACACAGCAGAAATGATGCTAAGGAAGAGCAGGGTGGTTGTGTGAGTGATCCAAGACAACTCAACCAGCAAATAAAAGACCATATGGGCAACCAGTTCCCATTCACCATGGGAAGTTTTAAACAAGCAGTTAACTTGGCAGGCACTGTCTTGGCCATATGGTGCCTTTCACTTGGAATTGTGCACTGCTTTGATTTGTTTGGAATGATTTATAGCTTTAATGTTCTCAGAGGAAAAAAAAAGTTTGGGTGAAATTCAGATGCAAATTTGTGGTGCGTTTGTCAGAAGCTTTCAAGAAGGCCAAGCAATGTATTTTTCTTAAACCCAGGGCAAAAAATAATATAATTAAATAATTCAAACACAGCAGTTTCCTGAATAGTTTTGCAGCCTTCACCAGGCTGGTGTGAGTCTGAGTCTGAAGCGGAGGAAGCACTGAGTAAACCAGGAGAGGGAGATGGAGAAGGGAAAGAAACAAGTGCCTGTGTCCCACGCAGACATAAACTGGGTCTGGATCTGGCCTGTCAGCCAGAAATGCCATGTGAAGCTGGCTAAGCCTCCTTAGTGCTGCCAGGGGGATTGGTGAGGCACTGCCTTTGCAGAGCCCTTTAGAGGTTAAGCTGATTTCCTTCAGCTCAGTGTCAGGAGCCTGTTGTGTCACTGCCAGCCCTGAGCTGCTGTGACGAGGAGCTCGGTGACAGGAGGAGCTTTGACCTGGGTGCAGCTCTTTTCTTTGCCATTTTGCCCCATGGATTCTGTGGTAAAACATCACATTTGTCTGGAAGTTGAGGGACATAAGTAATTCCTGCTACCTGCTCCCATAGGATTGATTTCCTGTGGGATAATCCCATTTTTCAGCTGCCGGCCTGAGCTGCCTTTTTGGTTGCTACAGCCCAGACACAGCCATGCAGGCCAGGTCCGTGTGTCCCTAAATCCAAACTCTCCTCTCTGCTCTCTTCCAGGGCCCCCAGAAGAAACATTTGGTGAAGGAGAAGCCAGGTGTGCAGGAAGAGCTCTAAGGACAGAGATCCAAGGCTGCCTGGCTGGGCACCTGCAATAAAGGGGCTCCAAGCCATGCCTGCTCCTCTCTCCTTCTCCAGGGATGTCCTGCCTGGTCTCAGGCTCCTCAGCAGGTGGGGATGGGAAAATTGGCATTTGGGACTGGCCCACATGGATGGGGACTAACTGGGACAGCCAAGTGCCTGCTCTGCCCTCTGGATCTTCCCTTTCCTTTGCCCAGTGAATTTTTCCCACTCACCCAAATCACCACGAGGTGTCCCCCCCCTCATCCAGCAGAGAGCAGAGCACATTCCAGCACGTTCCAGCACTTCTGCACCAGTTTCCACTGGGAATACTGGGCCAGCCCATGGCCTGGCTCTGCCCAGCTCCCTGCCTGTCCCCTCAGTGCCTCTCCCACACACCTCCAGCACTGCTTTTGCAAGCTGAAGGTGCAACCTGAGGGTTTCCCCCTGCTCAAAGCCCCCTGATCCTGGCTGGGACCCTGGCAGAGGTGGGAATTTGTGCACAACAAGAGGGCTGCTAGGCAGGGCTGGGCAGAGATGGATTTATTCACCTGGGAGCCTTTCCCACCCGTGCTGTCCTTGCAGCCCAGCTGCCTGTGGGGAGGGGGGATGCCCCAGAGCTGGGAATTCTGGATCAGCAATGATCCCAACTCCTTCAGTGCCGTGATCCAGGTGTCCTGCACCCTCTTTGGAAGCAGACAGTGGGAAGCCCAGCCCTCCCCTGCCCAGAGCTGCCTGCTTGACCAGGAGTCCTGGAGTGTGGCCGTGGAATTCCTGGGTCTCCAGCAGCCTGGCTGTGCCCTGAACGTGTGCTTGCAGGATCTGAGGAGGCTCATCTGCACAAGCAGAGCATGAGGATGAATCCAGGCACAGCCCTGGCTGCAGGCAGCGGCCAGGCCTGGCTGTCCCGTGTCCCAGCGAGGTCCCTGAGCTCTGGGCAGTGTCCCTGCCCCTGGGTTGTGCTTCAGAGCCTCCTGTCTCCCGTGGCTGATGGATCCTGGGGCAGTCCCGTGCTGGGAGGCCAAGGATCCAGGCCAGAGCGCATGATGGGCATGATGAGATCGTCCATGTTTGGCATCACCAGAATTTTCTACAAAGAGGAATTCAGAATAACAAATCAGTGGGTTTGAACAGCACGGGGACACTCCTGGAGGTGGCTTGGCAGGAGCTATGTGGGGATAAACTGGAGGTTCTGGCTCCCACCCCAGCAGCAGCCGCAGGAGGGTCCCAGCTCTGGATATCAGGGTGGGGACAAACAGGGACAGTTATTCTTTGCCCTGGCCACCTCAATGGCTGCAGGGGTGGTCACAGCAGAGGGGGGGGACCAGCGTTTTGAAACCATCCTGATGGGTGGCTTTTGGGGGACCCTAAATATCTGAGGGGACATTTCTGTTCTTTGAGCAGAGGTGAGAGGCTGAACACAAACCCTTGGGAAGGCAAATCTCCCAAACATCCCCAAACCAGAATGGACAGGTAGATTCAGCTCTTCTAGGGCTGAAACCTCCCTGCTTGGGGCAGGGCTGCAAATGATGGGAGGAAATCACTTTTCCTCAGCCCTTGAGCTCATTATTTGGGTTCTGTGTTGTCACTGCTCCAAGCTGGCCAGACCAGACCAGCGCTGGCTTTTTGCAGAAACAACTGGCCCCAACTGAGGTTGCCTCTCCCCGATGGCAGCAATGCCCAAGGCTCAGCAGGGTTTGCTGAGGCCCTGAGCAGCAGTTCAGGCACCTGGAACTCGTGCTTCAGCTTCTTCTCGATCCACTCGGTGACGTGCAGGAATGTCACCTCCCGCTCGCCCAGCTTGGGGCGCACCCTCAGCTCCAGCTGCGGGGGCACTCGGAAGCTGTACCTGTGAGGGGAGAGGAAACAGGCAGAAAGCATCACCTGCCACAGGTGTGGCACAGCCACTGCTGGCTTTTAGGGAGGAGGTGACAGCTCAGGGTGCCCAGATCTGTGCTGGCCTGGGTGCAGACTCAGAGGAATGAGCCTGAGCTCTGTGAGCCCCTTTGGGGAGCAGCTTTGGGTTGTTGGTGCCAGGATGAGCCCAAAGCCCTGGGCTGGCTCCTCGCAGGGAGCAAGGGGTGCTGGCAGCGGGATGTGAGCTCCTTTGGGGAGCAGCCTGTTGGTGCCAGGATGAGCCCAAAGCCCTGGGCTGGCTCCTCGCAGGGAGCAAGGGGCGCTGGCAGCGGGATGTGATGTGGGGAAGGAGAGCTGGTACCAGACACGGTCGGTGGGTGGCGGGGGGATGTTCACAGCCAGGGTTCCTGCCAGCTCCTGCACCTCCACCGTCAGCAGCAGCGGCGTGTTGGACACCTCCTCCATCTTCTTCTTGATGAACTCGTTCTCCGTGGCCTTCTGGAAGTACTTGGACTTGGCGATCTTATCCACGAAGCGCAGGATCCTCCTGCTCGTGCTGTTCCCGCTGACGTGCCTAAAGCAGGAGGGGCCCCAGCTCAGCCCTGATGGGTTTGGGGGTCCCCCAGCCCTCTGCCACAGCACAGAGGGGGACAGAGGACAGGGACAGAGTCCCCTTTGGAAGCTGCCATGATGCGCTGTGTGTGTCCTGCCATGGACACCATCCCCGTGCCCCTGTGCTGCCGTGGCACCGTGTGCCCCCAGCCCCTCCCCGTGCCCCCCGTGGCACAGACAGACCCCCAGCACCCCCGTACCCCTCGGTGCCGGGCGGGGGCAGCCGCTCCCCTGGGGCTCCCACGGGCTCTGCACTGGTGGCATCGTCCTCGTCGGAGGAGCCGGCGCTGGAGGACTCGGCGTCGCTGTCTGCCAGCAGGATCAGCCGTGGCCGGGCCCTGCCAGCCCAGGAGGTCACAGGCTGCTCGGGGACAGCGGCCTCGCCTCGCTGGGGCAGGAGGAGCAGGGTGAGCCCACCCACGGGCAGGTTCCTTACCCCTCTCTGCCTGCCTCTGCAGGGCCGCTCTCCTCTGCAGAGCTCTCCTTCCCCAGCTTGCTGAGGTTCATCTTTGTCTCCAGTGTCATCTGCAAGGAGCCGCTGTAGGTGACCTCCATGTCCACCCAGAGCCCTGCCAGAGAGAGGGACAGGGTGAGGTCAGGTCAGCACCACAGAGGTCAGAGCTACTTGTGCACTGCCAAGCCCTCCCAGCGCTGGGGACTGGGCTGGCAGCTCTGTAAAGCCATCCTGGAGGCAGCACTGGGGTTCCTGTGCCTCTGTGGGGCTCTTACCTCGCTCATTGATGGTGGGGCTGGAGGCACTGAGCACTGAGGGGATGGATGTGCCCATGTCCAGCTCTGTCAGCGTCAGCTCGTTCATGAAATACGGGAGCTGATGGAGGGAATCCCCATGGGGACAGTCACCACTCGCCGTGGGGCCTTGGGAACAGGGCTCCCCCGAGTGATGCTCCTGCCTCTCACCTTGATCTTGCTCAGCTTCTTCTGGATCTTGTTGGACACCTGCTCTGCCCAGTACTGCTCCCTCAGGAAGTCCCAGAAGATGCGTCCCGCCAGCGCGTTCATCCAGGCCATGCTGGCCGTGTCCTCCTGGGGGGGGACAGCAGCCACCAGCCCCTGCAGCGAGGTGGCTCTGTGAGCAGTGGGACCTGCTGTCCTGTGCTCCCTGCCCCAGCGCTTGGCTGCTCAAACAAGCCCCACACTGGAAGCGTGGCTCCATCAGCCTCCAGCCCCGCTCCCAGTGCTGGGTTTGTCCCTCTCACCTTTGTGGGCGTGGGGCTGCCCAGAACTCCGTGAGAGGGGCTCCTCTCCGGGCTGGCTGCCCCCTGTGCTGGCACAAATCGGGCCATGTAGGTGCTGTAGTCCAGGTAAATCTCCTCAGTGCTCCCTGACACGTCCCTGGAGGGATCCGTGGATGGGATGTCCTCAGTGCTGCCCCCGCTGCTGCTGCCGCTGCTCTGCGGGGCCCATCCCGCGCCTGGGGATGTGGAACCACAGAATCACTGAGCTTGGAAAACCCCTCTAATGTCATCAATCCACTCCCCAGCACCGCCCAGGCCAGCACCAACCCGTGTCCCCAAGTGCCACATCCACACGGCTTTAACTCCCTCCGGGGATGGGCACTCCACCCCTGCCCTGGGCCTGGACAGCCCTGTCAGTGAAAGAACTGTTCCTAATATCCAATATTCCTAATATCCAATATTCCTAATATCCAATATTCCTAATAGCCAATATTCCTATTTTCCAATATTCACTAATATCCAGTATTCCTAATAGCCAATATTCACTAATATTGATTATTCCTAATATCCAATATTCATTAATATCCAATATTCCTAATATCCAATATTCACTAATATCCATTATTCCTAATATCCAATATTCCTAATATCCAATATTCCCAATATCCAATATTCCCAATATCCAGTCTGTTCAGTCAGGATGGCACCAGGTGTGACAAGATGCCTGTCCATGACACCAGTGACATGCCACCCAGCCTGTGCTGACCACCTGAACCCTCCTGGCTACACTTTGGGCTCCTCCCTGTCCCTCCACGCTCATTCCTGCCCACCAAGGCATTGTGTTCCTGGATCAGCCCTGGTGGCTGCCCCTCACCTGCCCTGGTGTCACCGTGGCCGCTGGCTGTCGCACGGGAGGCTTGCACGAGGTGCTGGTACCACTCCTCCTTCTCCCGCCCCGTCCTCCCAAACAGGTACAGGCACCTGTCCCTGCCGTCCCCCGGGCTGTCCTGCCCGGCCAGCGGCACCTTCCTGCCGCCCTCGTCCCCCTG
This sequence comes from Sphenopsis melanotis, assembly GCA_035221435.1. Lineage (NCBI taxonomy): Eukaryota > Metazoa > Chordata > Aves > Passeriformes > Thraupidae > Sphenopsis > Sphenopsis melanotis. The sequence continues at coordinate 15,387,786 of JAWMRF010000044.1, read as the reverse complement.
CGCCTCCGGGTCCCGCTGCTCCTCGCTGCCCTCTCCCTCGGCCGCCTCGGGGAGCAGCACGCAGATGGGATATTTCTTGTTCCACGTCCGCTTTCGGGCCAGGCTGGGGGGGCACAGGAACACCTGCGGCACCGAGAGCGGGGTGAGCCAGGCTGGGGGACCACAGGGAGACCTGCGGCACCGAGAGCGGGGTGAGCCCAAACCAGGCCGAGTGATACCCGTGGGAGGGAGGATCCTGCAGACCCTCGGGCTCACCTTGGCGTCGGTCAGGTCGTAGCAGCGGTGGCTGACGAAGACGGCGTCCAGGATCTCCTCCTCGAAGGTGGCTCGGCGCGGGATGTTGCTCTTGGGGTAGGACAGCCTGAGGGTGGCCCCGTCCAGCACGGCGAGCACCGAGTGCGTGAGCGAAGGGTGGAACAGCTCGGGGTCGTACGCGTGCAGCTGGTTCATCCAGCCCTGGAGAACGGGGAGAGGGACCCGGCTGTTCCCACTCCCCACGGACACCTCCAGCCCCTCATCCCGGAGCACCCCGCTCCTTACCTGCAGGTGGGGGGCTTCCCGCGGCTCCCCCGGGAGCAGCTTGGGGCGCAGGCGGCCCCAGGGTCCCCGAGCGGCCGGCGGAGCCCTGGGCACGAGGAGGAGGATGGCGAGGAAGCCCAGCAGCAGCCCGCAGAGCAGCCCCAGGCAGAGCCCGGCGGCGTAGGGCGGCAGCGGCAGCACCAGGTAGCCGTAGGCGAGGAGGGCGATGCCGCCGAGCGCTCGGCCCGGCACGGAGCCCCCGGGCCGCGCCGCCGCCGCCTCCTCGGCCGCTGGGACCGGCGGCGGCTCCGCGTCCCTGTGCGCCACCTCCACCACCTGGATCACGTCCCCGTAGGAGCAGATCTCGTAGCGGCAGTTCTGGGTGGGCTCCCAGGGCGTCCAGTCCCGCAGCCGGCGGCCCCCGGCCCCGCGGCCGCCCCCGGGGCTGCCCCCCGGCTCCTTGGGGCCGCTCTCCTCGGCCATCAGGCGGCTCAGGCGGCTCAGGGGCTCCTGCACGGCCTCCGACAGCCGCCTCCTCGTGTCCTCCAGCCGGGCGTCGCGCAGCCGGAGCAGCGCGGCTCGGCTCTCCGACGGCGACACGCTGGGCGACGGCGGAGCCGTGCGAGACCGGGCCGGGCTCAGCCGGGGCTGGGGGGCCCGCGGGAGCTCGGCCAGGAGCATCCCCCCGGGCTGGGGCGAGGGGGGACGCTTCGTGTCCCCATCTGCCGAGGGAAGGAGCCCGCAGCCGTCCCGGCCGCCTCCGTCCTCCCCGGTGCCGCCGGCGTGCGGCGTCGGTGCCTCGATGTCCCCGCGCCGAGGTGAGCCCGGGCACGGTGCCAGGGCTGGAGAGGCGTCTGCTGCCACCGCAGCCGGGTCTGCCATCGCTCGCATCGCCGACGACACTGCCGAGGGGCAGGGGAGCGGCTGTCAGAGCGGGAAGGGCTCCGTGTCACCTCCGTGTCACCTCCGTGTCACCGCGGGGCACAGAACATCCATCCCTGCTCTGCTCCTGCATCCCCCGGACCCTCAGTCCGGGCTGGGCCCTGCCAGCCTGTTCCCTCCATGGCTGCGTGTGGGAACCCGCTTGTCCGAGGAGGATAAACCCCAGAGCGGCAATTATCCACGGGGATGTGAGAGCCCGGAGCTGCCAGCCAGGGCTGCAGCCGAACAGGGGGATTTTCCACACCAGGATATTCCACCGCTCCCAGTGCCAGCCCAGGGCTGCCAGGTCAGCGGGCAGGACTCCCTGACTGCTCTGACAGTTCACGGTTTGGCCCCTGCTTCGAGCACTGCATGGATCCAAACTGGAGCCGGCCCAAGCTGCGGCCCCAGCGCCCAGTCAGCAACCTCTGCCTTCACTGGGGGTGCAGAGGACAAAAGTTTTTCTAACACGAAGTTTCCATTGTCCTGAGGGTGTCCGTGGCCTCAGGGAAGTGCTGTCCTGCCCCCACCAGCCACCACCACCCCTCACTGCTGCTCTCCACGGGCTGGCCCGCCCTGAGCCGTGTCCCCTCCGCGATTTTGGGAGGGAGGAGGGATCTGCAGGACGGGCTCTGCAGGGCCACCGCGGTGCTGAGTCAGCTCCCAGCGGGTCCCCGGAGTGCTCAGCCCCTCCCTGCCCCCTTCCCCTCGCAGCAGCCCTGCAGCAGCAGCAGAGATGCATCCCAGGGACCCTGGGGCTGCCTCATCCTCACATCACACCGCCCTGGGTCTTCAGAGCTCCTCGGTGCCAGGAATTAATCACAGCCTGTGCCGCAGCTGCCTCCAGCCCCCTTTATATAATCTCAGCTCTTGCTTTGCTTCTCCTTTGCAGGAGCCACTTGTTAACCCCAGATCATCCACGGGTGATTGTCCCGCTGGTCCCAGCCCCCGGCAGAGCCTGGCTGGTGCTGGTGGCACTGCTGGCACCTCTGGCAAGGCACCAAAACAGCCAAATGAGGGGTGAGCAGGGCAAATGAGCAGTGGGGTTGGGCCTGAGAGGGGCCCTGCTCTAGGGAAGGTGTCCCTGTCCATGGCAGGGGGGGTCTTTAAGGTCCCTTTCTTCTTAAGGTCCCTTCCAACCCAAAGCATTCCATGGTTCTGTGGTTCCAAGGGATCCCTCCCTGACCCTGCAGGGCCCTGTCCCCCTCCCACCCAACACTGCAGCCCCTGCCCCTCACCATGCAGGGCTCTCGTGGCCCCATCACAGCCACTCCCAGTTTCCCCAGTATCCCCAGTACCCCAGTATGCCCAGTATGCCCAGTGCTGCCCACTACCCCTGGCTGCTCCTACCAGAACGCCCCTGGACTGGTCCCTGGAGGGTCCTGGCCGGTCCCTGCTCCGTGTCCCTGCCAGGTCAGGGGACAGTGTCTCCCTGTGCTGGCCTCGGTGCTCCTTGTGCTCACTCCACCGTGCCCAGCTCTCCGTTCCCACCACTCGTGGGTTTTAAAAGCTAAAAAAAAAAGAAAAAGAAAAAAAAAAAGTCTGTTTCCTGAGAGACCATTAGCACGGTGGAAGACAGAGATAATAATAGCCTGGGTTTGTATGGGAGCTCTCCTCTGGCAGGGATGGGGAGTACAGGGGGGGCTACGCTGCTGCTGCTGCTGCAGCCACCTCTGGGGAGGGTGGGGCAGCAGGACAGACCCTGCTGGGCGTCCTGGCTGCACCAGCAGCACCCCAGAGGGAGGTGCAGCACTGGGGGAGGCTCTGCTGCTGCCTCAGGCTCTAGAGAACCAGCACTGAGTGTGGGGGTGCCCAGCACTGAGAGTGGGGGTGCCCAGCACTGAGTGTGGGGGTGCCCAGCACTGAGTGTGGGGGTGCCCAGCACTGGCCCCCTCCCAGCCTGCAGCTCGTCCCCAGGCTGTGGCCCTGCAGGATCAGGGGGATCTTTGTGCTCTCTGCAGGATAAATTGGACATGAAGGTCCTTGCAGGGGTTGTCATGGGGGAAGCTGGGGTCACAGGGCAGTGGGGATGATGGTGGCTTTGGAGGTGCCAGCAAACGGCTGTCAGGGGTGATCCCAGCCCTTCCAGGACATCCCTGAGAAGGACTGGGGCTGAGGGGGATGTCTGCTGAGCAGGACACCCAGCCCAGGATGGTCACACCTGTGCATGGCAGGGACACAAGACCCCTAATGACAGTGTCCCCCCTCACTGTGTGTGGACACACCAAGGCCATGACCATCAGTGAGCCTCTCCCTGGATTCCAGCTCCAAATTCCGCTCCTTGCTCACAGCTTTGGTTCAAATTCAGGGCCTGACACGACCTGACAGAGACAAGCTGTGGCCCAGCTTGGGCTGGTGTCCTGGAGCGTGTCCCCCTGAAACATTCCCTGGCATGGCCAGAGCAGCAGAGGTGGCCTGGCACAGCCTGGCAGGGTGGCAGCTCCTGGGTGGGCACCACCTGCCTGGTGTTTGCTTTGGTTGTAGGATCAGGGAGTTAATTGAAATATCAACTTCATTAACTTCCCTCAGTCCTCTGTGGTTAATTAGGGCGGCAGTGGCGCTGCTGGCGGGGACGTGGCACCGCAGCAGCGCTTTCCTCACGCAGCCAAAGGAGCTGGAAATCCCTCTCTAATGATCTGCACAAAGCACCGTGACAGAGCCCGGCTGTCCCTGCATTATCCCGGGATCAGGGAGCGCTGGGTGCCCCTGAGGGAATTCTGCAAGCTCAGATGTAACTTTGGCCAGCGGGCTGGGCAGCGCGGGATCCCAGCTCCACCCCCTGCCCCCAGTCCCACATCACATCGCTGCTTCTCAGGGGTTTTACTGGTGGATACTGGGGTGGGTTTTGTGCTGCTTTGGAATGCCTGAGAGCCAGGCAGCTCCAGGAGCCACTCCTAAAGCCTCTCCAGCACCCTGTGCACCCCAGGGCTGGAGCCGAGCCCTGCCTGTCTCTGGGCTCGGCCTCACTCCCGTGTCTCAGCCATTCCCAATTTCCACTTGTCTTCCTGAGCTGCGTGGCCCCTGCAGCTCACAGGGGCTCTCAGCCATGGGGGAGGATCCAGTCACTCCCCACATCCATCCCATTCCCGCCGGCACAGCCTCGCCGCAGGAATTGCAGGGAGCAGCAGTTATCCGATGGATGATGCTGCCGGGAGCTTCTGGCAGCTGCAGCTCCTTTCACCGCCTGCAGATCCGCACCGCTGAGGTGTGCGGGGCCCTGGAGTCTATTTGGAGCTTTCCCTGACATCCCGCTCCTCTGATCTCGGTGGATCTTACGGGAGGCGCTTTCAAAGCAGCGCATCCCCCTCCTCCATCCCTCCCTCCTCCATCCCTCCCTGCCGTGCGGTGCCGGTGAGGCTGCGCGTCCCCGCTCCCGCTCCCCGCCGTGCGGAGCCCCTTCCTCCCCCTGCCTGGGCTCCTGCCACACTGAGCCATCAATCCCCGCGGCTGCGGCGGGAGCTCGGCCCGCCCGGGATGAATAAAGCCTGACCTAATTCCGAGCGGCAACACCCACGGGGCAGCGGCCCCACGCCGGGGTCCCGCAGCCCCCGGCCGCGTCCCTTGGCGTTCGGGAGCGGGGATCCATCCCCCGCAGGGCCGGGGCAGCGGAGCCAGAGCCGCGTTTTGGCCAAAAGGCACCAAAATTTCTTCCTCTTGCACCAAGGAGGGCGCCGCTTCCAGCAGAGCCCAAGCCCGGGGACTCACCCCGGTGAGAGGTTTTGGATAAAGTCCCCGAGCAGGGATTTGTGCTGCTGATCTCTGGAAGGTGAAGGAGGCTGCAGCAGCTCAGCCCCTTTGGAACCTGCCCAGGTTCACCTTCAGAGCCCTCACCTTGCCACACGCCGGGCTCCTCCTCCTCCTCCCGGGACCCCCGCGCCCACCTCGGGCCCCGGTCAGAGCCCGCATCCCCCGGGGGCCCCGCTCTGCGCTCCCGGGACCGGGCGGTCCCTGCTGTGCCCGCACCATCCCCAGAGCCCGGGAGCGCCTGAGGGACCCCCGGTCCCACCCGCCCCCAGCCCTGCTGGGGAAACCGGGGCTGCCCGGCCCCGCCGCCCGCCCCGGGCCCCGCAGCGCCGGTACCTGCGGCAGGCGGGGCCCGGGGAGCCGGGAAGGGTCGGTCGGTGCCGCTGGAGGAGAAGGACGAGCAACGCCGGGAATCGGAGTGGTCCCAGTGCCGGGGGAGGACAACGGGGGGTCAGTCCCGGTGCCGGGGACACCGGACCTTGTGCCGGGGAAGAAGAGCCGGTGACGGTGCCGGTGTCAGTGACGGTGCCGGTGTCAGTGAGGCCGGTCGGTCCTGGTGCCGGGATCCAAGGACTGATGCCGGTGTCGGGATAGCAGGGCCGGAGCGCTGCCGGTACCGGTGGCGGTACCGCCGTTGAAGAGCCGGTACCGGCGGCTCCGTCGCGGTCCCGCTGCCCGTTACAGACGCCCAGAGCCGGGCTGGCGCTGCCACCGGCGGTGCCGGACGGAGCATCCGCAGCCCCGAGCGGGCTCCGCGCTCCGCCCCGCGCCCCCCCGCGCCCCCGCCGGGGCTGCCCCCGCTCCGCCGCCGCCACCGGGAGCCCGCGCGGGGGCTGGGGCCGGGCCGGGGCTCCCGGGGGATGAACGGGGAGTTCGGAGCGGGGTCCCCCCGGTACCGGGACCGCCCCGGGACCGCCCCGGGACCGCCGGGCCCGCAGCGCCCTCTGCGGGCGGCGGGGCGGGGCCGCAGGGGCGGGACCGGGGAGGGACCGGGGGTGGCCCGGTGGATGGGAGGGACAGGGGAGGGACCGGAGAGGGGCGGGACAAGGGGTGGCACCGTGGATGGGAGGGACACGGGGGTGAAACGGGGAGGGGCGGAACACGGGGGTGGCCCGGAGAGGGACCGGGGAGGGACACGGGGGTGGTCCGGGGAGGGGCGTGGCGGGGGCGCGGCCGGGCCAGCGGAACGGAACGGAACGGAACGGAACGGGCCGGGCAGCGGGCGCAGCCATGTCCTTCTGCTCCTTCCTGGGAGGAGAGGTGTTCAAGGACCACTTCCAGCCGGGTGAGGGCGGCTCCCCGCGGGCTCCGGGGGTGCGGCCGCGGGGTCCCAGCGGGGCGGGCAGGGGGTGTCACCCGGCAAGGCGGAACCCCCCGGGTGAGCGGTTTGAGGGGGGGTTTGGGGGCTTTCCTTCTGCGGAGCATCCTGGGTCCGGGCGGGGGTCCCCCCTCTGCGGTCCTTGTTGGGGTGGGGGAATCCTCCCCGATGGGGAGGGGGGTCCCGATAGGGACTCGGGGGTTCCGTCCCTTGTGGGGATCCTGCCCTGCGGGAATCCCTATGGGGAGTGGGGGTCCTGCCCCTCCACCCCCTGCTTGGCCCCGGAGGTGCCCTGGGTGTGCCCCGCGGGTGTCCCGGGGTCCGGCAGCCGCAGCTGGCAGCGCCCCACACGGGCAGAGCCCCGCGGGTGTCCCGTGTCGCCGCGGGTGTCCCGTGTCGCCGCGCTGACCTGTCCCCGCGCTGTTCCCTGCCGTGCCCTCTCGCAGGTATTTACGTGTGTGCCAAGTGTGGCCATGAGCTGTTCTCCAGCCGTGCCAAGTACGAGCACTCGTCGCCGTGGCCGGCGTTCACCGAGACCCTGCGGGAGGACAGCGTGGCCAAGCGCGAGGAGCGCCCGGGGGCGTTGAAGGTGCGGACCCCGAACCCTCGGGGTGAGACCAGAACACCCCCGGGCTGGCTCTCCGTGAGCCCCGGATTGCTGCCAACCCCTCCTTTGCTTCCCCAGGTGACCTGTGGCAAGTGTGGCAACGGGCTGGGCCACGAGTTCCTCAACGACGGGCCCAAGAGGGGCCAGTCCCGCTTCTGAATATTCAGCAGCTCGCTGAAGTTCCTTCCCAAAGGTACCAGCGCTGGGAGCTGTTCTTGGGCACGCTGTGAGTGCTGCACTGCTTGCAGCAGGGTGGTTCTGGCTGTGCTGATAAGGCCAGGGAGCTGCTCCTGGGATAAATCTGGCTCATTCTGCTCAGATTGGGGCTCCCCAGCTCAGCTGCAGCTCCTGGCTCTCACCAGCACCCAGGGACTGCGTGGCTCTGAGGGGTGGCTGAGTTCTGGGGGGTTTCTCTGGGGGTGCAAAGCGAGGGCAGGGAGCCTCTGTGCTGGCACTGAGGGGCTGGGGGGTTTGCTGGGCACTCCCTGGGGAAGTTTTCAAAGGAAAAACTGTTGAGGAAAGGCCTCAGGACGGCCATGAGCTGCTGGTCAGGCTGTGGTGGTGGGGATGTTGTGTAGCAAAACCCCCAGATAAAAAGGGCTGCTGGTTCTGGAGGAAGGAACACGAGCCTTCATTGCTCCTCCCCTGTTTTTAGGTAAAGCTGACCTGAAGGAGAAGTAAGTGAGCTGCTGCACCTGCCACTGCCCTGGGCTAATCCTGCCTCCACTCCTTGGGATGCACTGACCTGCCAAAGGGACCCACAGCAGGAGCAGCCCCAAGGAAGCTCCTGGTCCGAGTTTCCCCTGATTTCCTGGTCACGGTTTCCCCTTGATTTCCCTGTCAAGGTTTTATTCCCTGATTTCCCTGTCAAGGTTTTATTCCCTGATTTCCCTGTCAGTTTTCCCTGTTGCAGTTCCCCTAGATTTCTCTGTCACGGTTCTCTCCTGGTTTCCCTCTCACAGTTCCCCCTGGTTTCCCTGGCCCAGTTCCCCCTGGGGCTGTTCCAGCTCCATCCCAGGAGCTGCTGTGCCTGTGCTGAGCCCTGGATCTTTGCTCTGACAGTGTCCAGAGCCAGGCAGGCGCTGCTGCAGCCCAGGCAGGCTCTGCTGGCACCCCCAGGCACTCAGGCAGGATTAGCTGGGCTCAGGCTCGGGGTTAATCCCTGGAGCTATTCTGGGATCATGCTATGAAGTGCCCCATATAAACCCTGCCAGGGTGCTGGGGCAGGGATGTTTGGTGGTCCCACTGGCAGCATCCAGGTGTTTTCCCCCCCTTGCCCACCTCCCACCCTGCAGGGACGGTTCCACAGTGCTCTCCTCCACCCTGCCCTGGCCTTACCCCTGACTCAGCACTGTGCAATCAGTTCCAGGGGCACTCCGGGTGCTGCTGGCCCTGCCCTGGGGGAGGGAGCTGGAATTGGGCCCAGGGGCTGCCCTTGGCACTGCTCAGGCTCTGGGAATTGTGGCTGCACCGCCTCAGTGCTCCCAAGGGCTGCCACACTCATTCTCCTCAATCCAGTGCCTCATTCCTGGCCTCCTCTGCCTGTCCCAGGAGCCAGATCCTCCTCTGGAATGGATCCACCAGGATCTTTAATGAGGGAAGAGGCTGCTGCTGACCCCTGGGGCTTAGGGGGCTGCACTGTGGGTGCAGCTGCACTTGGGGACACCTCGGGGCCTTTTCTCTCCCCGTGTTCTCCCTCAGTCCCACAGATCTGAGGGCACCAGGGGAGTTTGCCACCCCAGCTCATTCCCTGGAGCTCACTGCAGGACCTCTCCACGCTGAAATAAAGCACTGATTCACTGTGTTGGAGTGTTGAACACGCTGGGATTGGCATTTCAGAGCCTGGGTTCCTCCTCTGCTCCCTGGCTGAGGGCTGGGGAGCCTGGGGAGGTGGAGGGTGTGTGCTTTTACCTGGAATCTCTTCCCATCTCCCAGGTTTGCCATTGCAAAGGGGGTTGGGGCATTCCCAGAGCCAAAGCTGCACCGGGGAGGTTTCATTTCACTCCACTTAGCACTTTTCCCCAAATGAAGCCAGTTTTAGCTTGTTCCAAGGGTGTTCTTGGTCCTTCCTGGGCTGTCAGGGTTTTCTGGGCACAGGGAGCTGAGTTTCTCACCAGAACTTCCCCACACAAACTCTGCAGGTCTGGAAGCCACAACCCTCAGTCTCACACGGGATCTTCACCCCGTTGGAGCTGGATCCTGGATCCCTGGAGGCTTGAGCTGGGCTTTGCTGGGCTCCAGTTCCCTGCTCCAAGGGGGTGAAGTCCCCTCTGGAGCTCAGGAGGCAGTGCCAGCTCTGCCCCCATTGCCCTCAGCTCGGGTCAGCCTCCAGCTCTAATTATTCACCAGGTTCCAGTCTGAAAGTCCAATCTGCCTTTTCACTGATTGATTAATCCTTGGGTTTTAGGGCATTAAGGGGGAATTCTTCCCTGGCAGGGTGGGCAGGCCCTGGCACAGGGTGCCCAGAGCAGCTGTGGCTGCCCCTGGATCCCTGGCA
>JAWMRF010000044.1:15351247-15369068 GCA_035221435.1 Sphenopsis melanotis | reverse complement strand
TGGCTTGCTGATCTTCATACAAGGTTGGTAATTTGCTCCATGGGTCATAATCAAACCCACAGGGGCATTTTGGGCTCTGTGCCAGGGTCTCTGAGCCCCCTGGCAGGGTCTGGGCTGCTCAGGACAGCCAGAGGGATGTGCTGGCTCCTGACAGGTAATGGGCATCTCCTCTTCTCCGAGGGGCAGAGCTGAGGCCAGGGCTCCTTCCCAGGCCGCGTTCGATGCGTTCCCGTGTGCCAGGCTGGGGGAAAGCGCCTCCGGATGAAGGCAGCGTTGGCAGCGCCGCGGCCGGGGCCGCTCGCGGCTCCAGATGCGAACAATGAGGCCAGCGGGTCTTGATTTCATCTGCGGAGTAATTGGGCTGGAAGTCTGTGATGCTAATGACTCCACATCAAGCGCTCAGATGTGACCCATCCCCGGCCGGGGGCGGCCGCGGTGGCCGTGATGAATGTCCCCCAGATGTTCTGCCCCAGATGTTGTCCCTCCAGGGGAGGCCAGACCCACACGTGTGCTGTTAATAACGCCGAGGATCTGAGGTTGGCAATGACCGCGGGGCGTTCCCGTGGGGCCTGAGGGGGGCTGGTCCTGCTCCGTGCTCAGGGCTGCCCGGGGTGGGGACACTCCTGGCTCTGAGGAGCCCCCTGAGACCCCTCCGGGCAGCCCTGGGTGCTCTGGGGAGGCAGAGGATGCTCCGACAGCTGGGAGAGCCAAAGATGGGGCTGACACAAGAGACAGGGATGCTCTAGGGAGGCAGAGGATGCTCCGACAGCTGTGAGAGCCAAAGATGGGGCTGACACAAAAGACAGGGATGCTCTGGGAGGCACATCAGGACAGACCCCAAAGCCTTGTCCCAGCTCCAGGGAAGGCAGGCACTGGGCCCTGCATTTCAGCCCCTGACTGCCTTTGGGTTTTTGTGTCCAGAGCTCTCCAGAAAATCCTGTCTGTGGCCACATGAGATCCTGGGGAAGGGCCTGGAAAATGCCCTAGTCCCCCCTGTGCCCTGGTCCTCCTATGCCAGGCTGCTCCTGTCCCTCAGCCCTGCCATGGGGACCCAGCCGTGGTGCAGGAGGGAATTTGGGGCACACAGGGCCAGCCAACACCTGTGTGTCCCAAATTCCCTCCTGCACCAGGGAAAGCTGGGGAAAGCCCCGGGAAGCAGATTCCTGGGGAACATCCATCGGTCCCTGACGGGGCTTTCCCCGGGGCGTGAGGGATGCCCGAGGGCAGATCCCGGTGCCGGGAGTGTGTGAGCAATCCCAGGTTGCTGGAGCAGGAGGAATTGGTCCGGGGCAGATCCAAAAGCAGATCCCGGTGCCGGGGGTGTGTGAGCAATCCTGGATTTTTGGAGCATGAAGAATTGACCCGGGGCAGATCCCGGCGGTTTGTGGGCACTCCTGGATTGATGGAACAGGAGGAATTGATCCCAGGCAGATCCCGGTACTGGGGGTGTGTGGGCAATCCCGGATTATTGGAGCAGGAGGAATTGATCCCAGGCAGATCCCGATGGTGTGTGAGCAATCCCGGGGTGCTGGAACAGGAGCAATCGCAGCCCCGGGCTGTGCAGCCGAGCGCGCCCCACGCCCTCCCGGCTCTGGAGCGGTTCCAGCCCTGCCCTGCGCTGGCTCCTGCATGTGCCCCGCAGATGATGAGAGATGAGCGGGGCTGGGTGCGGCTCTGCGCTGGAGCCGGCCCTGCCCGAGCTCCTTTCTGCTCCTGCTGCCCGGGGAGAGCCGGGGTTTTGCTGAAAACAGGGGGTTTTTCACCCAGAATGTGGGTGCTGGCTCCAGCGTCCCCCAGCATTCCCCCCCAGCCCTGGTTTGGCAGCTCAGGCTGCATCCAGTGATGGGGAAATGAGGGTCACAGGGTCCTGGGCTGGTTTGGGTTGGGTTCAGTCCCATCCAGGGCCACCTTCCACTGTGCCAGGCTGCTCCGAGCCCTGTCCTGGGCACTGCCAGGGGTGGGAGCTCAGGGAGTGGGGCTGTCCCTGAATGGGAGGGTGAATGTTCAGGATTCTGGCCTAAAGTGGGAGCCTGATTCTTCTGCTACTGCTGAAATTCGGATTTTAACTCGTTAAACTCTGGAATCTGTGCTGCCCACAGAGGAGGTTTGGCCGGGGGTGCAGCTGGCCAGGCTTTGATCCAGTGCTGGGCTTTGTGTCCCTCTTTGACCCCACACTTTTTTCCTGTTTCCCAACCCCACGTTGAAAGAAGGACACTGGGAGCTTCTTTCTGCTTCTGATTCCCTTCTGAATCCCCTTTTCCCCTCCATCCATCTGAGTCGTTCTCCTTCAAACCTCATTTTGTGTTTCACCGTGCTTGGCTCCGCTCCAGATGTTCCAATCCTCAATCCCACACCTTTCCCTCCCTTTGGCCACTGGATATTTGCCTGAACCTGAGCCAGAAGAAAGCTCCCCCCCACCTGTGCATGGAATTAGCATGGGGGGCATGCCAGACCTCCACAGACTCCTCAATGTGGCCATCTGCACCTGGCAACAGGATTTTTTAATGGCAAACGAGGAAAACACCTCCTGCTTCTAAATGGGTTAAGTTTTTTTTTTTCCTCTGGAAAAAAAATAGGAGAAAAAAAAAGGAGGAAACTTGTAAATGATTTGCTTGGAAAAAGCCATTTCCCACAGAGATTGGGCACGCCACGGGGAGCTCGTGGCTGTGACTCGGGGGGAGGAGGATGAGGAGTCCCAGCTGCTCTCTGCTGGATGGGGAACAGCTCTGAGCAAGTCCTGCCCGCTTTGGGGACGCTTTGGGACAGGATTCTGCAGCCCTGCCCTGCCAGGTGATGAGCTGGGGCTGTCTTGGGGCACAGAGCCAGCCCTGCCTCTCCTCCTGCCTTTCCCAAAGCATCCTCGGGGCTGCCACCCCTCCTGTGCCAGCCTCTCTCACTTCAGGGGGTGCTGCTGCCCCTTCCAGGCTCCCCAGTCCCACGCTGGCACTGTCCCAGTGCCTCTGGCACAGCCCCCAGCCCTGCACCAGGGAAACGTGCCCCAGGGGCACGGTTTGAGGCTGAAAAACTGATTAAACCACACAGGGACCCTGTTGGCCGCCTGCTGTGGATGTGTTTTAAACAAGAAATTAGAGAATCAGGAATTCCCTGAGTGGTTTGGGCTGGAAGGGAACCTCAAAGCCCATCCAGTGCCACCCCTGCCACGGGCAGGGACACCTCCCACCATGCCAGGCTGCTCCAAGCCCTGTCCAGCCCTGGATCTCAGCTGCTGTGGCCAGGAGAGGTTCCCTGGTGTTCCCCCATTCCTGGAGCTGAGCTGGTGCCCCATTCCCCCACCCCAAATGCCATTACTGCTCAGGACCCCAAATGCCATTATTGCTCAGGACCTCTCATTCCCTCACCCCAAATGCCATCACTGCTCAGGGCCCTGCAGTGAGCAGCGGGAACAGCAGCAGGAGGAATTCCTGCACTCCCCTCCCCAGGGCTGCTCCAGCCCTCCTTGGGAGCCTTCCAGGCTCGTTAGGGAGATGCCTGTTTGTGTGTAATTAACTCCAAATGAGATCAGCACTGAACACAAATGTCATTAAAGGCTCCAGGGGTCCCTGGGCTGGGGAGGAGCAGGTGAGGAGCTTCAGGACAGCCCTGGCTGGGCACTGAGGCACTCTGGGGGTGGGACAGGGTTGGTGAGGGTGAGCCCTGGCCCAGGAGAGACAGAGGTGGCTCCAGTGACTCCTCAGGGACTGAGCCTTCCTCTAACATCCCCCAGGGCATTGGAGCCACTCTGGAATTCCCAATCCAGCTGTGGCCTGCAGCTGGACAGGCTCCAGGCCTCCCCTTTGGCTGCATCCCTCACCCAGCCTGCATCCCTGCCAGCCCTGATCCTGCCCTGTGCCATCCCCTGGCTGCTCCCAAAGGGGATTTTTCCCACTGGAAATGCCCTTCCTGCTGCACATCCAGCCAGGAGAGACAAATCCCTCTGGTTCCCCAGACCTGCGTGCCCAGTGCCTGGGTTACAGCAAATTAAACACACAAAAAAAGTCACTTTTGTGCCACCTCCTCCCCCCATCCCTGTAACTTTTTCACTCCCAGGGTGATGTGAAACCTGTGTCACCCCTGTGTCCCCACCCAGGAGGGCACCACGGAGGGAATGACTGCTCCCAGTTTGTGTCAGAGGGGCAGTGAGGAGGGGACTGGGCTGTGCCAGAGCCCCAGGGATGGGGCTTGCCCTGAGCTCTGTGCCTCTGCCTGCCCCAGTAAAAACTGCACATTTCATCGATGTTATTTTTTAAATTGAAGATTTAAAAAAAAAAAAAAAACAACCCAAAAACCCAAACCAGTGGGTTTTGGCTGCCTTATCCCCTTATTGGGAGGATTTAAATCAAAAGCAGGAATTGGGGGGAGGCTCCTTTTGTGGCTGCAGCTGGGTGGGAGCCAGCCCTGGCTCTGCAGCCATGGGGTGCCCGTGCTCCTGCAGCTCCCAAATCCCCAAATAATCCCATGGGGACAGGCACACACAGCTGCTGCACCCACATCCTTTTTGGGCTGCTGGAGATCCCCCAGCCAAAATCCTCCAACCTGGGATGCTGCTGCCTTCCCAAACCAGAGGAATGGGTTTGTCCAGGCTCCTGGGATGCTGCTGCCTTCCCAAACCAGGGGAGTGGGTTTGTCCAGGCTCCTGGGATGCTGCTGCCTTCCCAAACCAGGGGAATGGTTTTGTCCTGTCCACGCAGGCTCTGCCCCCCAATCCCCGGGAGCTGAGGTGGCCAAAGCTCCTGCTGGGGACAGGGACAGCTGGAATTGGGGGTGTTCTGCTCCTCCTCCTCCTCCCAGCACGGGGCTGTCTGCAGCTCCCCACAATCTCTGTACCCACGGGCAATTCTCTGTGCCGGAGTTTTGCAAAACCATATTAAGCAAAAATCTCGCCCTGGCGCTGCTGGCTCCGCTCCAGGCTGGAAATTGCATTCCCCTGCTTGAAATTCCTCCCGGAGTTTCAGATGGAGAATGTACAACTTCACTTTCCATCTTGAGCTGCTGTCACACATTTTAATAACAGGGCTGGGCTCCACCCCAGCCGTGGCTGCGTGCCAGGGCTCTGGAGGCAGCCCTTGGAGCTGCTGCTGGAGCTGGGGCTCAGCCCCACAGCCCAGCCCAGCCTCTCGCAGCCAGGCTGGCCTTGGTGGCTTCGTTTTAATCCCTGCTGATGAGTTCTGGGTGTCCCCTTTGCCGCAGGTGGTGGGAAGGGGGTGTGGAGGGGATCAGCTCCGTGTGCTGAGCTCATGATTCCAGTGAGATGTGATCCACTCCTCCTCCTTGCTCCCATCCTGATTCTGTGATCAGCTCTGGGGAGCTCTGCCACAGCCCTGATGGTCCCACTGGGGCTTTTCCCTCTCCATCCTGCCTTTCCCCACTGCAGGACTGGGAGAAATCCCCCTGCAGCCTCACATTGATGATGGTTTTCCCCCAAAATCTAGCAGATAAACCTCAAATCTCAAGGGAAAGCCTTTGCTGAGACCCTGGATGGGACAACAGCAGGGTGGTGACACTGCCGGAGCTCCTGGGGACATCCCTGTGTGGATGATCCCACAGTGGGGACAGTGAGGAGTGACCTGGCAGGGCTGTGTGGCTTTGGGGACAGGACTGCAGCAGTGAGGTGGCACTGCCAGAGCTCCTGGGACATCCCTGTGAGGATAACCCCAGAGAGGGGTGACCTGGCGGGGCTGTGTGGCTTTGGGGACGCATGTGAGGCTGGGCCATCCCTGGGGACGGGGATCTCTCCCCGAGCTGCCTTTCATGGGCTGCTCTTTGAGCCCGAGCAGTTGTGCTGTATTTGTCCAACAGCGGCTGCAATCAGGGAAACAGCCGCGCTAATTGGCTTGGGCCGGCGGCGCTAATTGGCTGCGCTAATTGGCTGTTTGGAGCAGCCGCTCCCAATCAAGCTGCGCTCGCCTTTCAGAGCCCTGCGAGCCTTTATCAGCCTGGCAAAGTGCGCCGTGGAGGTGACCTGCTGAACCATCCCCGTGTTCCTAAATCACTTCTCATCCCTGCTGATCCCCCCAGCCCTTTTCTTTCTTTCCCTGTAACAACAAATTGGGGAAAATCCCAGAAATCCCCGAGCAGCCTGGGGTGGGCAGGAGGAGGGGACAGTGCTGGGGGACCTGGGGGTGGCAGGGGTCCCACCCTGCTGGGTTTGGGGTGGGGGAGAGGGGGGAGCACGGAGCTCAGGTGTGCTCAGAGCTGTGCTGGGGCTGCTGGGTTTGCCCCTGGTGGCACTTGGCACTTGTCCTGGATCAGGCAGGACAGTCCCCTGCTGCACGACAGGGCCTGGGGGAAGAGCTGATCCCACTGCAGGACAGGGTTTGTGTGAAGAGCTGATCCCACTGCAGGACAGGGTTTGTGTGAAGAGCTGATCCCACTGCAGGACAGGGTTTGGATGAAGAGCTGATCCCACTGCAGGACAGGGTTTGTGTGAAGAGCTGATCCCACTGCAGGAGCAGGGTTTTTTGTGGGATCCCATTGCTCTCACCAGGGTTTGCTCACACTCCTCCATGCAGCATCTCCCTCCCCACGGCCACAGCTCTCAGGGAGCTGCAGGGCCACCAGCCCGGCCCTGGGGCTGCCCAAGGGCTGCTCACTCCTGCCAGGACCCAGGGAGGGAAAACAGCCCTGGTTGTGCTTCAGTGGGGACCATCGAGGGTGGTGAGGCCCTGGCACAGCCGCCCCTGGGACACCAAACACGGGGAGAACATTGCAGAACTCATTTATTTCACCCAAAACGCCCTGATTCTGCTAAAAACCTGCACGTGAGCTGCTCACCCTCCATGGCCTGAGCTGCCTGTCTGGTGGGGCCTGGGCTGCATGCAGGGACCCTCCTGCAGGGCCCCCCAGACACGGGGCTGGGGTGACCTTGGGCCCATCCCAAGCCCTCGGCGCCGGGCCCTGACCGCAGACTCGTGTTCTCAGCCTTTTTCCCGAATTTTGGAGGTGAGAAAGGAAGGCTCTGGCTGCTCTGCGGGGAGCTGGCGGTGCCAAGAGGCCCCGTGGCACCAGCCCTGGCAGCCCCCAGGCCGAGGGTGAGGAGGGTGAGGAGGGGGAGTTTCCTGCTCCCCCTGCACCCTCCCGGAGTCTCCCTGGCTGCGCTGGGACAGGAGTTTGTCAGGATGGATCTGCTCCTGCCAAACGTTCCCATTTTGACAAATTGGCATTTTCCAAGAGCAACATTGGCCCTCCCAAGCCAAACAGGGAGCTGGAGCAGCTCGTGTTTCCAAAGGCTCAGGGAAAGGCAGCCAGGGCTGGCCAGGGGCAGGGTTTGCATGGGTTTGTGCTGATGGAACTGCTCTGATAGTGGTGCCTTGGCAGAGTTAAAGGAATAAAGCAGGGATTTATTAAAAGGCCTCAAAGGATACACCTTGGGCAGTAAAAGAGCCCAGCCAGGGCTACACCCAAGATGGACCAAAATGGCCACAATATGGATGAGGTCTCACATTTTTATAAGTTCTGGTCCATTTCCATATTGGGGTTAATTGTCCAATTCCAGCTTTAGGTTATGAAGTCCCATCCTTCTTGTTTTTCTCTCTTTAATTCACTCTTTGCACTTTTTGGGCCTGGAGCTGCAGCGGTGTCCTCGGTTTTGGGGCTGGAAAAGGATTGTTCTGTGTGCCTGAGCTGTGAGGAGAACTGCTGACACTTTCTATGGAGTTCAGAGTTATGTACCAGTGCAGTCCCAAATCTGGGAAATAGGAAATAACCCAAAGCATCGGTAACAGCCGCCCTCCCTCGCTGCCATCGCTCCCTCCCGGCCCTGGGAGCTCCGGGCTGGGGCTGGGAGGGGTCTCGGGCTGTCCCAGCCCTCTGAGAGCTCCGCGGGGACCGGCGGGCGCCAGCCACGAGAGGGCACAAAGCCCTGGCCCTGCAGCCAGGCAGCCGCGTCACCGCGTCACCGTGGCACCCTGCAGCCCTGTGTCACTGTCACCGTGGCACCCTGCCATCCTGTCCCTATGTCACCCTGCAGCTTTGTCACCCCCCAGCCCTGTCACCCTGCATCTTTGTCACCCCACAAGTCCCCAGTGGTGCCACTGTGGCCCTACAGGACCTTCACTGACCCCAACCCAGCTCTGCTCCACCCTGCCCATCCCAGGCCCTGGATCCCCGTCCCCAGCACTCCCCAGCTCTTGGAAAACCCGGGGTTTAATTAAACAGAATTAATTACGTTAATTGATTCATTAAGACACCAGCCTGGTGCCTGCCTGGGATCCTGCTCTGCTGCTGGAGTGAGACCCTTCCCAAAACCAGCCCCAGGAACGGTGAGAGGAGGAGGGAACACAGGCAAGGAGAAAAATGGATGGGAAAATGTGGTGAAGTACGGAGAAATGATGTGGGAAATCATGGGGAAACGTGTGAGAACACAGGGAAATGTGGGAAGCGTGTGAAAACATGGGGAAGCGTGGTAAAAATATGGAAAACGCGGGGAAATGTCTGGAAATGTGGGAGGATGGGGGAAATGTGGAGAAATGGGGGAAAATGTGAGGAAATAGGGGGAAATGTGGGAAAAAGTGAAAACACGGGGTAACACAAGGGAAATGTGGGGTAATATGGAAAAAACAAGCGGAAACATGGGGGGAAAAAAGGAAAATACAGGGAAAACGTAAGAACACAAGGAAATGTGGGAAGTGTGTGAAAACATGGGGAAATGTGGTAAAAATACGGGAAAATGTGTGGAAATGTGGGAAAACAGGGGGAAAAATTGGGGAAAAGTGGAAACATGGAGTAACACAGGGAAATGTGGAGTAACGTGGAAAACCAAGCAGAAATATGGTGAAGAAAGGAAAATACAGGGAAAACATGTGAGAACACAGGGAAATGTGGGAAGCGTGTGAAAACATGGGGAAGCGTGGTAAAAATACGGGAAAATGTGTGGAAATGTGGGAAAAAAATGAAAACATGGAGTAACACAAGGAAAATGTGGGATAACATGGAAAAAATATGGGAAAATGTGTGGAAATGTGGGAAAATAGGGGAAAATGTGGGAAAAATGAAAACACGGAGTAACACAGGGAAATGTGGGATAACGTGGAAAAACAAGCAGAAATACGGGGAAAAAAGGAAAATACAGGGAAAACACGTGAGAACACAGGGAAATGTGGGCGAACGAGTCCCGTGCGCGGCAGGGCCGGGGCCGGGAGCGCTGCCCCGTCCGGGTGCGACAGCCACGCGTGGGGGGGCCCTGTCCCCGCGGGGACCCCGCGTGTGCCGCGCCCCCTCCCCGCTCCCAATCCCCTCCCCATCCCTTCCCCGCCCCACGCGCGTGTCCTCGCCCTCCCCCGCCCCGCGTGGGGGCGGCGCGGCCGGGCCGGGCCCGGGGGGAGCTCGGGGGGCTCCGGGGCCGGGCGGGGGGCGCGGCGGCGGCGGTGCGGGATGCGCGGCCCCCGATGGGATGTAGCGGGCGGCTGCTGGGAGCCGCCGGGGGCCGCCGCGCCTCGCTGCTCCTCACCATGATCCTGTTCTTCACCTACTTCTTCTCCTGCCTGCCCGGGCCCTGCGAGCCGCTGCCGCCCGCGCGGCTGCTGCCGCCGCCCGCCGCGCTGCCCGCGGGCCCGGGGGAGGCGGCGGCGGGCGCGGGGGGCGCGGGGGGCGGCAGCCGCCGCTTCCCCCAGGCCATCATCGTGGGCGTGAAGAAGGGCGGGACGCGGGCGCTGCTCGAGTTCCTGCGGGCGCACCCCGGGGTGCGGGCGGTGGGCGCCGAGCCCCACTTCTTCGACAGGTGCTACGAGAAGGGGCTGCGCTGGTACAGGTGAGGCTGCGGCGGTTTTGGGGGGGGGGGGGGATGACGGGGTCGGTAATTAGCGCGTAGTTAATTGCTGTCCGGGCTGGGATGCGGCGGCTCCGCAACAGGCGGGTCCCGGGAGAGAAAGGGGGTCCGGGGGTCCCCGGCGGCTCCGAGCCTCGGCCGGGCTGGGGAAGGGGCTGGGGCTGCTTTTGCGGGGCTGCCGCGGTGTGAAAAGCGGTGTCCTTGTCCCCGTGTGGCCGTGTCCCTCCCTGTCCCCGCGCCTCCCATCCCGCATCCCGCCCGGCCAGGAACGAAGGCGGCAGCAGAAATGCGCTCGTTTCACTCCGCAGGCTTCGCGGTTTTAACCTTCAGCGCTTTTTCCCCAGCCGTGCCCCCGTTCCCCCACCTTTAGGAATTGTTTTATTCGTGTGGTTTCCGAAAAACAGAAATGAGCGAGGACCTCGGGCTTGATCCTGAGCGGGCTCGGGACGAATCCGTGGGATCCTCGGTGGGCAAAGGGCAGAGCTGAAGTGATCCAAGGGTTTGTTTTTTGAGGGTTTCCATGGGATTGAGCTCTTCGGGCGATAAAGCGCTCGGAAGAGCAGCTACTGTGCATGTGGAGTGTATTAAACTCCGTCTCCTGGCCAGCTCCAGAGCGCTGGGCCAAGGCAGTCGGCAGCGATAAGTCCCTTGAAGCCGGGGGTGGAATCTGCCCCGTTATTCTGAACGCAATCCAAATGTGTCGATGTATGAAAGCGCCGTGGTGTTCTCGGGGAAACATCTGAAAATAATAAAAGGAGTAGCTCTCGCTGTCCTTCCTGCCTCCCCATCCCCTTCTCTCCGAGCCGCCTTTCCCTCCATCTTTTGGGGGAGGCTGCAGCTTCCCAACCCTCGCCGAAGTAACAACCTGTGAAAAATCAGCGTGTTTAATGGAAAGAGTAATTTTAGCGGTAATTTTACCCGCAGACTTTCAGCTCTCTGAGCCCACATCTGGGCTGTAAAGTTACGACTTAACACACCTTCAAAACCCAGTAAGTAGCGGCGCTCATTTTTACGGCTGCATTAATATCCCCGTGATTTATGAGCTCATTCCTCAGCTCCGCTCGGGTCCGCGCCGCTCCAGGAGCAATAATGATGATCACTAATCTTTTTGGGGTGAGGACTGCGAGCTGGCTCTCGCTGCTCGGCAGAATGGGGCTTTAATGACTGCGAGCACATAATTAAAGCGGGGAAGATCGAACGCTTTCATATCGCTCGGCGGAGCCCGGCGAGGCTCGCAGGACGGACCGCAGAGAAGGAGCAGAAATAAATCTGAGCTTGGATGGCTCTGCTGCGGGTTTTTAGTGCTGGAAGTGCTTGCAGGGAGCCTGGCCTGACACCAGGTTCGAGATGATCCCGCATGTGGTTGTGGTAAATTTGGGGAAATGGAGCGGGGAAGGTTTTCTGGGCTGGGGAGAATCCGCATCCGCATCCTCCGGGGCGAGGCAAAAATCAGGAGATGTTTTACTTAACTCTGCATAAAGTGTGGTTTTAATCACACACACACACACAACCATTTCCCTTCGCTTCCTCTCCTCTCTGCCTCTTGTTTTGTCTTCTCACAAGACCTCGCAGTACCGAGGGATTTTATCCCCGGCAAAGCCAGACAGAGCTAAATGTTTAAAGCTGGGATGTGCTGGAGTGGAGGGGAAGAGGAGTTGGACAGAAAATCGGGTTTTTCCTATGGATATCTCTAAAGTGGTGTAAACATTTTTAAAATATTTGAACTTGCTAGGAAACCGAAATTACACCAAGTGCTTCTCACGCCAAGATATTTGGCCCGAAGGCACCTGTAGGTTGTTGCTTGTTTTGAGTAAATGTGGAAAAAGAATTCCCTTGGAAATATCACTCCAGAATTATTTTGTTCTCTCTTAGTAGCTCCGTCCCGTAGTGATTTCCCTGCTCTGGCAGGAGCATCTCCTCGTGGGTGATGAGTAGTTTGTTTTAAGTTACTGACTGAAATAATTTATTCTTGCTGGATTGTTTTATTTAATTTAAATTTGAAATGGCCCAAAGCTACCCCTTTTTTTTGGAGTAGTAGTGAAAAGAAAATGTTCTGCAAAAGCATCTCCTACAGAATTCCTTGAGTTACTACAGCTTTAGCTAATTCTGAGAAGATTAAACACCTTTTTGAGGCTGCAGCATAAATGATTTAAAGGCTGATCCAAGCATGATGGGATGCTTGCTCCTCAAGCAAAACACAATTTTAATTTTTTTGGCACTCAGTGCTGCTTGAAGGAAACCTAAATAAAAAGAAGAGAGGATGCTGGGGTGTCTGCTGCCAGTTTGGGGTCTGGGGTTCCCCTGTGGGAGCCTGGGGCTGTCTGTGTCTGTTTTGTGGGAATGCAGGTGAGGACAAATGGTAAAAACTGAATTGAATCCGAGCAGTTTGGGGTGAGATTCAGAAATCCATTGCAAAACTTGGAGCACCTGTGGAGGTGTGGGGCCAGGTCCTGCCTTTGCCCGTGGGGATGGAGGAGAACAACATCAGTGGGGTGAAGGGGTTTGGGGGCTGGAACCCCCTCGGTGTGAGGGGAGCAGGTTTGGGTTCACAGGGGACATCTGGGACGTGTTCACCCCTTGCATGGCGGGGCTGGGGCTCTCCAGTGTCACTGCTCTGCTCCACTGGGGACGTTTTGGGGGCGTAGCAGAATCCTTGCAGGGGATTGTTCCCTTTTGGGAGGCCAGAGCTGCTCTGGTTCCCACGCAGAGCTCCCGGCTGCTCCCTCTGCCTCGCACCCACCTCGGGGTTCTGGAGGAATGGGGCAGGAGAAGAGGGGAGCAGCAGCTTTGGGGAGCTGGGAGAGCAGCCTGGCTTGTGAGAGAGGGGAATTCAGCTCTGAGGGAATTGTGTGGAAAGCTCTGAGCTCATCCAAAGAGGTCTCCTCGTCCCCATCTGCCAGAACTTTGTGGCAGCATCAGCTCAGTGTGAATGGGCTTTTCCCCTGGCTGGGGCTCAGTGTGAATGGGTTTTCCCCTGGCTCGGGTTTCCCTGCGTGATCTGGGGTCCTTGTCCCTCTCCTCCATCCCGTCCTCCTGCTTTTCCCAAGGGCCAAAGGAAGGTTTAGGCAGGAATGGTGCTGGGCCAGGGCTCCCTGCACCTCGTGTATCCCTGGCATCCAGCCCTGGCAGCTGCACCGATCTGTAGGGATTGTAAAGAATCCCCGGTTTTCACACAGTTTGCACCAGAAGTATCAAAAAGTACCATGGGATGTCTGGTGATTGTCTCTCTGCAGCCACAGGGACGCGAGGAGCTGCAATCCCACCGAGCATCCTCAGGCCCTGCAGAGCCAGCCCGGAGCTCCGAGACTCCCGAGGCCAAATTTAACTTTTCATCGTCGTTTTCCCCGTCCCATCCAACACGAAAGCTGGCGTGAGGGGGGAGGAACTCTCCGTGGGGCTCCTCATCCCCCTGTGCCCCTGCTGGGCTGTCCCAGCTCGGGAGCACCTCCGGGAAGGTGCAGGGGGAGCAGAGAGCCGTTCCCTGGCCTGTGGGGTTCGCCCCCTCCCCTTCCCCAGCCCCATTCACAGGAGCTAATAACGCTCTTGAAAGGCTTCCAGGATTTCTTGAGCCAGACTTTGTTATCTCGGAACCTCGCAGCCCCGACGCCTTTGAGCGACAGGGGAAGGACGCGGCTGCGGCGCTGCTCTTTTGACTTTTGCCGGGGGTGTTATTGGCAGCTGAAAAGTGCAGCTAAGTAGGTGCCTTGAGGGGTTTTTGTGTGTGTTGTGATTGTACAGACAGATCGAGACACTCTATAGCCCGAGCTGCTGAATGGGACCGGCTCCTCCGGAGCCACCAGGCTGCGTTTTGGCACCGCTTCCAGGGCGAGCTTTGCTTTCCTCGGGGAAGCGCAAAGGTGCGGACGGACAAAGGAATCCGGGCTGGCGATGCTCGGAGCTGCTCCGGGACGTTATCTTTATTCATTGGCACCGCTAATCTCCCCTCCTGATGGACTCGATTTCAGCCTCAGAGCGGCCCTTGTTCTCCCGGGCCGTTCGCAGACACTCAGCCCTGCAGCTTCTCGCCTCTGTTTCTTCGCAATCTTTTCTCTTTTTTTACCGCTTCCATTCACAAGCGAGACCTCTCTGTCTCAGCTTCCCGGATCCTCACCCCCGTGTTTGGGAAATGAAACCTCCAGTACAAAGAAAACATGCGGGGAAACCTGAGAAAAAGCTGATTTTAACTAAGAATAAGATACAGTAAAGCTTTTACTGAAGGCGTAGTGTTTTGGATCGGCTTTTATGCGCTGTTTTAGCCCCAGCCCTACTCTTAGGGCCAGGTTTAAGCGCTGGGCAGCCGGATGGGTCTCTCTGATGATGTGCCCCTGTTTTCTGCTCCCTAACACGCACCCAGCACTTGGGAAGGGATCCATAATTCGTGCAAAGTTTGGGTTTCTGCAAACTGCTTTCACGTGGGATTAAAAATAGCTTTTACTGCCACGATGAGGAATTAACATTTGAAACCATTTAAAGAGCTCCCAGGCAGGGATTGCTGCGGGTGGGGAGGGACAGGGGCTGTGCCTGTCCTGTTCTGGGGGCTCGGGGATGGGGTGAGGAGCTCAGCTCAACCCTCCTGCCCCCCATTTTCACGCTGTTGTTCCCTGATTTCCACCCGGCCGCGTTTTCTTCCCGGTCCCATCAAGTGCTTCTTGCTGACCCAAGCAGGTTTGGGAGCCTGAATTTGAGCCTGGCTCAGCCTCCAGGCGAAATGAAGTCGGGCTGTTCCTTGTGCTGCTGCTCAGATCGTGTCAGGCCCGAGCGACTGGAGCTGCGTGTTAATGTTGGCTGGGATTTGGGGGATAAAAGCTGCGACTCGCAGGGTGAAGGTGCTCTTGCCGCCTCAGGAATGCTCTCCCTGTCTCTGGCTCTGTTAAATAAATGGGGGGATTACACCCGGGCTGGGCAGGGGGTGTGCAGGAGTAACCTGAGTTCCTAAAGGATTTCAGATCTGCCAGGATTTCTATCCCAGGCTGCTTAAACACACCCAGAAATCACAGGGTTACTTAAAAAAAAAATAACATTAAGGGGATTAATACCTTTGGAAAAGGCTTCTTCATTCCTGTCCTTTCTCTTGTTGTAACCTCAGGGGGTAGAAATATGAAATATTGAAACATGGCCTTTTTTTTTTTTTTGGTCCATGTAACTCCAGGGAAGTTTTGAAAATATGTCAAATATTGCCAAAAAATTCACCAAGAGCCGGGAAAGCCACAAGGCTTCTGTTAGTGGAATTACTGAAGGCTTGGAGAAATAATCACTGCAGTGTAAAGGAAAGTTTGGGAGTTTCTCCATCAAGGCATTAGGTGGATTTTTTCCCCCTGGATTTTTTCATGATAGTGACAGAAGGTGGAAAAGGCCGGTGGATTTAGAGGGTGCTTTCATGCAAGGAGAGACAATTACTTAAGAGAGTTCAAAGCTTATTTATAAAACAGTAATTACCTTCCCCTGGGATGGAGACGGGCAGCTCTGGCGGCGGGGAGGGGGTTCCAGCACTTAATTGGCAAAGATGCTTAAAAGCTTCCTCCTGACCTTTTCAAAAACTTTCTGCTGCAACAGGCTCGGGCAGAGATTGAAAACCTGCCCGAGGAAAGGCCAGGTTTAATACCGAGACTTAGCTCTAAATGGCTTTTCAAAGGGCTGTGGAAATCCTCCTGCTTAGGGAGCTGGGGGTGTTGGAGAGAGGGAGGGATGAGGGATGGAGGGATGGATGGGTGAGGGTTGGTTCAGGGATGGGAATGAATGATGGATGGATCAGGGATGGATGGATGGATGGATGGGGATGGAATCATGGATGGATGGATGGATGGATGGATGGACAGGGATGGATGGGTGAGGGTTGGATTAGGGATGGGAATGAATGATGGATGGATGGATGGATGGATGGATGGATGGATGGGGATGGATGGATGGGGATGGAATCATGGATGGATGGAGGGATGGATGGATGCTCCTTGTCTGCAGGACAGAACTCTGGGAACAGGGTGAAACTTGAGCCTGGCAGTTCCCTCCCCACCTCCTGGCTCTTGGGATGGCCAAAATATTAAAGTGAGGAGCACAGGGATGTTCTGAGAGGCTTCTGTGGGGCTTGGTTGGAAGCCTGGTCTGGGGGGTGAAGGCAGCCAGGGCTGGTCCATGCTGGGCACGTCAGGGCAGTGGTTTGAGATGAGTCTTTCCTTTGCTGAGGGAATTCATGGAATCATGGACTGGTTTGTGTTGGAAGGCACCTCAAAGATCAGCTCATCCCACCCTGCCATGGCAGGGACATTGCCACTGTCCCAGGCTGCTCCAAGCCCCAGTGCTCAGCCTGGCCTTGGGCACTGCCAGGGATCCACAGCTGCCCTGGGCACCCTGGGCCAGGGCCTCCCCAAATTCATGAAGAACAGCCCAGAACCCCCAATCCCACCATGACAAATTCGTGGTGGTTGCAGCCCTGAGCTTTCCCCGTGCCAGGGTTGAGATCTCAGCTCAGGTTTTACACACTCACCTTTGGTGGTGATGTCCTGGGTGGAAAATTCACAGCAACTCCTTCGACTTCTCCTCCTTCTCCCTCTGCTCAGAGACAGCTCAGATCACAGGAATCTCACAATGATCCATGCATCCCTGCAGGGAGTCACTCTGACTCGTCTGAGATGCAGATGTGGATGTGGCACTGGGACGGTGAGGGGGCACAGGGAGCTGTGGGGTCCTGCAGGTCACCCCAGACTCAGGGTCAGTGTCCAGCTCCGTGTGTGATCCCAGGGCTGGTGCAGAGCAGGGATGAGCCAGGGTTTGCACGGCTGGGATGCTCCAGAGCCATGGAGAGCATCCCTGCTCCACCACCACGGGCTGTGCATGGCCTGCCCTGACCTGGAGCTCGTGGAGTGCTGGTCCCAGACTGAAATGTGGGAGGGAATGGCTGAAATTCAGAAAAATTCACTCTCTGGGCTGTTAGAGCCCCAGCACGGGATGTTTTAGGCAGCCTGGGATAACAGCAGCACTTTGGGAGTGGGATGAGCTGCTGGGTTCCTCCTGGGAGTGATTCTGGTGTGCTCCACCGAGGAAATCTCGTAATAAACTCCTCTCTCCCTGCCAGCAGCTCACAGCGAGGGGGTGGCAGGAGCCTCCCACGCCCCCGGGGCTGCTCTGCATCTCAGCACACAAAATTGATCAGGAGCAGGAGGGAATTACATTAATACACTCACTTGTCACTGAGGTCTTATTAGGAATCTGCGCTCATTAGTGTGGAGAGAGCAAGGCTGTGACCTTGTTAAGCTCCTTGGGCAGGGAAAGGCCGATTGACCACTTTGCTGCTGATTTATCAGCGGGCCCCTGAGCTGTGTGGCACACCTGGCCCTGGGCACACCTGGAGGGCTTTTCTGTAGCTGGAGTGAAGAATTGGCGTCCCCTCCCCTGCCCCGTCCACACCCTCCAGGCTGATTCAGCCGGGAATTCGCAGCCGCGTTATGCAAATAGAAAAAATAAATAAATAAAAGCAGGCGGGCGGTGATTGATGGGAAGGGCCAAGGAAAGTGACAGGTTCCATCCCCGGGGGGCACAGCCCGGCTCTGCTCGGCGGGGGCTCCTGCCTTGTGCAACTTCCCAGCTGCTCCGGAGCTGCGGTGTCCCAAAACCATCCCAAACCTGTCCCAAAACCATCCCAAACCTGTCCCAAAACCGTCCCAAAACCATCCCAAAACTGTTCCAAAGCTATCCCAAACCCGTCCCAAACCCGTCCCAAAGCCATCCCAAACCATCCCAAACCAGTCCCAAACCTGTCCCAAACTGATCCCAAACCTGTCCCAAACCCCGGGGCTGGGGGAGCCGCCCTCTGCTCCCCACAGCAGCCCCAGCCCAGGGCAGGACGGACCCGCTGGGGCTGCAGGAGGGCTTGGCTCAGCTCTGGGGTGGATTTGGGCGCGGCAGGAAGGACCTGGAGGGGCTGGAGTGGGGCCAGGGAAGGGAACGGGGCTGGGAAGGGGCTGGAGAATCCCTGAGGGAGCCGGGCAGGGGCTCACCTGGAGCAAAGGAGGATCCCCAGGGATCTTTTCCCTCTCTGGAATTCCCTGCCAGGAGGGCACAGCC
>JAWMRF010000044.1:15318563-15332607 GCA_035221435.1 Sphenopsis melanotis | reverse complement strand
CTGTTGCATTCCACAGCAGCAGATAATCAATGTTTACATTTTGTTCCTGAGGCCTCTCGGCTTCTCAGGAGAAAAAAATCCTAAAGAAAGGATTTTTCAGAAAATATCATGGCTACACCCTGGGGCTGGCAGAGCTGTCACTGCTGAGCTGCTCTGGGTTTGTCCCCAGTGTCCCCAGCCCCATCCCGGTGCCTGGAGGAGTCACTTTGCCCTGCAGAAAGCTCTCAGCTGTGTCCCCTCTCTGGCAGAAATCCCTGCCTTTCACTCCTTTTGGCCAGGATTTTTGGTCAGGGCTCATTTTGTAAAAATAGTGATGGAGAGGGGATTTTTTACCTCCCTTTTTTCTCATTTTGGTGATAACATGGAACCTGCAAGCCTTGACCCCGTGGCACCCATCCCCCTGACCCCACAGCACCCTGACCCCATGTCACCTATCCCCCTGGCCCCACAGCCCCCATCACTCCCACCTGTGGCTGGTCTGGGGTTTTGGGCTCTCCCAGCTCAGGCTGGACCTGTGTCCATGTGGAAATTCCTCCCTGGCGTTTCCAGGGGATGAGCAGCAGGCAGAGCCGGTGCTGCTCTCCTGCTTTGGGCTGGGACAGAGTTAATGTAACTGCTGGAGCTGCCCTGGGTGATAACTCAGGGATGCTTTGGGCTGGAGACTTGTTTATCTCCTGAGAGCGCATTCCCTCATCTCTCAGCTCGGTGCTGGGAGGAGTTCTGCTCCAAAAATCATCAGGAATCGTGAAGCAATTAACTCTGGAAAGTTCTGTTGGCCCAGTTTTTGAAGTCTGCTTTGATTCCCTGCCTGCTGTGGCTGTTAATCACTATTTAATGCAGCTCTCTGCATTTTTATCACCATTTTATCTGCTGTAATTTATTGTGTGTTACCTTAACCGAGGAAGCATTTTCATGTGTTGAATGTCTCCACGCAGGAAACCCCTGCTCCGATGCCTCTCAAGTGCCAGTTGTTTTATTGATTAAAAACAAACATTTATCAGCTTAACAGAGAGGCAAAAGGGGTTTTTATTCCTCCTCCTGGGCACACAGCCTCCTCTGGAAATCCCAGCTCCTTCCAAGGCTCCCCCAGTGCTGTGCCCTGTACCTGCAGGCACTGTTTGGCATTCCCAGGGTGCTCTCTAGGTCA
Source organism: Sphenopsis melanotis (assembly GCA_035221435.1). Taxonomy (NCBI): domain Eukaryota; kingdom Metazoa; phylum Chordata; class Aves; order Passeriformes; family Thraupidae; genus Sphenopsis; species Sphenopsis melanotis. Next base: position 15,331,460 of record JAWMRF010000044.1, on the reverse strand, counting down.
GGAAGAATTAACTGTAAATTTAATTAACGTTCCTAATGCTTGGGTTAAAGCGGAGCCCAGCAAAGCCGGCTCTGCTCTTTGCCGGTTTAAGCCAGAGCTGAGTGTAATCAATAATTAACCGGGCTCATTTAGGGGAAGTGTTAGGGTGTTAATGAAACTGTGAAATGTTTAATTATTGTGCCAGGAGCTGGGAGCGCTGGGGCTGCTGAGGAAGAGGAGGCGAGGCACAATTAGTGGCTGCTCCCGAGGGGATCCCGGGATGTCCCCGGGATGGGGAAATTCAGGGACTGAAGGTCCCCGCACCCATCAGAGCCTCAGGAGCTGCTGGGAGACCCCACTCAACCCCGGCTTCCATTAAAACCTCTGTTAATTACGTGGTAATTAAGCTGTGGGTGGTGTGGATGGCCCTGGGAGGCGCAGCCTGGCCGGGATGTCCCTGCGCAGGACAGGGAGGGACGAGAGGGGTTTTCTAGGGCCAGGCTGAGGTTTAGTGGGGCCTCTCCAGGTCCCCATCCCGGGTTTGCCGTGGGTAATAAACAATTTACTGCCCACTGAGGAGCGGGGCTGGGTCAGATCCTCAGCACAGGTTTGCTGCGGGTGAGGATGAGGATGGAGCCGTTCAGAAATCCCAAGGGAACACAGAATGGATGCCTCAGGAAGGTGCCAGGAGAGGCTGGTGGAGCAGCCCGGAAAGCCCTGCGGCATTTCCTGAACGGAATTAAAGTTCAGGATGCTCTGCTGGCCAGGAAGCCCCACAGGAGGGTGGTGGAGCTGTGCTGTGCTCCCAATAAATCCCAATCCCCATCCCTTGGGTTTTCCTGGGCTCTGGGACAGGGATGGGTCTAATCCCTGCTGGGAAGGTGATTCCCAGCAGGAGCTCTGTCAGTCAGCCTCTGGTGAGTGCAATTATTCGGGGGAAAACCGCTGGAAATGATGGGAAAAGCAGCCGTGGCTGCCCTGGGATCCACGGGCACCCACTGGTGCCAAAGAGGGGCTGTGCTGCCAGGTGAGGGCACGGGGCAGGAAATGCCTCTAAAAACCCTGGCACTGTGCAAAAATTAAAATAAAAGTGTGGGGAGGGGAGGGGAAAGCCACAAATGGGTTCTGCTCTTGTTCAGGGGAGGGAGCTGTGCGGGCCCAGCGTCGCTCACAAATGCTTTTAATAAAATGTTCTTTCCTGAGTCCAGGGGAAAAATCCCAGAAACCTCAAGCTTCTCCCATGACATAAGGAGCAGATGCTGCTGGGCACAGCCCTGTCCCTGTCCCCAGCTCCCCGCCAGGCACAGCCCCAGCGCTGGGATGCAATTCCCAGAGAATCCCCGGCTCTCCCTGGCAGTGCCCGGGGCCAGGACGGGGCTTGGGGCACCCGGGGACAGCGGAAGGGGTCCCTGCCCTGGCAGGGGTGGCATCTGTGAGGTCCCTTCCCAAACATTCCAGGGTTTTGTGGAGGGCAGCGGGGCAGGTGCCTGTGCTGGTGGCAGGGAGGACCCGTTCTGTCACACGGGGTGACACGGCTGGGTAATTTCTGCGGCAATTAATGCCTCATTAAAGTGCACGAGGGAACAATCAGAGCAGTGAATTTTACCCAGCACAATGGCTGGGCCCTCAGGGTTTTTTCTGCCTTTCTTTTGAAAAGGAAACAGTCTTTTTCTGGCTTTAACTGCTCCCTGTCTGGAGGCAGAGGAGGAGGGAGCCTTGGTGGGCATCTCCGTTCCCAGCTGGTGCTTGGGCATCACCCCCGTGATGGGATTTCCCGGGATTTTCCTCTGCAATCCCACGGGGCGAGCTGAAGCCTCCAGGACATGAAATGTGACTGAAGGGAGGGATGAACACCAGCCCCGTCCCAAAATGTTCGTGCTGAGATGTCCCTCACCCAGTGCAGCTGGGGGCAGGAGATTTCCAGCGCTGGGAAGGGATTCCAAGGGGGAGCAGCAGCCTGCAGGGTGGGGCAGGGTGACAGGGAGCTCCTTCCTAGGGACACTGGAGGGGATAAAGGGAATGCTGAGATGGGCAGAGAGCCTGGAGCTCAGGGACTCCTAGGAAGGTTTTGAAGATGAGAAATGACCAGAGGGGTGTGACAAGGTGGGGCAGAGGAAAGGGGAGATGTGGCTGTGGCTGGGTGTGGAAGTTTGCAGGCAGGCCCGACATGGGAAGAGATGAGAATCTGACTCCATGTTTCAGAAGGCTGATTTATTATATATTATATCATATCATATCATATCATATCATATCATATCATATCATATCATATCATATCTTATAATATCATATCATATCATTTTAATGATATATTAAAACTATACTAAAAGAATAGAAGAAAAGTATTTAATCAGAAAGCTTGCAAGCAATAGAAAAAGAATGGAATGATAATAAAATCTTGTGACTGACCAGACAGTCGGAGCCAGCTGGGCTGTGATTGGCCATTAATTAGAAACAACCACATGACACCAATCACCTGCTGCATTCCACAGCAGCAGATAACCATTGTTTACGTTCCATTTCTGAGGCTTCTCAGCTTCTCAGGAGAAAAAATCCTGGCAAAGGGATTTTTCATAAAATACCATGGCTGCAGCTGGGAAGCCCCTGAGCCTTTCTGGCCGGGTTTTGGGGTTTGTTCCCACCCATTGTCCCATCAGGTGGGAGCAGCTGAGCCCTGACCGTGTCTGTCTGTCCTCAGGAGCCTGATGCCACGGACCCTGGAGGGACAGATCACCATGGAGAAGACCCCCAGCTACTTTGTGACCAAGGAGGCCCCGCGGCGCATCCACAGCATGTCCCGGGACACGAAGCTGATCGTGGTGGTGCGGAACCCCGTCACCCGCGCCATCTCGGACTACACGCAGACCCTGTCCAAAAACCCCTCCATCCCCAGCTTCCAGGCCCTGGCCTTCAAAAACCTCAGCACGGGACTGATCGACACCAGCTGGAGCGCGGTGAGGATCGGCATCTACGCCAAGCACCTGGAGAACTGGCTGCAGTTCTTCCCCCTCTCCAGGTTCCTCTTCGTCAGCGGGGAGAGGCTGGTCAGCGACCCCGCCGGGGAGATGGGCCGTGTCCAGGACTTCCTGGGGCTCCAGAGGCTGGTGACAGACAGACATTTCTACTTTAACGAGACCAAGGGCTTTCCCTGCCTGAAGAAGCCGGAGGGGGCGAGCAAACCCCGCTGCCTGGGCAAGTCCAAGGGGCGGCCGCACCCCGCCATCGACGGGCAGGTGGTGCAGCGCCTGCGGGACTTCTACAGACCCTTCAACATGAAGTTCTACCAGATGACAGGGCAGGATTTCGGGTGGGACTGAGCCCATCCCCAGGGCACGCTGCCGGGCTGGCACCTGGGCTGCCAGGACTGCGGTCAAGGGATGCCCGTGGTCATCATGGTCCAGGGATGCCCGTGGTCATTGTCCAGGGATGCCTGTGGTCATTGTCCAGGGATGCCCATGGTCACTGTGGTCAAGGGAAGTCTGTGGTCATCATGATCCAGGGATGCCTGTGGTCACTGTGGCCCAGAGATGTCTGTGGTTACTGTGGTCCAGGGATGCCCGTGGTCATCGTGGTCCAGGGATGCCCGTGGCCACCCCACCAGCACCCTCCTCCCTTTGTTCTAATTTATATCGGACCTTTTGTGGCAAGAAACGGACTTTTCTGGAGTAGAGAGAAATATTTAATAAAACCTCAGATGAGCCCTCTCCCCTCCCTGAGCAGATTAAATATTCTTCCATATAAACCTTGCTGATCTCCATTAACTGGGAGTGTTCTGGGTGGGACTGTGGGTTTGTGTGCACAGGGATTGTGGATCCATCCAGAGTGAAACCTTTGGAAACCTCTGGGCCACACAGCTGAGGGTTCTGGGGGTGACACAGTCCTTGGGGGCCAGGGGAGGGCTGGGCAGCAAACCCCAACCCTGGGAGATGTTTTAGAGATGGCAAAGAGTGCAGAAATTTCCCAGCTGAGCAAAACAATGGACAGCAGCAGTTCTGAATAAACGCCAGGCCCTGGCTTAGGGAGAGGGAGCTGTGGATCACCTCCCCGTGTTCCTGGAGTGGCCCAGCCGGTAGGGCAGGGCCTTTCTAACCCTTAACAGGAAAATTCCAGCTTCTCCACAATTTACCCAACTCTGCCCTTTCAATCCAATAATCTCAACAGTTTTTCAAATCTGCAGCCATCAAGGGTCATCACGGGAGGCTGCAGAAATTACTTTAATCTCTGCTAACTAGTTTTCCCTTAATTAAAGATGGGGAAAACATTTAATTAACCTCTATGATCTTATTAGTGACTCGTATTTGTCTCTTTAATGAGCTAATTATGAGTTTTGGAGGGCCCTCAGGCCCTGCATTATTTGCAGATCTGCTTTGGCTGTGGTTCCTTCCATCATGCAGCATCCCAAAGCTGCTGAGGTGCCTCCTCTCCTCCCTGCTGCTGCCTGGGCAGGAGGAGGGGAGCAGGTCCCACTTCTGGGATGTACAAGGGGCTCATCCCTTCTCCTCCCAGCTCTGGGGTGGTTTCACACCCACACCTGGAGTTTCATCCCACAGAGCTCTCCCCGTCCCGGGTCCTGGCACCTCCCTCGTGTCCCTGGAGGTGAGGTTTGTGTCCTGCCCCATTCTCCGGGCTGCAGGTGAGGTTGGGCATGTTCCTTTTCACTCCCAGGACAAGTGACACCTGCTTAAGGTGATGCTGGAGGGAAAAGCAAGCAGCTGCCAGCTTCTGTGTGGACTGGGCCATCGAGGTGACAGTCCCCAGGGCTTTGTCATGGGGTAAAGCAGGATAGTGCCAAGGCAGAGTGAGAGGAGATGAAACCAGGACTGGTCGAAATCCCAAAATCCTCGGAGTGATGCAGCTGTTCTGGGATGGGCTCAGCACCCCCTGCCCTGGCTGTGACCCCCAGGCTGTGACCCCCGGACATCAACCAGCAGAGGTGGGATCGGCTCAGCATCCCCTGCCCAGTACGGGGTCCCCAGGCTGTGTCCCCCCTGTGAGTGACCCCAGGCATCAATGTCCCCCCCAGGCTGTGTCCCCAGGCTGTGTCCCCTCGGGCTGTGTCCCCCAGTCATCAATGTGTCCCCGGACGTGTCCCCCGGCTGTGTCCCCTCCAGGGCGGGATGTCGCAGCGGCTGGAGCCCCTTGTCAGCCTCGCTGGCAGCTCCGCATGATGGACTGCGCTCTGCTTGTTTCGGTTTTGTTTCCAGCGACGACATTCGACCAAATTATTCTCCGCCAAGGGCTTTAAAGTTTCCCAAGTGCCTGTGAAAGGCTGGAAACGCTGATAGTGATCCTATTTCCCAGCTGAGTGACTGCATTCAGCCCCAGCCGTATTGATATGCAAAACGTTAAGGGTCCCGGCTCTAAAGATGGTTTCTGTCTGCCCTGTGAAAGGGAACCATACTTTTTTAAAGCCCGGCCCTTTCTAAAGCCGCACAATACCATATAGACTATGCCATTTGAAGCATCTGAAGCGACCCAAAATGTATTGAAAGCTCGCTTTGCAGACTCATTAAGACTACTCAATGCGTTCTGGCAAATACCGTGCCAGGGCTGACCGCACGGATTAAGACTTTTGAAGTGTTACACAAACCCCCTGCTTAAACTAATTGCTGCCCCGCAGCTCACGAGGTCAAGTATTTGTATTCATTGCCTCCGAGAGGAGCCACTTATGGCTCTGTCCAGGTGAAGTCTGCACTTCATTAGATCAAGACAATAAAAGCAGCTTTGGTAGGAAGGGGATGAAATCTCCCCGGCTCCTGCTCCGAGCCAAGCGCGGGTTTAAGTGCACCTCGGCGGAGTTTGTGGCGCTTTCAGGAGCTCCAGTGGAGCGATGTGCTTCCAAAAAAAGTGTTTCGTTGGGGATGGTGACAGCAGCCCTGTCCCGCTTGTGCCGCCCTGGAGGGTTCGGCTTGAGCAGAGATTCCTTGGAATTCCCAGTGCTCACTGGGACACTTCATTCTCCAGGGTCATGGAATCCTGGTTTGGGTTGGAGGGACCCTAAAGCCCACCCAGTGCCACCCTGCCATGGCAGGGACACCTCCCACTGTGCCAGGTGCTCCAAACCCTGCCCAGCCTGGCCTGGGACACTCAGGGATCCAGGCACAGCCACAGCTCCTCCGGGAGGAATTGCTCTGGAACTCACACAGAGGCCCAGGGAGGGGTGGCACTGCTGGATCTCCGTGCTCAAAACCTCGGGGAATAAAGTTTTTTATAAAGTTGTAACGAGAGGACGCTGAGCTGTGCTGGTGTTTGCTGGGACACAGGGAGCTGGGGCAGCTGCTTGCTCCGGGGATGACGGCAAACACCCCGTGCTGGTGGAGCTGGAAAAATGTCTCAGGTTAATTGGGGCAGTGCCAGAACAAGAGGATGATGAAGATCCAGCTTTGCAACCAAGTATGAAATGAAGTTTTCATCCCCGCCTCAGTTAACCGATGTTTCCATTTCTAGACCCAATTTTGTTTTGAAAATCCAGCGATCCAAAGTTTTGTGGTTCCTGAGCTCTGGGCCTCCCTCTCCATTCCGCTCCATAAGCCAGGAAGAGCAAGGCTGGAAGAGCTTTCCAAAATTCTTTATTTACTCCTTTTTCTGTTATACCAGATTTAGGAGGACAGAAGGGAAAGAACAAAAATAGGGAAGAAAGAAAGAAAAAAAAAAAAACCTCCAAAAGCAAGAAGTTAAAACTTCCCTGCTTCTGCGTGGGTCTGGAGATGAGGAGAGCAGCAGGGCTGAGTTTCAGTCCCACATTTCATCTGGAATGTTTATAACCTGTGGCAGGGAAACTCATGCTCTTCCCTGGAAATGCCCATCCATCCCCATTCCCATTTCCTGCTGCCACATGTGTGTCCACACCTGTCCCACCCCACACTCCCCAGGTGAGGCTGGTGCTGCCAGGCACCTGGGGGTTATAAAAGCTGGGGGGAGGCACCAGAGCCTCCCCCAGGGTGCAGAGGCTGTCCTAGCCCAGGGAGCAGGAGCTGGCACTGCCTGGTAAGTGGGGGCTGTGCCAGGGGTGCTGGGCATCCTCCCTGCTGGTTTTGGGGGCTGCAGCAGTGTGGTTGTGTGCAGCAGTGTGGTTAGTGCAGCCATCCCGTGCAAATGCCAAATTTGTGCTCTGATTTGGAAGAGCAAGGCGTTGCCTCGCTTAATGAATTTATATCAGATGAAAGAATAAATGGATGCCTTTCTGGCAGGGTTTCCCTGGCAGGAGGCAAACCCCAGGCCCTAACTGTGAACCCCTCATGGCTGTGGGGTGGATGGGGCACTGCCACCACTGCTCCTTGCCCAGGGAATGGGCACACATGGAATGGGCAGGAGGAGGGGATGGCTGGAGCCTTTGGGGCTGGCTCGTGGTGATGCCACAGCCGGTGTTGGAGGACAGACTGGAGCTGAAAGGGCTGATCCAGCCCCATTTTTCCCAGTTTACGTGGCTGGGAGTGCTGGTGCAGATCACTAAGCAGTGATGGGAAGGATCAGGCTGGCACAGCAGCTCTGTGCCAGCACTGCCATCCAGGCTGGCAGCCACGCCTGCAAATCAACAGCGAGGAATGAGGGAATTTCCCCCCTGTTTTTTTCCCTTTTACTCTGATGTTAAACTTCCATCTGATGGCTGATTGCTGAAGACCCCCCCTGGCAGCCCCAGCACGCTGCTGGCAGATGCCAGAGGGAAGGAAAGTGTGAGGGATGGAGGGCAGCAGGAGAGAGGCCGGGAAACTGGGAAACACTCCTGGTGGGGATGGGAAAGGGGCCTGTGCAACAGCCAGCCTTTAATTAAGGGTCTTTAAAGAGCTTTCCCAGCTGGTTAACATTGCCTTGCCATATTGGAGTGGTTTAGAAGCAATGCTCCTCTGGAGTGCCTCCCTTCCTGTCAGCCCTGTGTGTGTGAGATGGGTCCTGGTCCCTCACCCCTCTGCAAAAATGGGGCTGAGAAAAACGGCTCCATGCCTGGCTGGAGAGGACAAGGAGAGCCCTCCACCCTCCCAGGGGAGAAGCTGTATTTTCTATGCTGGTTGCTACACACGAATGTCTTTAAAGCATTTAAAGACTCAACTGCTCAGCAGCTGGAGGGGGCGTGTGCCAGTGGCACCACCCGGGGCTGGAGGGGCCAGTGTGTGTCACCAGCACCCTAAGCTGGGCTGGGGATACCTGAGCAAGCCCGGGGGTGGAGATTGGAGACAGGAGCCAGCCCTGAGGGCAAAGCTCCACCTGAAGTGCAGGAGCCCTGTGTGGTGGGATCTGGGGGTGCCACGGGGCACTGAGACCTCCCTGGAGCTGGTGTGCCTGTCCTGCTTCTCCTGCTGCAATGAGCTCTGCAGTGACAGCATTGCCCTCCTGCCAGCTGGGGACAGGCTCTGCTGTGCACCTAAACCTGCTGGAACTTCCTGGACACTTATCCCATCCCTTTTGGCTTTATCTCCTCTTCTCAATCCTCCCATCCCTTTCTTTTCTCCATCCCACGCTGGAATTGCCCTGGACAAAATCCTCTTGGAGGCAAAAGCAGAGCTGCCCATGGGCTGGGGACTCTGGGATGCTGTCCCTGTTTCAGCAGGAGCTTTATGGGTGCCCAAAACCTCCTGCTGAGGATTCAGCCTCCAGCTGCATTTGCAGAGGAGGAGGTCATGCAGAGCAGCTCCAAGTGTGCTGAGAGTGTTTTGTTCCCCCTTTTCCAGAAAAGCATCCCCTGACACTGGAGCATCCCTGCAGCTTGCTCTGCTGCTCCCTTCATCCAGGCTGGGGCTGAGGGATGCACAGCTGAGCACCATCCTCCTCCTCCTCCTCTGCATGTCCCAGCCTCACCACAGCACTCCCAGCTCGAGGTTCCCCACTCTGTCAGCTCCAAGGACATGGATATTGCTGGGGCTCCCTCTGCTCCCACAGCCTGCTTTTATCTCTGGAAAAAATCCTAATAAAAGCCAAAAGGCAACTTTAATAGTGTAATATTAGAGAGGGCTGGGAGGGAAAGGCTCCTGCCTGGGGCCATGGCACAGCTGGGGTCCCAAGCACGGATCCACGCTTCCATTTAGGGATGCACGGGGAAAATGGGGGAAAAACCAAATTAAATCAATGTTTGCTAGGCTGGGCTGTGCTCAGGCAGGGGAGGACAGGGGTGGGAGCTAAGGCTGAGCCTCCTGTTACCTTTAGGACAGTTTTGGGGTTGTTCTGTCTGAGGAAAGCCCAGCTGTGGAAGGTGAGATCCTGGAGCAGCCTGCTCAGGCATGGGCATCCCTCAGCAAGGGGCACAAGCAGGCAGCAGAATGCAGGCAGGGCTGAAGTAACCGGTGGAAAACATTCCAAGTCCAGAGAGGCTTCGCAATAATTTCCACATTCCGTAATTTTTCTCAAGAGGGGGAAGAGAGGCAAGCCTGGAATAATTACCCACACAAGCAGCCATTGAAACGTTCTGTGCTGTGAGTACTGATCACTTACTGTACTTAACAAGACAATTTTGGCTCTCAGCACATAAAAGCAAGCAGTGATTAAAGCTCTTGTTTGCAGGATCCCTGAGCCAAAGCACAAAAGTCTGTTGCTCGATCCAAATGTGGGCTTGGCAAGCGGCTCCTGCGTGGGGAGGGAGCCAAGGTGGAGTGGCTGTGCTGGGGATCCGTGGGGCTGCAGTGCTGCTCCCCTCTCCTGCCAGCTCCAGGGCTGGGGCTGACCTGTGCTCCAGCCCCGGGGATGCTCTGCAGGGAGTGGAAGGTGTGGAACTCCTTGGGGCTGGGAGAGTCTCCCGGGTGCTGGGCTGGAAATGGGTCAGCAGTGTCTGCTGCTGTGTGCCCGTGGAGCCTGGCAAGGTAAAAGGCCCTGGTGTGGAGGATGAGAAGGTAAAAGGCCCTGGTGTGTGCAGGCAGTGCTGCAAAGTGAGGGGCTTGCTGCAGGCAGAGCCTCTGGCACCTCATGCTGCCTGGATTTGGGGATCCCGGGTTTCCAGGGTGTCTCCAGCTAAACTGAAGGAGCTGTTCCCTGCTGAGGAGCCGCTGGGATATCACAATTGCCCACGGGTAAAAGTGCTGAAAGTGTCCTTTGTGCTGTGCTGGGCACCACCCTGCTGGGAAATGCTGCCCTGAGATGAACTGGGACCAGCAGAGCCAGAGCTCACAGCAGGACTGGGGGTGTTGTCTCTTGGAATCTCTGAGCAGCAGCTTTCTCCCAGCCTGGCTTTGTGGCTGACACAGGTTTGGTGAAGGTTCTCCCCTCTGGGCAGTGATATTTTGGCAGCAGAGCCCAGAGGAGCTGGCTGTGAGCTCCATCAGTCCCACAGGTACCCTGTGGTGCTGAGCTCTCCCCTAAAGCCAGGCACTGCAGGGATGGGCAGCCCTAGCACACCCAGGGCAGGGTTTGCTGCAGCACAGCCCTGTCTGAGGGGCTTTATTTTACCCTGAGGGTCTTCATGCTGCCCATGCCAGTGGTGCAATGCCTGGTGTGAGTGTCCCAGGATGGGATCTGAGTGCTGCTGTCCCTTCATGGCTCTGCCCTGAGCTCTGCCTGGGGGGGCAGAGGGAGCTGGGAATGAGTTGGAGCCAGGACATTGGGCATAAATCAGCCCTGTTTGGTTCAGAGCAGCTGTGTGATTGAGATCAGGTCAAGATCTGGTTCAGATCTTCCTCTGTGCTTGTTAAGCTCCTGTCCTTGAGGACAGTGTGGCTTCACCTCGGAGGGAAGATGAACGAGTCCCAGTGTAGCAGCACTAAATCTGCCTGGCCTTGTGCTGGGCTTTCCAGGGCTCTCTGTGCTGCAGGACAGGGAAAGCATCCAGGGAAATCCTTGGGACGGCTCAGAGACCCAGCTCTGCATGGAAGCAGCATGCAGAGTCCCCTCTGGCCTTTCCCCTGGAAAAAAAAAAGCAAGAATTCAGATGCTGAATAAATTCCACAGCCATTACCTATGCTAAATGAGCAAGTGCTTGCACAGGGCTGTTGCTGCTGCCTTCTCCTCAGCCATCAAACCAGATCAGGTCCTTGCAGAGAGGTTTTATGTCAAGCAGTGACCTCCTGGCTGTCCTGGAGCACCGGGGGTGCTGTGGAGGTCCAGCTCTGGCGTGGCTGTGTCCCTTGGGTGCCTCTGCTCCAGCTTGGATGGAGCTGAGCAGTTGTTTTCTGTTAAAGTCCTCCTGGCATGAACTGGGAGCATGCCATGGTGGGCAAAGGAGTCCTGAGGGCGGTCCCTGCAGCACTGGCCATCCTGCCAGCCCAGGCCACAGCTGCCACCAGAACCCACTCGGGAGCTGCACTTGGCTTTCTTGGCTGCATTTTAGATGGAAAAGAGCATTTCTGGGGCAGATCTGGCAGAGCTGGAAAGGCCCTGGCAGATGGGCAGCCTTCATGCATGGCCCTGCTCTCTTGGATGAGTTGTGCTTGTTGGAATTATTTACTGCACTGGTCGATAAACACTCTGGGCACTGGGCTGTATTTCATGAGCACCACGCTCTCCATGTGCCTGCTGTTATATTTCAAGAGCATAAATAACAGTGGGGCAGCAGCAGAAATTAAAACCAAACACACACAACGATTTACACCCAGAATTTTTCAACACAGAAAGGAAGGGAAAAAAACCACCCCAGGGCTGTGCCCCTCTCTTAAACCTTGCTCCTGCCTTTCCTGGGTGCCTCTGGCTTTGCTCCTGTCTCCAGCTGGGGGGATTTTGGCTGGGAAGGGGATATTGGTTCTGGGAAGCCACCTGCTTTGCCCACATCCCCTCGTGTGTGGGGACACAGAGCCAGGCTGGTGCCACCATTTGAGAGCCCCCCTTGGCACATCCCGCCTGCCATCGGCGCTGCCACCCCGGTGTTTGTTTTCCTAGCAGAGGGAAACATCCAGCAGCATGTGCTGCAGCCTCCAGGTTGTTTGTTTTCCTTTAAAACGCAATAGAGCTCTAATGAGATGAAAACAAACTCTCCTGAAGAGCGGGGTTGCTCGGAGCAGGCGGCCAGGGCTGGTTCCCTTCCCTCTGGTAGCGTTTAAGCGTTTCCCCCGCGCGGGTGACGCAGCCGTTCCCCATAAATCAGCCGAGGTAGGAGCACATTTGCTCCCCTGGCTTTGAAGAGGCGTCAGATCTCCGAACAGAGGCTTCTTGCTGGGTGATCCTCCGGGGCTGGTTCTCATTTCCTTGTAGGAGGTGGGTCTGGAGCCCATTTTGTGCATTTGGGAAGGCTGGCAGGGGGGGAAGGGGGAGGGAAACGAATGACTTTGCTTCGTTGACAAAAAAAAAATGTTAAGAAAGCCTCGACACCACGAGCACTGTGCCCCATTAACGTCCCACTGACTCAATTATTCACCAGGAAGGCACAGATATTGATTTGGCAGGAACTGCACGTGGCAGGGCTGAGGCTGAATGCATCCATGAACTGAAACTGGGATCCCTGCAAACCTGGGGCTGAGTGTGACCCTGCCTGGGATAAGGCCACACGATTTGAGGTACTGCTGTGCCTTTCACCCCTCTGATATTTGAGTGCCATCTGAGGTACTGCTGTGCCTTTCACCCCTCTGGTGTCACTGCTGGCTTTGCCATGTGCCCAGAGCCACCATGGGGTGGTGGCACTGAGGGCTGTGTTGCTGTTGGTCCTGGGGAAGGGTCTCTGGCAGTCAGCTTTTGGGGAACCACCTCCCAGGGAATGGGGATGGATGGGGGGTACTGGGAAGGGCAGCTCCTGCAGTCAAGGAATTGCATTTGTGCATTTTCACTGATGAAAAACCGCCAAGGTTGCTGCTCAGCACGTATATACAGACACAAACGGGACGGAGCTCGTCTGGGATTACGTCTAGAACTGTTTAATTTACAGAATCTTTAGAATACATAGCTTCAGTCTATGTTATAGATCTTGACAGTTCGCAATCTAAGCAGCAAGCCGAAGAAACACACTTGTTACAAAAACTAAGTACTCATCTTAGCCAATTACATAAAGCAAAACAATATTGACAGTAAATC
>JAWMRF010000044.1:15268851-15318463 GCA_035221435.1 Sphenopsis melanotis | reverse complement strand
CTTTATTGTTCTATGTCTCACGTATTCTCTAAAGCTAACAAGATGCATCAGCAATATTGATAACTCGGCTGCACTGAAGCTTGCATTCTTTTCCCATCATCTTAAAACCCTCTAAATTTATAGATTCCCACATTTATAGATTCCTACAATGGTGAGGTGTTGAGTGCCCCAAAAATGGAGGTTTCCTGTTCAGTTCTGCCCAGTTTTTATGCCTTGAAGAGGTGTTAATGCACACCAGTGGCACAAGGCATCCATTGCTGTCCCAGCCATGCTCATACCCCTCCCAAATCTCTCCTGTGCCTACATTATCTGGAAAGGGCTCAGAGATGTGCGCCTGAAGAAGCTTCAGCTCTGTTAGGGCCAGCTTGCTTTAAAATGAGGCATTTTCATGCCCTCTGGGTGTGCCTGGGCTCTGAGGAGCTGGGCACTAGGGCTGGGCAGCTTCTGGATGTGGCCTGGCAGACACTTCCACCTGGGAATGCCTTGGCTGGGCCCTGGAGGAGCATGGCAGGCTGCAGCCAGAGCCGCTGCGCTCATCCAGGCAGCAAGGAACTCCCGGGAAGGATTTGAAGGCATTCATCTGGCAGGTTTGGAAAGGTAATGGCCATGCCAAGGTGGAGCTGGAACATTTCTGCTGCTCTGGGCCGTTTGCAGCGAGAGGAGCTGGCAGCAGGCGAGCTGCTGAGTGAGGAGCCAGTGCTGCCATATGGAGCTGCTCGCTCACGGAGAGCTCAGCGGGGCCAGGGCTTGGCAGCCCTGCTGCACAGAGCCCCTGGGTGGGGATAAATGTTACTCCTTGCACAGAGCCCCTGCAGTGGGGATAAATAAATGTCACTCCTTGCACAGAACCCCTGGGTGGGGACAAATAAATGTTACTCCTCGGGGTACTCAGGGTTGCAGGATCCATCTGCGGATGCAGAGCCGCGGTTTGGCTCCACTGCAGGGGAGCAGCACACGAGTGACTCCCCAGCTGAAATCTTGTGCTTAAACTCGCTCTCTGCTGGGTATGAGCTTTCATCTGAATTTACTTTTGTGCCTTGGATCACCCTTGGCTCTCCCAGTGGAGGCAGGCTCCTGTGCTCCATTGAGGCTGTCTGAGGCAGGAGGTTTGTGGAGGGGAATTTGGGATTTGCTGAGGAAGGTGGCAATGGGGAGGCTGAAACAGGCTGGCAGGGTTGTGTTTTATTTCTGGTGATAAGAGCAAGGAAGGGGGAGGAAGAAACTCGCTGGAATTGGAATATTGGGCATTTCAGAATGGTAAAGTAAAAAAAGCCCAACTAAAATCGATGTTAAGCTGAAAAAGTCTGTGGGAGTTTGTAGTCTCAAGGTTCTCCAGAATATGAGCATGGGAGATGAGATGAGGAAAGCATGAGGTGCAGGACTGAAGTCACCCTGCTGCTGTTAGGTGGGAGATGCATTGGAAGGGAATCAGAGTTGAAGTCTGGAAGTCCCAAACTCACCCCTTGCATCCCAGCCCTGTTCCCTGCTGCCTCTTTTGAACCGTGGGTTTGTGGCTGCCTGTCCCTGGCAGTGTCCCAGGCCAGGCTGGACAGGGCTTGGAGCAGCCAGGGACAGTGGAGGTGTCCCTGCCATGGCAGGAGGGGTGGGACTTTGTGAGCTTTAAGATCCCTTCCAACCCACTGCATTCCAGGGTTTATCCATGAGATGGGATCCTGACCTGCCTGCTCTGGGTTTTCACCTGCACGGCCCCGGCTGCTCCTCTGCTTCTGCCCTGATCCTTAATCGAACCTGAGCTGCAGTGGAGCTCCATCAGGGATGCATTTGGCCTCCAGCCTCCTCACACAAGGCCAATTCCCCCTTTCCTCCCACAGACAGGGAGTTCAGTGCATCAGGGATCCCTGTAACTCGGGACAGGGACTGTGTGGGAGAGCTCCAGAAAGGAAATGCTGATGGAGAGCGAGACAAGAGCAAATCCCAAAGAACAGAGGAAACCCTTGTTGGATCGGCCGAGCCAGGGTGTCTGGAGGTGGTTAGAGCTGTACAGAACACAGCAGTCTGTAATATTTTATTCCAGGGATATATATTTCCGGGACAAGTTGTTAGATTGACCTCTAGTGTTCATTTTCTTAAAGGAGAATTCCGTGATCCAGTCCCGTTTTGATCAAGCCTCGTACCTTTGCACTTTGAACAGGCTTTGAGGGGAGGTTTTGTTTTTCTAATGGATAAACCCTCCAAATGTCAGTGTGGGTCTGCAGGAGTTTTCCAACGAGCTGCCTGACAGGCTGCCAGGAGGGCTGTGGAAATGTTGACACACGATTCCCTCGGAAGGAAGGGCTGGATGCAGTCCTGGCTCTCCCTGCAGTGGGAGCCCTGCCACCACCAGGCCGGGGCCAAACGCTGGGCCAGGAGATCAAAGGTGGATTTGTGCTGGAAAGTTTAGCTTGGATGGGCCCTTTGGATTTCTCTGGTGCTCCCTTCACTGAATTCTGTGGTGAGGAAAAATTTGATTTATTCTAAGGTCCCAGTTTTCTTTTACAGCCACCCCCATATGTCCTTGGGAATTATATCCTAAGGTTTCCTCCTTGTGAACTGCTCATGCAGGGATCAAGTTTTAGGCTTGGTTGGAAACTGGAGCAACTGGAGGTTGGAAGGGTTTTTCCCAGTATTGTCACTGGGAGATGCTCATTCCATGTGTCCTAATTGGTACTGCTCAGTCTCATCTGTCTCCAGCTGAAATCCAGATAGAATTTGGGTTTGGTTTCATGGATTTGAATGGCTGGAAGTGTCTGAATAGCAGCCAACAATGCTAAATATCTTCTTTTCTTCCCCCCTCAATGCA
This sequence comes from Sphenopsis melanotis, assembly GCA_035221435.1. NCBI lineage: Eukaryota > Metazoa > Chordata > Aves > Passeriformes > Thraupidae > Sphenopsis > Sphenopsis melanotis. Next base: position 15,315,663 of record JAWMRF010000044.1, on the reverse strand, counting down.
TTCTTCCTCTGTGTCAGGGAGCTGTCACTAAAACTATTTTTAATTGTTCTGTGTTTTAATTCATGATGTTTTGTTGGAAAATATTCATCACTTGTTTGCTCAGAGAGGGAGGAGGAAATTCTGGTCTTGGGGAAAGTGATGAAAATCCAAGTCATTTCACTGAGCTCACATTATTTTGGAATTATGTGCAGGAAAAGTTATTCTCTATAGCCTGAAGGCTCTAAAAAGAAGAATTTTGAATTTCTGTAGTCTCAGTCAAGTCGAACAGCAGACTGAGGGCTTTAAATCTTGGGCAATCAAAGCCTGAGCTTCAAAAAAGGGAGAAAACTGAAGGAAAAAAGCCTTGTGCCAGTGCTTTCAAGCAGTGAGTTCCTACATGGGCATCTTATTCTGCCTTTTTGGTAGGAAAACTACACAGGTTAGTTCTGGCATAAGTTTATTTGCTAATTATCCACTGAAAATAAGCTGACTGATAAGTGATGATCCAGGAGGTCTCAGATGTCAGCTGTGGTGTTTCTATCTGGCTGTCACTCTGCCCTGGCACCTGAGGGGAGCTGATTTTGGGGCAGGGGCTGGTGCAGGTGGCTCCTGTTCCTCCCCAGGATGTGCCACATCCTTTCCGTGACATTCCTGCTCCACCACTGCTGCAGAAGGGATTAATTAGGGATGGAATCATGAGGAGCTGAGCTCACTGATGAGCAGACATCATGAGTCTGGGAGGGAGAGGAGCAATGCCTTGCCAGGCTCCAGCCCTGACAAAGCCATTCCCTCCCTGCCCATGGGCACAGCAGCCACATGGCCCACAGGGATTTACACCTTAAAAAAAAGCTTTTTTATTTTGGTCTTTGCCAGAAATGGAGCTTTTCTTGAGCAGAGAGAGCTGTTGGCATTCCCAGCAGAGCCCCTGGCATGTGGTTCTGTTTGCTCATGCCTGTGTTGGGGTCTGAGCTCCCTGCAGGCTCGTGCTGCTGCCACGTGCATGCACCAGCCTCAGGTCCTGGCATCTCCTGGCCCCAAGAAGGCAGAATTAGCCCAGGTGAGGTGGGAACCAACCATGGGTGATGTTAATTTTACAACAAGGCTCTGGGTTGTTGTGTTTTTCCATGCTGCAGGTGATGGTGCTGCTGCTCCCGCTGCAACAGTGCTGGGATGGTTCCAGTGCTGAAGGGGAGGACCAGGCTGAAGTGAGAGCTGAACAAAGACTGGGGGAAATTTGGATTAAATATCCCTATGGACACACTGAGCACCTGTTGGCTGCATCAGCACCTGCACTGCTGCTGCTGAAGATGTCCATCCTTACTCCATCAGCGCTCCTGAGGCTCTGCCACTTCAGGTATCAGCCAAAACCACTGAACACTGAGCACCTTTAATAATTTGCTGCTTTTAATGCATTCAGTCAGGCCAATTACATAAAATTACATGTCTGCCCTCTCCATTTTACCAGTTCTTTTGGTCTTAAGGATGTATAAATATTCAATAAGCCCTCTCAGTAAACGCTGTGGGCAGTGGAAAATGCACAGAGCAAATATTTTTATATTGCTCTGGGTTTGGAAATGATTTCTGAAATGTCCCTGCTAGTGCTGGACTTTCTTCCCCTGATCTCAAAGCGTACTGATGGTCACGTAACAAATTGCTAAAGTGAATTACGAAATGGCATTTGCACTGCTTGGCCATGCCAATGAGTGTAATTTAAATAAATCTATTCATGAAGGCTAATTAGCAGGGACTGGGCAATTTGCAGCCCAGTGTACGGGGAGGCTCTGCCAATCACAGGAGGAATGGGCAGAGCGCTAAGTGCCGCTGAAGTGCTGCGGAGTTCAAATCACTTGGAGCTTTCAGGGATCAAGCACTAGATCAGAAAAGCACTGATTTAACCCTGGTGCTCTCCCGCAGGGGCTGGTGCTGGAGAGGGGAGCTGGTTCTGTGTGGCACATGGATTGTAGGAAACCTCTTCTGGCCTTTGTCTCGCCTCTGTTTTCCCAGTTGTCAAAGGGAGATAACGATGCTGATTTCTTTTTGAGACCACTTCGAGGTCAGCTGAGGAGGAATGGTTGAGTAAAGCAGGATACAAGTTGAATAACATTTGTTTTTACAGACGCTCTCCAGTGTTTGTATTGAAAATTCCTGGCTGGGAGAATCAGCTGGCATTGTAAATCAGTGGGATAAAGACAGGTTAGACATTTGTTGGTTACAAGCAGCAAAAAAGGTGTTATTTGTTTGCAGTAACCACAGAAGTCCCTGGCTGTCCCTGAGGTGCCATGTGCTGTGTGAATGGCAGAATTCACAGTGTCACCTGAGACAGGTACGCCCATCAAACGAGTCCTTGGCTCAGTATCTGCAAGGCAGAAATTCAGCATCTAATCAGACATCTCAGAGGGAAAGAACCGGGTCTCACTTTGTCCCCTGCCTTTGTGCCTCCTGTCACGATGGCCCTGATAACGTCTTCCCAGCAGGAACTATCCTGGGAAAGTTAAAAAGCAGCTTCTTTTTTTCCCCTCAAATGTACATTGAAAATAGGAGTGGAAGCAGCCCACAAAGCAAACGCTGCCGGTGATTATGGGGAGCCGAGGAGAGGCACAACAGCACCCTTGTTCTGGTGGCTTTGAAATGGAACAAAGGCCTGGAGGGGACATGGCAGGGTTGGGTTTCACCTGTCCTTTGTGCCTGTGGGAGAAAAGCAGCTCCACCTGGACAAAACCCACTTGGAACTGGGGACCTACCCATGCACAAGATCCCTGCAAGGCTCCACTGCAGCAGGTGCTCGTGTCCCACCAAAACCTTGCTGAGATACTGGCCCAGCTCAGCTCCTGCGAGCCCCTGGGCTGTGGTGCTGGTTTGTCACCTTCTGCAGCAGTGGGCACCCCACAGGTCTCATTTCAGGGATTCTTTTTCCTGTTTTGCATTGCAGTTGTGGCTGTAAGAATGAGACTTGTGCCTTTGCCAGCATTTCCCAGCCAGTGTCCAGGTTCCCGTTCCCATTCCATTGGGATCCTATCACCAGGCTCATTACCTTCTGCTTGTTCATTAGCTTGAGGTAATGAAAACAACAGAACCGACAGAAAAAAATGCCATGTTCCTTTTAGTGGAGACATCAAACCTACAAAACAAAATTAGATCCATGGATCATACTGTATAAAAGCTGACCTAAAAAGGAAAAAAAAACCAAACACCCAGGCTGTCAGTTCCCTGGCATCCTGTTTGTCATCAGCACGGGATAATTATCATGGATTTTTGTGACACAATAAATACAAGAGCACAGGTGGGATCCATTTTCAGCTGTTTAATTGAAGAAATGAAAGATCCTGTAATGCAGAGTCAACACAGAGAATTTGTCTGGCTATGCTGAAAACTTCCAATAGCTGAGACCTTGGGGTTATAAAATTACTCATCAGGAGTAAAGTTTTTTATGATGCAGAAGTGAAGGGTATTGATTTTATAAAATATAATTTTATATTCAATATATATGGAGAAAACGGCTCAAGCCAGCTTTCTGCAGAGCCTGAAAATATAGGACTATTGGGTGTAAATCAATACAAATAATATCTTTAACCCAGAAATTTTGATTAATTTATAAAATACAGGCTGCAACTTTTTTTCCCTTACAGCCAACATTTAAAAAAAAAAGGAAGTAAGGAATGGTTTCTCCAGAGATTTCTGCGAATTGCTTTGTCTTGCTGGTGCGTTGTGCATTTATATTTGTAGAATGAACCTGATTTTTAATTCCTGATCTGGTAAGTCATGGAATCATGGGATTGTTTGGGTTGGGAGGGATCTTAAAAACCATCCAGCTCCATGGGCAGGGACCCTTCCATTACCCCAGGGTGCTCCAGCCTGGCCTTGGGCACTGCCAGGGATCCATGGCAGCCACAGCTTCTGTGGGCACCCTGTGCCAGGGCCTGCCCACCCTCATTGGGTACAATTCCAGCCCAAAATCCCGTCTAACCCTGTTGTTACCTCCTCAAACCCAGTGACTCCAGGTCTGCTGGAGATCCCACTGAACGTGCTGGGATGGGAGAGTGTCTCCCCTCAGCCCTGAGGGACGAGGGAGCGCGGGGCCCTTTTCCCGCCACTGCGCCGGCGCCATCTTGTCTCCCTCACGAACTGAGGGGCACGTGCGGGGCTGAAGAGCCAGGAGGAGGCTGAAGGGTCAGTGAGGGGAACCTGAGGAGCTGAAGAGTCCAGGAGGAGGCTGAAGGGTCAGTGAGGGGCACTTGAGGAGCTGAAGAGTCCAGGAGGAGGTTGAAGGATCAGTGAGGGGAACCTGAGGGGCTGAAGAGTCCAGGAGGAGGCTGAAGGGTCAGTGAGGGGCATCTGAGGGACGGAAGAGTCCAGGAGGAGGTTGAAGGGTCAGTGAGGGAAACCTGAGGGAATGGCAGGTGTGTGAGGAGGTCCATGATGGGTTGAGCAGCACCTGAGGAGGTTGAGGGTTCCCGAGTGGGGCAGCTCTGCTCCAGCTCTCAGAACCCAGAGCATTTAAAATCCTAAATGACCATTTTAATCTTCCTCTGATACAGGTGCTCCAGTGCTGGTTCATTTTGACACGACCCAGCTGGTGTGGGGTACAGCAGGTAACAATATTTAACTTCTTCTGAGGTGAGAATATTACCTTGCCTTGGAGGGATGCTGAGGTAATTTTCCTACAGAAGGAAACATAAATTCTTCCATCTGACGGGTTGGGAACAGATTTGAGGGCCCCATTGTTCAGTGGTTTCTGTAAGGCAAATTTGGGCTGTCTCTCTGTGAGAGTGTAGTTTGAAATGCTCTTTTAGAAAAATCACTTGGTTCTCAGATAACTGCTTATTTTTCTTTAAAATGTAGACTTATTTGTTCTCTAGCTCAACAGACATTTATCCTAATGCCTGATGAAATGGTTAACAATTCTCACACGAGGTTCCACGTATAAAGACTGTGAAAGCCATTCAGGATTTTGTTCTAAAGATTGAACAGGCATCCTCTGAAAAATGTCAGCAGTTCTCTCCTATTAAAGGTTATTAAGATTTGGACAATGCCACGGTTCCTTTTACAACAAAAACCAGAATCTGACAACCATTTGTTAAGTATCTAAATGTCTCTGAGGAACCCATGAAATAATAAGAGGCATTCAGAAGGTCTAAAAAAGCAACTATGGCCCCACTTAGGCACCTCTAGAGAGAACCTGGGTGCTCTCAGGACTGGGCAGTAAATGCCACGTTGGCAGCCTGAAAAGAACTGGTTTTCACAAATTTTATTTTAATAAATTCACAACTTTTCTATTTTGAGGAAGGAATAAACTCACATTTTAAAGTAGTTTAATATTTAGTCCAAAACCTCAATTAAAGGTGCTTTGCAACCCAACACTTCTCTTTCCTCACATATAAATTGCCTTTTAAATATGAGCTGCCTCATTAAATTCAGTTGGCTTCCCAGAGAGAAGGAGGGTAAATATTTTTCAGAGCCTGGTGCTAATGGAGTCATTTAATGATGAATAATAAATAAAAATTACAGGCTTTTATTTGAGAAGCTTAGGTAGAGCTGTCACAGTAAAATTCATAACTTCCATCGCCAAATCCAAACAATAAAGAATTGTCTACTTCAGATGGCTTGAAATGCCTCTTATTGAAAACAGATGCTATTAGGTCAAAACATTTATGTTAAAAAATAACTTGTTATTCTCACTGTGAATGGTCTTAAGTGATTTGTTTGGATTTTTACAAAATATAAGTCAGTTTCCTTCAGTTTCAGATAAAGAATGGCTCATTCTCGTTCAGCACGGGACTTTGTTGCACTTTCAGATCTGCATCCAAACCTTGCTCGTCCTGTAAGTCTCACAGCCTTTTGTTCCCAGATGAAATTGTACCTGACTGTCTTATATTACTGCAAAATTATGTAATTGATGTGTATTTAGGTACTGATAGCATTAGTGCAATTGTTGGGTAGAAAGGACCTTCCCTTCTTTGTGTGCAAAGCAGCAAAATGAAAATTGATGCTGTTGCTGTCCACAGCCTGTGGGTACCACAGGCACAGATATTGACTGGACAATTCCATGTATCAGAGGCTCCTTTGTAGCACTTGAAATGGATGCTGAATTAGTGAAGACATTATTAAGGACATGACAGAGTCAGCATTATGCAGCTACAATCATCTGGGACCTTCAGGCACGCTGGGAAGGCAGGGTAAAAACCTCACAGTTCCATGGCAAGGGCTGGTTCTGCTTCTTTGGGATGAAAAATGGGTTTGCATAGGATCACAGGTTGGTTTGGGGTGGAAGGGAGCCTAAAGCCCATCCAATGCCACCCCTGCCATGGCAGGGACACCTTCCACTGTCCCAGGCTGCTCCAAGCCCTGTCTGGCTTTGGACACTGCCAGGGATCCAGAGGCAGCCACAGCTGCTCTGGTACTTGTGCCAGGGCCTGCTCCCCTCCCAGGGAAGGATTTCTCCCCAATATCCTAAGCCCACTCCCTCAGTTTGAAGCCACTGTCCCTTGTCTTGTCACTCCATCCCTTGTAAAGAGTCTCTCTCCATGTTTCTCGTCAGCTCCTTCAGCCCCTGGAAGCCACAATTAGGTGATCCCAAAGCTTCTCTTTTCCAGGACGAGCAATCCCAATTCTTTCAGCTTTTCCAATCATTCTGGAGCCTCCTCTGGACTCACCCCAACAGCTCCACGTCCTCCCAGGGCTGGAGGCAGCTCTGCAGGTGGGGTCTCACCTGAGCAGAGGCAGAATCCCCCCCTCCCCTGCTCCAGGGAAGTCCTGATGTTCCTGGAAAGAGTGAAAATAGGGAGTTTTCCCATTCCCACTGCTTTTTTATTTGGGATGGCACAATTTATTTTCTCATTTACTTTAAACAAATGAAAGAGGAATCACAGAAAAGGGATGACCTAAGAGAAGTTTTCTATCTCCTTAGAGCCATACTGATCCAAACTGGTGTTCAGCAATGCTAATCTAACCTGCCATTCACAGTTCCTCCCAAATAATGATCCACTAACGCAGTTAAAAGCTTTTATTTCACAAATAAAAGCTTTTATTTCACAAATAAAACTTATCTTGAGTATTGAAGTTAGCAACACATGGCAATGAAAGTATTTTTATAAAATAATAATTGATGATAGAATGATCAGTGTGTGTTGTGTTAGGCTGTTAAAACAGCTGAACACACAGTTTGAAGTATCCAAATGGCACGGTTTATGAGTTTGCTGTTTATTTTAAAAAGTGAAAGAGATTCAAGTGTAAACTCTTGCAGTGTGATCAGGAGTTGGTTGAGCAGCCTCAAGCAGTGCTCTGCCAAAACAGGCACCGTGGGGGGGGTTCCCCTCCTCTTTTGGGGAAATGAGTGCTTGGGCAGTTGCACAATGAGCTGATCAAGGAAATGATCTCTGGAAGTTTTTCTCCCTTCCTCAGTCCAAAAGAGTTTCCAGCCAGATCAATTCCTTCTGCCAGCTCTCTGTGCAAGCTCAGGGTTGGAGACAGAGAGGTGAACACATTTACAGCAGGGCCAGGGCAGATTTCTTTAGGAAATTGGATATTTACACCAGAAATTAGGCACAATCAGCCTAATTTCTGCAGGCACGCATCCTAAATGTCAGTTCTTTTGACATTTGGTGTGAGATACAGGGAATGTTGCACTCTGATTTAATAGATCTAATAGATTTTTTTTTAATTACGAAAAAAACCCAAAATAGAAAAACAAAATCCTAATCAGAATCACTGCATGCAGTGGATATAAAGCATTCAGTCTGGAAGGGGGATATTACAGTGCTGTACACAAATGGCCTCTTCCTGAGTGTGTCCATCCCTGCAGGATAAGGCAGTTCCCGTGCTCCCTCTAGTGATCCCAAGGAAATGGGAGAGCTGGTTTGTGAGCACGTCTCGATATTGCTGCAGTGAAGTCAGGCAGGTCACGCTGCTTTGGGAATAGGTACAAAGTGAATCCTGGCTGGGTTATTGACCTGCAGCCCTGCCCTTCCCAGCTGGCTCTGGAATTCTGCTGGAATGGGACACTCAGGACTGCCAGAAGGGCTCGTGTGAAGGAGCTGTGGCTGCCACATCCCTGGGAGGGGCCAAGGCCAGGCTGGACAGGGCTTGGAGCCCCCTGGGACAGTGGAAGGTGTCCCTGCCACGGCAGGGGTGGCACTGGATAAGCTTTAAGATCCCTCCAACCCAAACCATCCCAGGATGCTTCATGTTTTGAAGGATCCTGGCAGTATTGCATTGTCAGTCTGTTCTTCCAGCCCTTGTCCCACTCTGACTTTCCTTGCTGACCTTTTAAATCCCAAACAAGCACTTCAAAACTCTTCTCTGACATCAAGGACCACCTGAAAAACAACAAGAACCCACCACACAGCTGTTATGTTATATTATAGATAGATAGATAATATATCTATATCTACATGTGTGTGTGTTTGCTCCCAGTAGTTGTGTTTGACAATTGAGAACAGGATGTTTTTACATAATAGACACAGGTTTAACAAAGCAGAATAAGACTGATTTTGGTCTGAATCAACAGAAAAGCTCCTTGCCTCAGCTCCCTTGGAGTCAGTTGAAAGATAGCAAGGGAGAGGCACCTGTAGAAATTTAGGCTGCTTGGCTGAGGCCAGGACAAGCTCCTGTAGGTGCACACGTGTGGCTCGTGGTGCTGAGAGCCAGGAAAACCTTGGACACTTCACTGTAAAATAAATCCTGTCCAGACTTCCCATGGAGCATTTGAGGAGATCTGAGACCTGTGCAGAGAGCATGAAACAACAACATTGCTGCCTACCTGAGGAGAGATTGCTGTAGAACAGCCAAAATTGTGAAGGGTTGGGGTGAACTTTTGTCCTCTCATTTTCTTCACAAACAGAAACAGATGCATTTATTTTAATATTTTTATTAGTCACAATTTTTTCTTAAAGTAAACTTGTGTGTTTATGTTTTACTCTTTAGCTCATACGGTACTGTAGGATAAATAGATTAAAATGATTACCAGCCAGAAATATGTTTATTATCATCAGCAGAGTATAATTCCATGAAATCTAATTCATCATCTACATCTGGGTTTAATACTTGTACTCTATAATCTTTTTATTTTTCAGAATGTAATCGGGGTGGTTATTGGGAAAACAGATGTCAGAAGCTTTCCAGACCGAAAAAGTACAGTCCCTTTAAACTCTTTTTACTTCATTTTCTTCAACGGTGTAATTTGGCAGAGATGACTTAAATCAAGATTTAAATGATAAACAGATTTCTCAGTGTAAAATGGATAGAATAAAAATGCACCCAAAAAAATGGTGTCTGTTTGAGAACCAAGATGAAAGAGCAGCATTGGTTTGGCTGAGCCATATCAATTAGAAATTGGAAAAACTCTGTCATGGAAGTGTTTCATGCTCTGAAGATGGAACCAATATGAACCCACTCTTCCATAAATACTGCTGGAATGGAGCTGGTGCCTTCATATTTGTTCTCTCTTAAAACAGAAATGTTGAGGACATGTCTTGTGGAGTGACACAAGTAATTTCTGGCCTGAGTAGCAACAGCTTCATCTGGGACAAAATGGGAGTTGTATGTTGTTAATAATGTTTATTGGAAATTGAAATAACAAATTTAGAGTCAAGGTTGGTGCAGACACTGTCAGGAAGCACCTCCAGCCCTGGAGAGCCATTCCAGCTCCAGGAGAAGGGCTCAGTTATTCTGCTGCCACTGGCTCCTGCTGACTGCTGGAGGGGTGAGGTTTTAGGGGAAAGTCATCATTGTCACCCAAAACTGGGGCCAGCCTAGTGCAGAGTCCACAGATGGGTGTTGGTGTGTGTGCCCCATGGGCCTGCACTCAGGGGACTCTGGGGGATCACTCAAGTTTTCCTGGATGCTTTAGCAATCTACTGCATCATGCTGTGATCCTGGAAAGCTTTATTAGTTACCTGTATGAGACAGGGCAGGGATGCAGACACCAATATCCTGAATTTTCCATAGCATTGGACACACTTTGCTTCATTCAGTTGGCTCCCCTGGCAGTGACCCTGCAGCCTGGGCCATCAGCCAGCCCAGCTCCCACAGACCTGGGGCTGTGTGTACAAACGAGCCCTACCTGTGTGCCAGCCCTGGCTGTCACCTCCCACAGCTCCTGCCCCTCTCCTGTTTGAGCTGAAGTTCACACCTGCGGGGTGCACAGGTACAGCCACAGCAGGAATTGCAGCCCGTTCCCAAACACCACCGTGCCTCCTGCACCACCTGCTGGCCTCTAGTGGGACAAAATTCCCACCAAAATCCAGGAAAACCCCAAAATAGTAGTTTTTACACACATATTCTAGTTAGAAATCAAGCTGTGCTGAGCAATTGCTGCAGCCCTGTTTATTTTTGCAGACATAGGCACTGAGAGATACACCTTCAGTTTTACCATTCGTGATTCCCCAACTTATTTCATTAATGTCCAGTCCTGGGGCAGAGAAGAGTACATCAGATCCCTCTCAGAAAGCTTCAGGGTTGGTGACTGTGGTGAGTTTGTTTATTTTATTTTATTTATTCCCACCACGTTTCTGTTTGCATGGCAATCAGGGTTGTGCTGGTGACTTTGCTGTGTTTTGCTCTGAGGACTCACAAACAGCCTAATTGGAAACAAATTGTTCAGTTCTGTTCAATAGAAAGAGGAAAGGAACAAGATTCCAAGGATTTCAGCTCAAGCCCAGTAAATATGTCAACAAAAGAAACCCACTGAGTGCAGCAGCTCAGAGCTGGCCTGCAGTTAATCAATGTCAAAGCTCACATTATATTGAGGTCTTAAACATGATGAAAAATAAGCTGTAAAGCAGTTTGCTGTTTGTCTTCCCTCAGTTATAGATATGACTATGATTGCTGATAAAACCACAACAAAAATCCTGTATTTATTTACAGGATGCACTTTTATCTTTTAAGTTCATAGAAAGATTTTGCTGCCTGTGGTTGTTGGGTAAAACTTGTGAGCTTACAGACTGTACACACAAAAATATCTATAATTGTACCTATAATCAATTTGTAACATTACTTATCAATGTTTTATTGTAGTTACAATCGAAAATCCTTTAATTCAGACAAAGGAAGCAGAAAGAGAAGAAAAATTCAACCCTGTAACTCCTAGGTAAATTTAAAGCATGGAGTGGTACTTCTTTCTAGAAAGATCAAAGTTAAGACTTGCTTTAACTTCCAGGCATATGACATTGGTAGAAATTTTTGGTGTTTTCTTCTTCTGTAGCTGTACCTTCCTCCTGTGCTCAACAATGTCTAGTCAAATCTCAAAGGAGAATATATTTAATAAACGGAAGGTCATAAAGCAATAATGTTCTTTGTTACCAAACAGAGTAAATTTCATTCTTTGAGTAAAATCTACAAAAATTTTTTGTACCTTTAGGAAAAAACTATAATGGAATAAAGTTGCTTTTTCATATGAATGAACATTTTACACTTGATACCTCAGTGAGTGCAGTGCTGATCCATGGGATTTGTTCTGTTCTAGTGGCTACAAGTTATTGCTCAGTGAAAATCACTCTGTGGTTAAAACCTCTTCCTGCTATGACACAGACACCAGGCTCCTGGCTCTGCTGCACCTGCCTGTCAAGGACCCTCAGGATTATTATTCCCTGGGGGACATCGTGGCAAATGGACAAAGCCTCCATGGGAGAGTCCTCAACGTGCTGGCAGCTGTGATGGCAGTGAGTGAGGAGCATTTCTGTGCTCTGCCACGAGTAACTTCATTGTAAATCTGTGTAAATGTGGATTTTGGGCCTCACAGTGGCCAGGGCTCCATTTATTCAGCTTGGCAGCTGAGTGGCAGTAACCACACACAACCTTGGATGAGATTTTTATCAACAAAATGAAGGGAAAATTAAGTTATCCCATTTTTAGTAGTCTACAGTCTTTCTTTCCTTTTCTAACCCTTTTATTTCCTAGGTTATGAGTTTTATTCTCCTAAACACTCAATAGAGGACAAGTGACTTCTTCTCTTTCTTCTTCAAGGTTGGGGAGCCAAAGTATTTCATGACTTCAGACAAAAGGAAAGGCCAGAGGTGTGAAGTAAAGCTGTATGATGAAACAGAGAGGTCTTTCCCAATAGTATGGTAAGATGTTCTTTAATTCACTAAATGTTCTTTAATTCACTAAAAAATAATGCAAACGGGGATAAAAAAATTAGCTATAATACACACTAATTAGCTGTAAACATCTTTTAATTTAAATATATTGTTATTTAGGAGGCAACTGAGATGAGGCAACAATGTACACTGAAAAGAGACTTAAAGAAGAGATTCATTAGAGTGGCCTTATATATCTTGTGTGGTTTTATGGCTTGCTGACAGCCTGCTGGCTCATGGATAGCAAAATGAAGCTCAGTTCCAAATAATTCCTTTTTTTTTAATGTGGACGTTTGAGCTAATTCAGGAAATGACTTTTACAACCAGCTGCAAAGGCTGTTGTGTCTCTTCCTCAAGCACAAGGGCAGGAAAATGAAGAGCATGATCCATTTTTAAAGCCAAGCAGAATTGCAAGTAGAGTGGAAACAGGTTGAAATAGTTTTTAAATATGTAAAATAATGCAGGAACATTTTGATGTGACTTTGGCTGTATTTTCAAACTTTGTCCTGTTTACAAACTCAACTCCACCCACCCATCCCTGCTGTGAACAGTGCCTTGTTCACAGAGGAACCTTTGTGTTTTGCCCAGAGTTTGTTCAATAAACTCGTGGCTTTTCCAAGTCCAGGGGCATGTGGGGCTGTGGTGTTCCCTTGTCCTGGGATTGCTGTTTGGGGGTTAAAAAGTGACTTCAGGGACCTTTGTTCCCTCAGGGGAAGCAGGCAGCCAGCCCAGCACTGTGGGCTGTTACCACCAGGGATGTTTAACACAATTCATAGCCACAAAGCCAAGAGAAGCAGCTCTGGGGTGAGCCCTTCCAGCCCAGGGTTAATTTGGAAATTAACTCCTCAGCAGCTCTCTCAGTGCTGGCACTTGGGCACTGTCAGGGGATTCCAGAGCCCAGCAGTGAAGAGCTGCCTGGGCAATATCAGATGAAAAGGAAATATCTTAAATCTTTTCCCAAGGATTAAGGAGAAAACCCACCAGAACAAATCTTGTGCTTTGGCTGTGCTCTTGCCAGCCAAATTTAGGAGGAGCTGAATGAGATTTTATCAAGAGACCATGAAATTACCATTTTTGAGGGATGTTTCTGACCTCACTCCAGTCTCATCATCCCCAGCCACAAAGATCCCAGTGTTGGACGTGCTGAACATCTGGCCTGGGGATCTGAGCAATCAGCCTGGCCCAGCACACACAGCTCCTTTAACTGGGATTTGCTTTAGCTAGAAATGACTTGGATAAAAGCTGAAACACAGCATTTTCCCAGGTATATTCTGCATTTAAACCCATCTTTATTTTATCCTGTTTGGGATAAAGCAGGCACATGGAATTTCAGTGCCACGTGTGTCACAAAGGAGTCATGTCCCCTTTGGGCCATTTTATTACAACTACATTATTTAGTAGTTTAGTACTAAACACTTTGAGGGGTGTTTCAAAAATGTTTTCATAATCCACTTTTGTTTAATTTAGCTGGGATAATGAATCCATCCAGCTGGCACAGAGTTGGATTCCTCAAGAAACAGGTAAACCAGTCTGGTTTATGGTTTTATTGAAGTTCTTCATGTGACATTTATTCTCCAGTAACATGGGGGTGTTTTTCTGCACAGTTATATTTGCATCAGATGTGAGAATCAATTTTGACAAATTTAGGAACTGCATGACTGCAACTGTGATATCCAAAACCATCATTACAACTAACCCAGGTAAGAGCTGCTCAAGTATTTCTTTGCTTTTAGTAATTATTCTAGAATGCATTAATTAGTCTATTGGAACTGTGATTTCTTCTGCCTGCTCCTCACAAAGCTCCCTGCTTTTTGTCTGCTATGTGATGACCAGTTCCTTTGGCTTCTTGTTTTATTTGATTTGATTTGATTTGATTTTATTGTTAGCAACCTTCATATGTTTATTCCATGCAGGATTAACAGTTAAAATAAAAAAGAGTTAAAAATAATTAGCAAATTAAACAGTTAAAATAATTAACAAATCTTGGCTAATTCAAACATGTTTGTGCTGCTAGAATAAAAACTTGTAAAATATAAAAATGCTGTGACTTTTACATGCAACATATACTGATAACTTTTAACAATGCATCTTCAGAAACAGCAGAAGCAAATGTTCTCTTCAGCTTCATCAAAGAGAGTGCCCAGGCAGGAGCCCTGCCCAGCCCAGTGAAGGAGCTGCCAAATGAAACCATTAACTGTAAGCATTTGATTTTATTTACCTGCACAGTGTCATTTCATAGTGCAGCTGAAAGAGTTCCTGCTCTGTGTGTTCACAGAAACAAAGCTCAGGTCCAGCCTGGCTGAGTAGGTAAAGTCTGGATGGTTTCTTGGGGCTGTCCTTTATTTTATCTTTATGTATCTCAGCTGACTGTGCCAGCTGCAGCCTGTCTGCTGTGTTCTTTCTGTCTGCAGCCAGTTTGGAGAAGTGAGGGGGAAAGCTTTTGTCAAAAACTCCTTTTGGAGGATACAAAGATTAATTAATAGATATATTCCTGATCTGAGTCCCTTTTGTTTTACTTTTTTTTTTTTTTTTTTGAGGGGGGCTTTACTGCTGCTTTAAATCTCCTTTTTATTGCCTTGAGATCCACTTTTGCCATTGCCCTTCGAATCATTTCTGGCTCAGACACACTTAACTTGTCTTTTAAACTTATAGTGGAGGCTGTAGTGGATGTCTACACAGTGGAACAGCTGAAAGAAAAAGCTCTCCAGAGTGATGGGAAGCTGGAGCCTGTCCATGGAATTATTTATGGCTACATTTCCACCCTGGACATCGACGAGAGCGTGTCCAGAGTCCTGCGCAACAGATGGTGAGCGACTGCCTGCTTGGAGTGTGTGCTGACACTGCTTGTCCCTCCTCCCCAGAGCCAAGTGACGTGGAGCAACGTTTTAGTCCCATCCCAGAGAAGAAATAAAACTCCTCTGGAGGATGCCATGTGGGTTTCTGGGGTTTTATTGGGTGCTCTTTGTGGTCCTAGAGTGAAAGAGGTCACTTTGTCACAGACAGACTCAAGAGTTTAAGAGAGGAATAATTTTTTTAAAGACAAAGTCTCTTGGGAAATCTCAGTCTAGAAAAATGTTTCAGGAAGAACAAATTGCATATCTGCATGAATTCTCTCCTTGTGTCTCAGCTCAGTGTGCCGGTTCATCGTGAATGAGGTGTCAAACACCTGCACCTTCTGCACTGACGTCTCTCCAGAGGCCAAGTCCACCTTTGCCAGCTTTGACATCCTGGTGGATGTGACAGACCACACAGGCACCCTGCGCTCCTGCTACCTGGCTGACTGTGTGGCTGAGGACGCCCTGGGCTGCACAGTAAGGGGGATTGGGCTGCTCCTGCTGAGCTCAGCTGGGGAGCCTGAGGAGAATTACAGATATCTGAAAATGTTCTGCGTGTGGGTGTGTGCAAGAGTGACAAAAATGGCATGGATGGATGGATGGACAGACGGACACACAGAGCTTGGCAGAAGTTAGAAGTCAGCAGATGCCAACAGGAATTGTGTTCAGCGTAAGACTGAACCCAATTCAGAACACTGCTTTTCTGAGAACACAGCTGGAAATCCCTACCTCTGATTTTCAAACACCCTGCAGTTTATCTGGTTAATGTGACTGTCTTGGTACACATCTCATACCAAGCACTACATAAAAATAGAAAAATACAACTTAGAAATGTATAAAAATATGTGAGATGTTCTTTTCATCATCATTCTGTTGTGGAGATGTTTTAACACCTGCTGAAGTGCTCTGTGGTGTCCTCTTAACAGGTCCCTGAATTCCTCATGCTGGAAGAAGACCAGAAGACTGCACTGAAATGGCAACTCCTCTTGGAACGAAGCAAGATTTACTTCAAAGTTAGTATTTAATGTTTAATTCAGAACAGTAGCCGTTTTTCACTTTTAAACTTGTCCTTTTGGGCAAAACTCTCTTTACTCTCCCATCTCCCCTTTCTCTGTCCCTATTTCCAGGACAAAATGAAAGTGTTTGACTTCAGCAGTGACAGGCAGATGGCATAACTGCGTACTCACACAGGAAATAATGCAAATAAATCTGTCAAGCATGCTGTGTAACAGCTGAAAATAATCTCTTTCAAGGTGCTGTGATAACAAAGATCCTTAATTATTTTTCCAGGTTACTTCATCACCCAATTGGAGAACTGGATTAAAAGTGAATCTTCTTTCCTGCAAACTGGCAGATCCCATAGAAGCCAGTCAGAGCTTGTTGGGAAGAGACTGGAATTATTTATAAATGCTAGGAAAGGCTTCCTTCACTCTGTTGTTAGAGATGGAATTCTGCTGTTATTGGGTTTTTCCAAGTCTGTTCTGATGGTAAAGGAGAAGTGCACGTTACAATACCTCTAAGTGGGCTTCTGAGTTCATATTTTTGGGTAACTGTACTTTAAAAAGTGTACTTGGGCCTCAGCTTAAATGTTAATTCTAAAAATTTAACCCCTTTCAAGGGGGCTGGAAATTTCCTCACTCAGCTGAGAACTTTGAAAAAATCAGAAATAACAAATAGGTTAAAAGAGGTCTGTTGAACTTCTGTGGTTTTAACTGCTTTGCTGCTTTTGTGTTAAAGAAATAAAGACCCCCCTTGAAACACTGCCTGGGTTTGTGCTGCACCTTGGTGAGGCCAAACATGGAGCTGTGGGCAAGAGCAGGGCTGAGTCTCTGTGGGCAGACAAAGTTTAATTAGAGCAGAGTAATCAATTAGCAGTGACCTCTGACAAGCAAAAATCAAGCTGAGGCTGTAAGCAGGACTCTGTTCACCAAAGCTGGATTTAAAGAACCCAGGTATGTATACTGTGCCTTCCTCCATGTATTTTCCCCTATTTTTAATATATTCCTGTCCATAGCTTCCCCTCCTGCTGGAGTATTTGTCACATCCTGACTCCTGAGCACGCTGGGACTCAGCCTGTTTCCAACACAGGGAGATCCCCCAGCCCTGCTCTGCCAAAGGGTTTTAGGCCAGGACATCCCAGGGAACTCTGATCTCCCTGGTGCCCTCCCTACCCCTTAAAGCAACGTAGCAGAGAAAACCCCCACAGAAACAGGAAATCCTGACAAGCAATCCCAGATTGCACACCTGACTCATGGGTGGCAATAAAGACCCCAAAAACGCTGCCAGCATTGGGTCACGGCACCCCTCTTGTAGCAATAAATGATTCAACATTTCCCAGCCATAACAATTCCCATTCTGAAGGGAATGTTTCCAATAACTTAATCCCAGCTCTGTCAATACCCAGGGCTGGAGACCAAACTGCAAACGATGCCCTGCTGCTGTTGCCAGAGATGGGAAATGCAAACAGTACAGACACTTTAATTCCATCCTTCCTCTTCCAGGACTGTTCACCCTAATGGCTCTTTTAATTCTGAAGAAATTCTAAAGGAATTCTTCAATTTCTTCTGCCACTGTGGTGTGCAGCACCCTGGACTGTGCTGCTCTCACAGAGCCGCTTCTCTTTGGGAGACAGGATTTTTCTCTGTAGAACTCCCCACTTTTAAAATCAAAGCTTTTCCTAGCAGTTATTAAGATCTGGCTCTGAGAAATGGAAGTGTTTAACTTTGCTGTTTTGCATTTATGTAAAAACAAAACAAAAAATCCATCTGTTTTTATTAGAAGTGAGCCAGTTCTGTGCAACCTTTGAAAATCTAGGTTTTGATGTTTGCATGGGGAGGATTTTTTAAATTATATTTTACAACTTGCTGTTGAATTGAAAGAGAACTTGCTGTCATGCAAACCGGTGGGGAGTGCTGGAACAGTTGGAGTTGGGAACTGGGGAAAGTTACCCAGCGTGGCTTTCAGCAGCTGGAAACACTTAAAACTCCAACTGCTGCACTGCATTGGGTAACAGCAACTGCTGCAGTTACAGTTTTACTAAAAATATATTGAAATCACTCAAAAGAAAAGTTTGGTGGTGATCTTTATCCATATGCTTCTTTATTCTTGATCTTTTTACATTATTTCACTTTTAGAACATTTTTAAATCTCAGTTTAGGAAAAAATCAATCTGCCAAACATCTGGCACACTTCCTGCTGCCTTCACCCCCTGGAATGGGAGGAAAAGCCATCCTTCTTTAATTTGTATGTTTGAAAAAAGCAGGGAGGAATCACAAAACTAATCTGAAAAATCAGACATCTTTCTCTTGTAGAGGAAACTCTTTGCAAAGCTGCAACTCTTGATTTAGGGCCGAATATCTTCACATAAACCGTTGATTTTCCACAGCATGGCTAAGCCTTAGCTCCTACATCATCATTTGAATTGTTTTGTTCAGTAATTTTTATTTTAAGGCAATACTCAAAGCATCAGCAGAAGAGAAGCACATGCAGAAGGACAGCCAGGCCCATTGCCCTCTCCAATGTCTCCGTCGCCCGTTCCCAGGTATGGTTTTGGAATTAAATTTTGGAATCTGGAGCTTCTGGGCTCCACCTGCTCCAGGCTGGGCCGCACTCCAGGTGTGCTGAAGCCTCCATGGAAATGGGGCTGTGGCAGTCAAACACCTTTTGGGCTCCGGGGTTCCATGCCCTGTACCACCTTGAACCTCATGGACACCACATCCCTGATGCCCGCCTCGATCTCATCGTTGGCCTCCACGGACCCCACTCCTTTGGGCGACCCCGTGAGAATCAAGTCCCCTTCTTCCAAGGTGAAAATGTGGCTGATGTAGCTGATCAGGTAAGGGATGGAGAAGATCATGGACGAGGTGTCACCCTCCTGCCTCAGCTTCCCGTTCACCTTCAGCCAGATCTGCAGCTTGTGCGGGTCTGGGATCTTCTCCTTGGGCACGAAGTCACTGACGGGGCAGGAGGAGCCGAACCCTTTGGCCAAGGTCCAGGGCAGCCCCTTCTTCTTGCACTGCTCCTGGGTGTCGCGGGCGGTCATGTCCAGGCACAGGGCATAGCCCGCCACGTGCTCCATGGCCGCGTCCTGCGGCACGGCCTGCGCCCTGCGGCCGATGAGCACCCCCAGCTCCACCTCGTGGTGCAGGTTCCGGCAGTAGTAGGGCCGCACGATCGGGGACCCTTCCCGCACGTAGGCCGAGGAGGGCTTGAGGAAGAAGAGCGGCTCGGCGGGCAGGGCGCTGCCCATCTCCTTGGCGTGCTCCGCGTAGTTGCGCCCCACGCACACGATGTTCCTGCCCCACTCCCAGAAGCGGGACAGCGGTTTGGAGCCGGCCATGGCCGCCCTTGCCGCGTCCTTGCCGGTCCCCGCACGGCGCCGCCGCTCCTCCCGCTCCTCCTCCGCCGGGTGAGCGGGCGGGCCGGGGGCCGGGCCCGGGGCCGGCCGGGCGCAGCGCCGCCCCCCACACGCCGGGCCGGGCCGGGCCGGGCCGTGCCGGCGCTGCCGCCGCCTCCTGGGGCGGACAGCCAAGGTAACCGGGCCGGGCGGGGTGCACGATGCTCCGCGGGGGCTGGCGGGGGCTCGGCACCGCCCTGGCAGCCGGGGCCGTTCTCCGAGCCGGTACGTGCGGCGGTTGCTCTCGGGCCGTGCCTCGCGGCCCCGGGCGTGCCCGACCCTGGGGCTGACTCACGGCCCGAGCAGGCCGGGAGCTCTGGGCTGCAGCCGGGGCCGCGCCGTGCTGAGCCCATCGCGGAGGCCCCGCGGAGCCCCGGGCCGGCGGTCAGTGCTGGGGAGGAGGAGGAGGAGGATGGGGGGCCGGGCTGCGTTCGGCGGGTGACAGCTTGTGCCGGTGATGGAACCGACCCCAAACGGTCCGAGCTTGCGTTTGCATTTCGGGCCTAAATCCTCAAAGGCTGTCCTGGGCTCTCTGGGAAGTCTCCCCAGGTGGTTTTGCATCGCTGGGGTTTTAAGACGTGGCTGTGATGGGCGAGAATCGCCGGGGCTCTGTGGCAGGGACGCTGCCGGGAGCTGCAGGGTGGCAGGGCCAGACCGAGCCTGTGGCAGCTCCCGAGGTCCCACGGTGGGCTCTGCACCTTCCACTGCCGGGACTGGGACCTGCCCTGGCTTCAGACACATTTCCTGGAGCCACAAACTCGCTGGGTATCCCAAAAATCCCCGCAGAGTGTAAAGAGTGAGCGTGGTTCTTGTGAGGCAGCACAGCAGCTGGGCGTGCAGTCATTTCTGAGTGACAGCCCTGCTTGGAACGGGAATTTTCCACTCTTTTATGTAATAGAGTAACCCCAGACGTTCTGGAGGAAGTGCATGAAGCTGCCGGGTTCTGAGGGAACCTGCCTGCTGACATTAACACCTCCAGCTGCAGAGCCTTTCCCCTCTGCTGCTCCCGTGAACCATTCCACAAGCCCAGGTGGGTGATTCAGAGCCTGCTGTCCCACCCCTCTGCTCCAGACAAAGCTGAGCGAGAATGAAGTCCCTGGGCATTAATGAGTTCTGGGGCAGAGCTGTGTGTGTGACAGGATCTGAGCATGGCCAGGGAGCTCCTCTGGGCTGGACAGGTCTGAGCAGGGCGTGAGGAGGTCCCTGCTCTGCTCCTGAGCTGCACATGGCAACTCACAACACGTGAGTTTCATTCTTGGTGGATGCTTTCTCATTCCTTTGTTGAAATTACGTGTTTGGAAACATTTCCTTATGTGGTGCAGCTTGTTTGTTTGTTTGGTAAGAATTGCAAATTACACACGCAAAGAGACTGTGGGATCTGGGCCAAGGTTAGGGATGGTTCATAGGAAAGAAGCATTTGAAGTATGTGAATATTTCCTTTGAGTTGAAGTTAAGGTTGGGTTGTTTCCTTTTGTTTGGTTGTATTTTTTTTCCTAGTTGATGTCTGGCCTGCAAACAAACACCCACTACAGATAACTCTTGTGACTGACAGCATCCAAAAGTTCTCCCTGTTGGCGAGCAGTTGTTTTTGGGGATTTTTTTCCCCATCAAAGAATAGTAAGGGCTTTTTTTGTGTTCTTTTTTTGAAAGGAGCTTCTCCAGAGGAGCACTGCAGGTAGGGATGCTTCTCCCAATCCTGTAAATACCCAGTGCATGCCTGTTGCATTGTGCCTTGGGTTTGGTTTTTTTTTGGAGCACTATGTTTAATTTCACTGGTTCCCCTTCCCTCCTGAGCAGGGATGGTGGAGGTGGAAGGGGAAGAAGCTCTGGGCAGGATGGTTGTGCCAGAGGGCTCTGACAGCTCCCTGTGCCTGGCAGCAGGAGCAGATCTGCAGGACTGTGGGGCTCCTGCAGAGCTGCTCTTATCAGGGGTGGGCAGGCTGGGGACAGTGGGACAGGGTGAGCACCAGCACAGGGACCTTCCCTGTGGCACGGAGGGAGGTGGCCAAGCAGGAAAGTCAGGAGCCTCTGGGAGAGTCAGTGGTGCAGAATAAAATGGGTCTGAGCCAGCACAGGCACCTCTGGGTTGTGCAAACACCTCGTGGGTGCTCAGCCAGCAGTTCCTGACCTGCAGGGACTGGCACCTCTTTCCCTGCAAGTGTTTGAGCTCAGCTCTGAACTGCAGGGCCCCAGCAATGCCAGGCCTCGCTGTCTCTGCTTCCCTTCCTTCAGTTTGTGTGGTAGCACCTCTCAGGGTTGGTTATTTCTTTAAGAGTCAAGCAGTGGAGCCCAGGTTATTTGCATCTGGAATTTGCTTCTCGGATCTGATTAAACATTGAGCCAAAAGCAAACATGGAAGCTCTGGTGTTGCATCAGGGCAGGCATGAGCAAGGGCCCTGTGTTACCTGGCCAGGCAGGGAGCCTTCCTCCCTTGGAGAGCCTGTTTGCTCTCCATGTGCAGTGCAGGATGACATTTCCCCCAGAAATACAAACTGGAGATTTCTGTCAGAGCAGTGTGTGTATTTCTGTATTTCTCCTTTTTTTTTTGCCCTCCTTCCTCCTTGTTTTTTGGCTCTGACGTGTCCTTTGTGCCTTTTTTGCAAAGTCAATGTTCCAGGCTGACCTTTGACCAGCTCCATTCTGTTCTCCTGCCCCTTGAAATCTTCTCTCTGATGCGAGTGCAGAGTTGTCCCTGCATGGAAAGCAAAGTGTCCTGTCCTTCTCAGGGCAGCTCTGGAGCACCCAGAGCCTTGAGGGGCAGCAGGTTTTGTCCCATGGTGGCCTCACTCCTCCTGTCTGAAGGGGGCAGGTCGGGCTGTGCTGTGAGCTGGGGCACCTGCCATGCCCTGTCCCTTCTGTCCCCCTCTCAGGGCTGAGCTCTGGCTGTTTTTGGTGCCCAGGTCCAGCACAGCTGCGAGCTCAATTCCTGCACACCGAGCACGAGCTGAGGGAGCCCAGGACAGTGAGCCAGGCCGACATGAAGGTGGAAATCCTGCCAGCCCTCACTGACAACTACATGTACCTCCTCATCGACCAGGACACCAGGGAGGCTGCCATCGTTGACCCTGTGCAGCCCCAGAAGGTAACACCCCCCTGGCTCTGGGATGGCCTTGCAGGATGTCCTTCCAGGAGGGAACGAGCCCCAGGCTGCCTCAGGTGTGGGGGAAAGGCTGGAAGGGCTGGCTGTGCACAGGGACAGTCTGGGGTCACCCCAGGCACTGCTGTGTCCCTGGGTCACCCCAGGGATTGCTGTGTCTGTCCCTCACTCACCCCAGGAATTACTGACCTGTTTTGGGATTTTGGCCTTAATTTGATGTAGGGCAGAAAAGGGAAATGGCACTTGGGGCTGGGTCAGAGCTCTTGTGCTGCCCTCTCCCTCCAGCCTGGGTGGGATGAGCTCCTGCAGGGCTGCTGTGACTCTCTCTCCTGGTGCCCAGGTGCCACCAGGGGTGCTGCCAGCTCGTTCCATGGTGTAAGTCTCCTCCTGTGTCCCTCCTGCAGGTTTTGGATGCAGTCAAGAAGCATGGAGTGAGGCTGACCACTGTCCTGACCACCCACCACCACTGGTAACCGCCCTGTCCTGGTCCCTCACACACACTGCCACTCTCCTGGCTCCAGGTGATCTCTGAGCAGCAGCTGAGGCAGAAGGATCAGAGCTCATTCCTTTGGCCTTGCTCTGAGCTGTGTGTCAGTGCCTTTCACCTTTCAAACGCTGGTTTTTGCAGGCAGCCAGTGCAGTGCAGGGTGTGGAGGTGGGTGTGGGAGGGAGCACACTGGTGCTGAGGTGCCGGGACAGGCCCGTGAGGCGTCCTGCAGTCAGCACTGTGGGAGGATCACACGGTGCAGATCAGCTCTGCCAGGGTGTAACATGAATGTTTGGCTGCAGTAACCTGTGTGTGGGTCAGAGTGGAGCCACCTCTGTTCCTGGAGAGTGAAACAAGCAGCCCTGAGCTGGACAAAGCAGCAGCACAGCAGCGCTGGGCTCTGGGGTAGCTCTGTGCCTGCTCCCTGGTGTTTTGTGGGATGCTGGACTGCACATTTTCCACTCACCCCATTCCCTCCCTGCCCCAGTTACTGGAGAGGTTACTGGGAGCCCCTAAGGCTACTGTTTCCCACCTGGGGATGGACTTGTCAGGGATTGATTCCCCCTCTGACTGCCCCAATTACTGCAGAAATGATCTCCACTGCTGTTGTCATGGCCTGTGCTTGGCTGTGAGGAGTGATGGATCCTGGGAGAGGCTGGATCAGAAATGATCACCTGGAGCTTACCACTGCACTCCCAGTGACCATAAACCTGTGTTCATCCCTCCCTAAATCCCTTTTTTCCCTTCCAGGGACCATGCTGGAGGCAACGAGAAGCTGGTGAAGATGGAGCCGGGGCTGTACGTGTACGGGGGGGACAGCAGGGTGGGGGCCCTGACCCACAGAGTGTCCCACCTGACAGCTCTCAAGGTAAAGGGAGGCACTGCAGGGCTCTGGGCATCCCCTCCTTGTGGCACAGCTCTGATCCCACCTGGGCTGGGCAGCTCTGGTGCCTTTCAGCACATGGGGGATGGTTGAAGTGCAGCTTTCACCATTTTCCAGCCCTGGGAGCTGCAACCCCTCTGCCTTGTGTGAGGACAGCACTGGGGCACCTGGGACATGCTGGGTGTCCCTGTGCAGCTGGGGGACAGGACAGGGAGAGTGTGACAGGGGCGGTGTGACAGGGCAGGGATAGCGTGACAATGCAGGGATTGTGTGACAGGGGCTGTGTGACAGGACAGGGTAAGTGTGACAGGATAAGGACAGTGTGACAGGGGCAGTGTGACAGGAACAGTGTGACAGGATAAGGACAGTGTGACAGGGCCAGTGTGACAGGGCAGGGATTGTGCTCTGCCAGGAGCACGGCAAGATCCAGAACAGATCCAGCTGTTCCTGTGGGATGCCAGCTGGAAGATGGGCTGAGCACAGCAGTGCCAGCCTGGCTGTCCCCTGCTGGCAGGGAGCTGGCAGGTGACAGCGCTGCTGGGACAGGTGACAGCACTGCTGGGACAGGTGCAGGCAGGCATGAAGGGCCCTGCTGGCCTCGGGTGCACCCCAGGAGGGGCAGCAGCACAGGAGGGAGCACAGGAAGGTGGGCACATGAGGCTGTGTTGAATCCTTGCCTTTTCCTCATCCACTTCTCCCCTTCAGCTCCATTTCTGTTTGGGGCTTTTTCCACGCTCCATCAGCTTTGTTTAGGATTCTCTGTTGGCTCCTGCTGCCAACCAGGCTTTGAGTGCATGGACATGAAAGGATCTGGCAGTTCCCTTTGTCAGGACACCTGCTTGGAGGAAGCAGCTCCCTGCCAGCCCTCCCTCCCTCCCTGGGCTCTCCCAGGAGCAGAGCTGCTGCTTCCTGGCCAGCCTGGGGCAGATTTAGGACCATTAGAGCACTGAGAGTAGCAATTCTTTTCTAACCATGCCATTGCAGCTTCAGCTTTAGTGTTCTGCCTTCTTCCCAGGTGGGATCTCTGAGTGTGAAATGCCTCAGTACGCCGTGTCACACCTCGGGACACATCTGTTATTATGTGACTAAGCCAAATAGCTCCGAGCCACCTGCAGTTTTTACAGGTGAGGAGTGGGGAGGTTCCCTTGCAAAAACAGAAGCTCCCCCTCTGCCTGGGTGCCTCTGGCTCTGGATGTGCATCCCTCCCTTCCTGCCAGGGCAGCTGCTGAACATCCACGTCCTGCTCCCCTTCCCAAGCAGGAGCTGTAGGTGGAGCTGGGGAAGCCCCTCTGGATCTGTGAGCCAGGGCTGCACACCCTGCAGGCAGCATCAGGAGTGAGCCCTGCATGAGTCCCACATCCAGCATTTTTTTTTTCCTGGAGAAAAGAGCTGTTGGTTTCCTGTTTGAGGCCAAACTGGCTGATCCCAAACCCTGTTGCTTTTCCATATATCTGTGCTCAGGTCTGACAGCAGAGAGAGGAGAGAGTAGGGGAGTCAGGGAGGGCTGGTGCTCCACTGCTGGTGGCCAGGGCCTGGATCCTGCTTTGGGGAGAAGGATTCCCCTTCCCTGGGGCTGTGCTTCATCCCTGTGTTCTCCAGAAGCTCCTGCATGGAAGAGAAAGAGCCTTAAACAAGATTTTAGGGAGCACTGGGGAGAAAATAGAGGCGACTCATCTTTGTTCGGTTTCACAGCAAAGAAAAGCGTTCCTTGTCCCCTGTAGGAGGGACAGCAGGGGACAGGGGCTGCCCACAGCTCGGAGGTGCTGGCAGGAGGTGCCAGCAGTGTTGGTGTGGCACAGCCCGGCTGTCCCCGTGCTCAGCTGCTGTGCTGGGGCAGCAGTGGCAGGGCTGAGCCCCCAGGCTGGTGTGGGCAGCCTGCTGTGACCCTGATGCCATGTCACCCCTGCAGGTGACACCCTGTTCGTGGCTGGCTGTGGGAAGTTCTTCGAGGGCACCCCAGAAGAGATGTACAAGGCACTGATTGAGATTTTGGGCAGCCTGGACCCCAGAACGGTACAAACCTCTCCTTTTGTGTGAGTGAGGCAGCCCAGAGCAGCACACAGAGCAGAGAAACACCCTGGGGGTGCTGCTGTGCAGAGAGACTCTGCTGTGTGCAAGGAATGGATGCTTACAGGAGATCTGTGGTGCTGCAGTGCCCTGGGAAGGATTGGCCTGCCCCAAATGTGTTTGTGCTTTGTGGGGAAGGAGCAGGGGCTGGTTTTTAAAGGCTGCTGGGCTGGGACATGGGGCTCTCATCTGTTCTGCTGGCAGCCTGTCCTGCCTGCTGAGCCCTGGCACTTGTGCCTGTCTCCATTTGGGGGTGTTGGGTGGGGTGTGCTGTTCCTGCTGTGCTGGTGGCACCTGGCAGTCCCCCTTGGTGCCTTTGCAGTGCCCAGTGTCACTGTCCCTTCCTCTCCCCAGAGGGTTTACTGTGGCCATGAGTACACCATCAACAACCTCAAGTTTGCTCGGCACGTGGAGCCCAGGAACCCCAACATCCAGGAGAAGCTGGCCTGGGCCAAGGTGAGCTGCTCTTCCTTCCCTGCACACAGAGCCATGCTCAGGAGCTGCAGGAGAGGAGACAGGGCTGGGGAGAGCAGAGGGAGTTAAGAGCCAGGAGCTGCAGGATGCTGTGTTGCAGGGCAGCAGGGTTTGGCTGTGCCTACAGTTTGCTGTCTGGGGGGGAAATTCCCTGCCTGGAAACTCCTGTTGTGTCCAGGACACTCCCTGCTCCCCAGAATTCCTGGTGGAGCAGCCCTGTGTCCCTCTTTGCAGGCCCAGTACGACAGTGGAGAGCCCACCATCCCCTCCACCATCGCTGAGGAGTTCACCTACAACCCCTTCATGAGAGTGAGGTAGGGAACTGTCCCCGTGCCTCCCACATCCCTGTCTGGGAGCCTCCAGGGCTCTCACTGGCTGTCCTGGCAGAAGGTTCCTGGTTTGGGGGTTGTGCTGAGCATCATTCCCTGGCTCAGGAGGCAGAAGAGGCTTTGGTGTGTCCTGTTCCTTCATCCAGCAGATGCTGCTGGGGCCCAAAGGTGCCATTTCCTCCTGAGCCTTCAAACCAGGCTGGGAGCTGTGCCAAAGCCCAGTGTTTGGTGCTGAAGTGCAGCCTTGAGCCCTGCTCCTGGTGCCTCCAGGATCCCATCCTGACCCTGCTCTTCCCTCCTGGCAGGGAGAAGTCAGTCCAGGAGCACGCTGGGGAGAGCGACCCTGTGCGGGTCATGGGGGCCATCAGGAAAGAGAAGGACAACTTCAGAGTGCCCAAGGACTGAGCCCTGCCTGCATCACTTTAATCATCACTTTAATGTCACTTCAAGTGTCACTTAGACCTTCCAGATGTTTTAGGAGTCAAATCTTTTGTCGTGGTTAAGACAAGTTTTCTTTAGGTTTTTTGTTTTAAGAAAAAAAAAAAAGCACTTTGCCCTTGTTGAGATGTTCTACAGCATATTTATATTATGATGAAGAATATTTATCCTCCTCTTGCTCTCTCAAGCTGTCACGTGTCACCTGCAGATCATTGTGCAAGTGTTGGTGTGAGACTCCAGGCTGGGCAGGATCAAGCCTGGGGGTTTAGGAAGCAGCTCCTGTCATTGCTGTGGATGCAGAAGGGGGGACTGAGATGTCTTTGTGTGAAGCAGAGACCAAACTCAGGAGCTGAAGATTCCAATGTTTCCTCCATGCTGCTGCTTCAGCATTCTGGGTGTCCTCCTGGCTCCACCAAAACCAGTTCCAGGGACAGACCTGCCGTGCCAGTGCTGCTTCAGGGTGTCACCTGGGAGCCCCAGGGCTGCTCTGGCTCTGGGGGTGGCTCTGGGGCCATCCAGCTGCTCTCTTGTCCCCAGGCATTGCTGTGCTTGCACCCTTTGAGTCCCAAGCTGTTGCATGAAGCTGCTCCCTGCTGTCCCCTGTGTGTGACCTGTGCCAGGGCTTTGGCTGGTGCCTCAGAATGCAGGAGCAGCCACTCCTGGTGGGTGACTGTCCCCCTGAGAGTGGTGACAGCCCTGCAGCAGGCCTGGGAGTCACAGGCAGCTGAGCAGTTGTTACCTGTCCCCAGGTGAGCAGGGATGTGGGGTGGCTCCAGTCTTCATTTGCTTTAAAATGCGGAATTTTATGTGGTTCAGAGAGAGAAGTGCTGCCTAAAGCTGTGGTGTCTCCTGGAACGCTGTGCTGCCACACCTGAGTGTGGCTGTCCTGAGGGCTGGGCAGAGGGGAAATAAAGAACAGCTGGAAGCAGAGGTTGTTAACTCACAGATTCCTCAATTTCTTGGGTTTGGACTGGAGATTGAAGTCAA
The DNA here is from genome assembly GCA_035221435.1 of Sphenopsis melanotis. NCBI lineage: Eukaryota > Metazoa > Chordata > Aves > Passeriformes > Thraupidae > Sphenopsis > Sphenopsis melanotis. The sequence continues at coordinate 15,287,621 of JAWMRF010000044.1, read as the reverse complement.
CCAGCTGGGAGTGTCATTCTGCCTAATCCTGGGGTGAGTGGGTGGCACTGTGGGGACCCCAGGGGCTTTGGTGGCAGCTGCATTTTTGTGGAAGGGGAACAGGGAGGGTTCAGCCCTGGTTCTGCTGCCTGTGAGTGCCCGTCCCTCCTCACAAGGGGCATTTGGGCCCCTCAGGACTGGAGGGACATGGAGGGGCTGGAGCATGACCAGGGAAGGGAACGGGGCCGGGGAGGGGCTGGAGGATTCCTGAGGGAGCTGGGAAGGGGCTCAGCCTGGAGAAAAGGGGGATCAGGAGGAATTTCTGGCTCTGTGCAGAGCGGGGACAGCCGGGGAGGGGTCAGGCTGTGCCCCAGGGAACAGGGACAGGAGGAGAGGGAACGGCCTCAGGCTGGGCCAGGGCAGCTCAGGGTGGGATTTTAAGGAAAATTCCTTCCTGGAGGGGCTGCCCAGCCCTGGCACAGCTGCCCAGGGCAGGGGTGGGGTCCCCATCCCTGAGGGGATTTAACAGCCCTGTGCATGTGGCACTTGGGGACGTGGGTCAGTGCTGGCTTTGGTTTTGGGAGAATGGTTGGATTCTGTCTCAGAGGACTTTTCCAGCCTCAACAATGCCTTGTGGGGGCCATGGCCAGCCCTGCCCCAGCCCTGGGGATGCTCAGCTCAGCTCCCTGTGCCTTTGGGGCTTCCTGCACTCAGGGTGGGACCCTGTCCCTGGGGCAGAGACCCTGCGGGACCTCCCTGCAGCAGTTCCAGCGTCTGGCACCGCTCTGCACCTTCCCTCCAGCGCCACCAGTGCCACCAGTGCCAGCCCCCCTCCCTCCCCTTGTCCCCGCTGGCCCTGGGGGCAGGCAGGGGCTGATTTTGGGGACAGAGCTGGGGGTTCCCCTCCTTCCTCCATGCCGGGGGTGTCAGGATGCGCCCAGGCTGGCGCAGGGGCTGTCCCCTGTCCCCCGTGTCCCCCGTGTCACCGCGGCCGGGCTGTGCCCGCCCCACGCTGCGTGTCCCGCCCCGCACACGCGGGGACCGCCCCGGGGGTGGCGCTGGGGACACGCCGGGGTCCCGCAGCCTCCCCGGGGCCATGAAGGTGAAGGTGATCTCCGTGCTGGAGGACAACTACATGTACCTGGTGATCGAGGAGAGCACCCGGCACGCCCTGGCCGTGGACGCCGCGGTCCCCAAGCGGGTGAGCGGGTCCGGGGGGTGGCGGTGGCCCCGTGGCGGGGTATCCGTGGGACATCCCCGGGCAGGACAGAGCCCCCCATGCCCTGGCTGTGCCTGGGACCCCTGCCCTGCCCTGCCCGGGCTCCGCGGGGTCCCCGAGCCTCTCCCAGCCCGTGCCGCGCCCCGCAGCCCCCGCAGCCAGCGGGATCACCCCAAACCCAGCCCTGTGCAGGGTGACCCCATGGGCACCCCCCTTTCCAGGGCCGCCGTGCCCCCCGTGTCGCTGTGCCCGCTGTCCCCGGTGCCAGCCCTCCCTGTCGCGGCTTTTCAGCGTTCGGTGCTGCCTCGGGCATTTCCTTCCTCCCGGAGCCGGAGCAGCTCCTGGCCCTGGGTGTTGAGCTGGCATCGGAGCCTCCTGGCACCGAGCGGGGCTGGCAGTGCCCTGCGGCCAGCGTGGGTGGCACGGCCGCCGTGTCCCTGCCCTGGCGGTGGCACCGTGCCCTCCTCTGTGCCTTCCTTAAGAAAGCACCGGCCAAAAATGCTCCCATGGCCGTGGAACAGCGTGGTGCCATCGCCCTGCACCACGCGGGGTCACACCTTTGTCCCACCCTCGGGGGGTGCTTTGGGGGATTGCCCTGCCTGGTGGCACAGGGGACAGGTCGGTGTGTGGGTGCGTGTCACCTCCCCTGCCCTCTCACCGCTGCTCTGGTCCCTTTCAGCTGCTGGAGATCATCAGGAAGGAGGACGTGGTGCTCAGGGCCATCCTCACCACCCACCACCACTGGTAGGTGTGGCTGTGTCCCCATGGGGACGGTGCCCGTTCCCAATCCCGATTCCACTCCCATTCCTGATCCCAGTCCCATTCCCAGTCCCAATTCCAGTCCCGATCCCAGTCCCAATCCCACTCCTACTCCCATTCCCAGTCCTAAACCCATTCCCAGTCACAAACCCATTCCCAGTCCTGATCCCAGTCCCATTCCCAATCCCAATCCCACTCCCATTCCCAGCCCCAATCCCTCTCCCAGTCCCATTCCCATTCCCAATCCCAATTCCAGTCCTGATCCCAGTCCCATTCTCAATCCCAATCCCACTCCCATTCCCAGCCCCAATCCCTCTCCCAGTCCCATTCCCATTCCCAATCCCACTGCTCTGCCCCAGGGACCACGCCAGGGGCAATGAGGAGCTGGCCCAGCTGCTGCCAGGCCTGCAGGTGTTCGGGGCTGACGAGCGCATCGGGGCCCTCACCCACAGGGTCAGCCACGGCCAGGAGCTCTCGGTGAGAGCTGCAGGGCTGGGGACACCAGGCTGGGGACACCCACACACGGCTCCTGCTGCTGAGGGGGGTGGGGGGGTCCCCACGGTGGGCCAGTGGGGAGTGGAGTGGGGTGGTCACACTGTCCCCAGTGCAGAATGCAGTGGGATGGTCACACTGTCCCCAGTGGGAGGGAGAATGGGTGGTCACACTGTCCCCAGTGGGAAGGAGAATGGGTGGTCCCACTGTCCCCAGTGGGAGGCAGAATGGGTGGTCACACTGTCCCCAGTGGTCCCCAGTGGGGTTGCTGCTGTTGGGCCGTGCTCATCTCTTGGTGTCCTGGGGTGGATGCAGATGTGGCCCCACAGATTCCAGGAACCTCATCCCAATCCCAGCCTGTTTGGGGTTGTGCTGGAGGCTCCCACCCTCTCCTCAGTCCCAAATGCCATCAGAGCAGACACAGCTGGACCCACCCAAAGCCCCCTCAGATCTGTGAGCTGCTGGGCCCCAGGCAGGCGTGGGGAGGTCTGGGGGGTCTGTTTGTCCTCCTCAGGGGGACCCTGACCCTCTGTCCCCCCAGTTTGGGACGATCAGGGTGAGATGTCTCTTCACGCCGTGCCACACCTCAGGCCACATGTGCTACTTCATGTGGGAGGACGATTCCCTGGATGCTCCAGCTCTTTTCTCAGGTACCCACGTGCCGCCCGTGGCTTTTGGGGACACACTCCCTGTGTGCTGCCTGTCCCCACACTCAGCGCTGCTGGGGTGACCCTGGCACCCCCATCCCTGGGGTCCCTCGGTGCCCACCCCTGTCCCACAGGTGACACCCTGTTCGTGGGGGGCTGCGGGCAGTTCTTCGAGGGCACAGCGGAGCAGATGCACACCAACCTCACCCAGATCCTGGGCACCCTGCCCAAGGACACGGTGAGAGCCCTTCCCTCCCAGCCTGGGGGGCTCCTGGGGCCGGGAGGGGGCTCAGGGAAGGGATCCGGGGCTGGGACAGGGATCTGGGGCTCAGGGCAGGGATCCCAGGCTGGGACCTGCCCTGGGAGCAGGTCTGATGCCCGCTGCCTCCTGCAGAAAGTTTTCTGTGGCCACGAATGCACCGTCAGAAACCTCAAATTCGCCTTGAAGGTGGAGCCAGAGAATGAGGTGGTGAAGGAGAAGCTGGCGTGGGCCAAAGTAAGTGGCAGTGCCCCGTGTGCCAGGGGGGGCCAGGATGGGGGATGGCAGTGGGATTTGGACACCTCTGTTCCCCTGGCAGCAGAGGGATGACGAGGACCTGCCCACGGTGCCCTCCACGCTGCAGGAGGAGTTCCTGTACAACCCCTTCCTGCGGGTCACGTAAGCACTGCTGGGCTCCTCCCCAAACCTGCTCCCAAAGCCCTCCTGAACCATCCATCCCTGCTCCCAAAGCCCTCCTGCACCATCCATCCCTGCTCCCAAAGCCCTCCTGAACCATCCATCCCTGCTCCCAAAACCCTCTTGAACCATCCCTGCTCCCAAAACCCTCCTGAACCATCCATCCCTGCTCCCAAAACCCTCTTGAACCATCCATCCCTGCTCCCAAAACCCTCCTGAACCATCCCTGCTCCCAAAACCCTCCTGAACCATCCATCCCTGCTCCCAAAACCCTCCTGCACCATCCCTGCTCCCAAAACCCTGCTGGGAAATCCCAGCCCAGGGCCAGGGGAGGCTGCCCGGACAGGGGGTCACCCCAGAGCCACCCCAGAGCCACCGTGTGCCCCAGCAGGGCCAGCACAGGGTGGCAGTGCCCGCTGCCCATGCCAGCCCAGGGTGGGTCCCCCTGTGTCCCCAGGCTCACAGGGCTGTCCCCTCGCAGGGAGGAGGCCCCAGGGCTGTGTCCCCCTGTGTCCCCAGGCTCACAGGGCTGTCCCCTCGCAGGGAGGAGGCCGTGCAGAGGTTCACGGGCAGGACAGAGCCCGTGGAGGTGCTGAGGGCTCTGCGCTCCCACAGGGACAACTTCAAGAAGCCCAAGGAGAGGCCCAACCCCCAGGCCATGCTGGCCTTCGACTGGGGGCTCTTTGGGCCCTTCCTGGAGAAGAAGTGACACCCCCGAGGTGCCAGGGCTCCCTCCTGGCTGGGCACAGCTCGGATTGGCTCCCAGCTGGATTTTGGGGCTGGATTTTGTCTTTAAGCTGCTTGTGTGAGGCTGATCTGCTCTGCTCTGCTCCCCCCTGGCTCCTGGGGCTCCTGTGCAGCTCCTGGATCCCTTTGGGGGGATCCCAGGCTGTGGGACCCCCCTTGGGGCTGGGGTGCTGGCAGAGGGTCAGGCTTGGAGCAGGGGACAGTGCCAGTTTTGGGGAGCTGCCATGGAAGGAGCCAGGGATGCTCAGGACTGTGGTGCTGTGCCCCACGGAGCCCCAGGCTGCCCTGCCTGCCCTGCATCCCCTGTGATGTGGCTTTGGGACTCCTGGGAGCCCTCCTGGCCCTGCCTGTCCCTGGCCCAGTGTCCTGGCTGATGGACACTTGGATCCCCCCCATGGGACACTGGGATGTGACTGGTGGCACTGGTGGCACCAGAACCCACCCAGCTCCAGCCCTGTGCTGAAAAATCCCCCATCACAGCAGGGTTTGGGTGGGTTTTCCCCCTCTTTTTTCCCTATTTTCCAGCAGGTCCCACAGGGACTTGTGTAGGGATTTGTGGCCTTGGGGAGCCCTTGGCCCCTGAGGTGTCCATGTGGAGCAGGGTCAGCCCCAGGAGGGATTTCCCAGGGTGGGACAGAGTTTAGGCAGCCAGGAACAAAGTGCTGCCAGGCATCCCTTTTTGCTTTTTCCAAGATAAAACCTGGAAAACACTCGGTGCCAGCCCCATGGACATTGCCTTGCCAAGAGCCAGGGAGCAGCTGGGGCTCCCAGGCCTCCCCAGCCTTCACTTTCTGCAAAATCAGGACTGTGTTTTATTTATTTTTGAGTCTGACAAAGGAGCAGAGTTTTATTTGCAGCTGTGGGGAGGCACTTCACACCAGTGAAGTAATTTCTTTTTTATTTTTGTGAAGAAAATGAGTGTTTGATGGCAGCTCCCAGCACTGGGGCAGAGTTGATTTCAGGGATTTTCATGTGTGGACTGTGAATTTCTTTGTTGCCACTGGAGTCTGGTTTGGGGCTTTTTCCTGTGCTACAAACCAAGTTGGGTTGGTTTTTTGTTTGTTTGTTTATTTTATTTTGTTTTTTTCCTTTTATTAAGTTATAGTTTGGATTTACTTTGCATGGAAGGGGAAGGATTTATGCAGCTGCAAAAGCTCCCTTGGTACCACGGCCTGCATCCCTCAGTTCCCATGAAATGCTGGATTGTGGATGTCCCCTTTGGGATTTTATTTATCCTTGGGGCAGGGATGCCCCTGTGGGTCTGAACCAGCCCTGAGCCTGCTCCACACCCCAAACTGGGACAAATTCCAGCTGTCCTGGTGCCAGCCAGGGTGGCCCTGTGACCTCTGTGTGTGTTGGTGACCTGGGAACTGGGGAGGTGACCAAGGGCAGAGCCCTGGGGATTTCATTCCCAGCCAATTCAGCCTCACTGAATTTTGTGCATTTCTGGGCTGATGTGCTGAGTCCAGCCTGGAGCCCCTCCCTGGCCATTCCCTGCTTCAGCCAAATCCCTGCATGGCAAAGGGAACTCTCTGGAAGCACCAGTTTGCTCCTCAGGAAGGAGGGGAGGGGGCAGCAGGGGGGGGTTGATGCCTTAGAACACTGTGAGGTCATGAATGATCAGCAACAGCTGAAACATGGAAAGCTTTTAATTAAAAACATGAAAATTCACCATTTGCTCTGTGGATTCATTGGAACAAAGTGCAGAGGAGGCTCTGGTTCCTGCTAGCCCCAAGGTCAGGGATTATTTTGTGGTAATTTCAGGATGTTATCCAGCAGTAAGTGCCTGCTTTGTCTGGATTTAGGGATATTATCCCTCAGGAAGTGGCTGCTGAGGGTGGGTCAGTGTGACAATTCTGTCACTCCATGCTGAGTGCTTAGGAAGAAAACACAGAGAAGGAACTGCCCTGGTATAAATTATTATAATTTAAGGAAAAGGAATCACAGGGGTTTTGTCCAGCATTCACTGCAGCCCCAGGGATGATCCCAGGCTTTGGATCCCCTCTCTGGGGGCACTGCAGGGCAGTGAGGGGGAGAGCTCTGGGCCTCAGGAGACCATTTCTAATGGGATGAGGCTGTTCCAGCAGGGGCTGGCACAGATCTGAGTGCTGTGACAACCCACCAAGGCCTGGGGGAGCAATACTGGGCTGTGGCACAAAGCTCAGCCTGGAGCTGAGCTCTCAATCCTTGAGCTCCTCAGCTCTGGGGCTGTCCCATCAGCCTGGGACGCGTTTCTGCCTCTCCTGCTGTGTCCCTGTCACACTTGGGGGTTTATTCCCATCACCTCAGACTTTGGGGTTTATTCCCATCCCCTCAGCCTCCAGCTGGAGGATTGAGCAGTGCCAAGCCCTTTCCCAGAGGCAGATTTGGGGTTTATTCCCATCCCCTCACTCTCCAGCTGGAGGATTGAGCAGTGCCAGGCCCTTTCCCAGAGGCAGATTTGGGGTTTATTCCCATCCCATCCCCTCCAGCTGGAGCAATGAGCAGTGCCAGGCCCTTTCCCAGAGGCAGGAGCTGCACAGAGTCCCTGCAGGATCAGCAGTGGAGTCCAGAAGGCACTGAGGGTCTCCTGGGCAGGGCAGCTCTCACCATTTGATGCTGAGGGCAGAGCTGGCTCTCTCCACAGCGTGGTACTGTGTGTGCAGCACCTGCAGGGCCCTCTCTGAGCCCCAGCCCCCCAGCCAGTGCTCATAGAGCTCCCTCACTGCCTGGTTTTCCTCTGGGCTCTCAGCCCTCAGGGATTCATACAGCCTCTCCACCTGCTGCAGCTCCTCCTTGCTGGATTCCCCCTCCAGTTTGATCTGCCCTCCTCCATTCAGACAGCCTGAGGAAAAAAAAAAAAAGAGATAAATAACTTCAATAACTTCAGCTGGGAAAAGATCCTCAGAAATTCCAGGTCATTCATCCTGCTCCTGCAACCAGCTGCAGGAATGAAAACACCCAGGGATGGAGGTTCCCTCCCAGTTATCTGCCAGCAGCAGGGCCACAGGGCAGGGAGATGTGGGCTGGCTCCAGCTGGGGCTCTGCCAGCTCTTATCTCTTATCTCCTGCCCCCAGGAGGGAGCCTGAGCCCAGCCCAGGTGAGCCCAGCCCTGCAGGAAAGGGAAGAGTGCCTGGGATGAGTTCTGGGGCCTGGCAGGGTCCTTGGGAAGGAGCAGCTCCCAGAGGCACCAGGGGCCCCTCAGGGGGCTCAGGCTGCCCCTGCTCCCAAGGGAACCAGCAGCAGCACAAGGACAATGGAATCAAATATTAAATATTCCTCCACAGCAGCACTTTCTGTACGTGTGATGTTAGGTTTGGGCAATTTCAGGGAGAAAATCCCCCCAGGCACCAGAGCTCGGGAAATCCTCCTTAAAAGCAATTAATTAATGAATGATGCAAATGTTGTGTGATGGAATTCAGCTGCAATTCTTTAAATCCTGAGGAATTATTGGAAAATCCCCCCCCTCCCAGCTGTGCTGGTGTGGCTGTCACAGCCCAAGGGGGTGAGGAATCTCCCTTTTCTCCTGTCTGGAATGCCCTGGAGCTCCCCCAGGCTGGATTTGGAGCAGCCTCACCTGAGGGACAGGCCATGACCTCCACGTAGTGATAGGGGCACTTCCCTCTCTTCAGCTTCTGCACCAGGTTCTGGATGTTCCTGAAGCCATAGGCCAGAGCAAAGTGGAGCAGGACCTGCCCATCCCTCTCCAGGGTCACCTCCTGGAAGTCCTTGTTCCTGAGGGAGCAGAGCACAGCAAGTGGCTTCTCCAAGCCAGTTTCTATTTTAAGCTTCAAAGAGCAAAACCCAAATTCTTTGTGAGTCTCACTGAAGAGCTGTCCCAGTTCTGGGCCATCCAAGGAAAACAGGAAGGAATTCCTTCCAGAACCTTCCAGGATTGCTGGAGCCACCTGAGCAGAGTTTGCAGGAGGACACCTGTGCTGGATAAAGCCTGAAAAGCTCAGCACAGGGAGACCCTCCCTGACAGACCTGAGTTCCTTCAGCCAGCATCAACTGGGGATTTTTGACTTCTGCTGGATCATAACACATGGAACAAACCCTGATTGAGGATTCCACATTTCTAAGGTTAGTAGGAATACCTGGTCCTGATAAAAAACCTAAGTAATTTGATTTTTATCAAGTTTTTGAGACTGTTTTTTCTGCTTCTTAAACCAGGGGATCCTAAACATAAAAAATGTTCATTAGGGATATAATTAATTCCAAACATACATTAAATTAGAACTGGGAAGGCAGAAGGAATCTCAGGTGGATGAGCCTCAATGCCCAAACTCAGTGATTAATTTTGTGTCTCACTCCAGTTAAACAGAGCCCCAAAACCCTCCCACATGGTTTTTTGGGATCAATAATCAGTGACAAATCTCCCTGATTGGCCTGATCCGAGGTGAGGAATCCCAGCTCCACCAGAGCTCTGCCTTCTCAATTACTCTAAAACTTTATAATTATTCTAAAAGTTATCAGTGGGAAAACCCACCAGGCCAAACTGCAGGGTGTGGCTGGGGAAAGGGCTGGAATTCTCCCTGGAACTGGCTGATTTATTTCATATTGGCTGATTTATTTAATATTGGCTGAATCATTGCTGAGCAGCCGGAGGATGGAGCAGCCAATCGCAGCCTGGACGTGAACTTTAACATTGCAAAAAACCCCCAAAACTTCAGCCTATCAACAGGGAGAGAATTCTTGAGAAAATCCAGAGTTCTCAGTGGGATTGCAGCTCCTTACTTGAGAGGTCTGTAGTGGATGGAGGCCCCGTGGATGCCGAAGAGCTCCCGGGCAGCGTGGGTGAAGATGTGCTCCAGGAAGCCGCCCGAGCCGCCGCCGCGGTGCGAGCTCAGCTCCTCTGCAGCCCCGCCGAGCCTGGGGGCACAGCAGCAGCACCTCAGCCCTCGGGGGGCACACACACAGCCCCTGGGGCTGCCCCAGCACGGGGCAGCAGCCAAACTGCAGCTCCCCCCGAGCTCCAGCCTCTCCCCTTCTCCTGGGAACGGCGGCACGGGGCGCGCCGGGGGATGTGGCTGTCCCCGGAGCCTGCAAGTGTCACAGGACAGCCTGGATGGGGCTTGGGGGGGTGGAAAGGGTTGGGGTTGGATGGTTTTCAAGTCCTCCCCACCCAAACCATTCCAGGATTCCATGACTCTCTAATTAATCCTCACTAATTGATGGATAACTCAGGGAGGAACAGCCTGGGATGGTGGAAAGTGTTGGGGTTGGAGGGTTTTACAGTCCTTCCCACCCAAACCATTCCATGATTCTCTAATTAATCCTCACTAATTGATGGATAACTCAGGAAGGAACACCCTGGAGCAGCCTGGGACAGTGGAAGGTTGTTGTTTGCATGGGGTGTTTTGGTAATTTGGTTCTCTTACAGAAGGTGTTGGGGTTGGATGGTTTTTAAGTCCTTTCCACCCAAACCATTCCATGATTCTCTAATTAATCCTCACTAATTGATGGATAACTCAGGGAGGAGCAGCCTGGGATGGTGGAAGGTGCTGGATGGTTTTCATGTCCTTTCCACCCAAACCATTCCAGAATTCTCTAATTAATCCTCATGAATGGATGGATAACTCAGGGAGGTGCTGCTGCTGCACCTCTCTGGTGTGCCAGGAGCTCTGGGATGTTCCCCTGCCCTGAAGCACAGGGGAAGCAGCTCTGGGTGCTCAGTGCAGAGCCAGCCCTGCTCCCAGCCCAGAGCCCAAAATGTGCAGCTGGCCCTGGAGCAGAAGCTCCTCACTTCAACAACCCCAGTCCCATCTGACACGTCCTAAATGTCATTTTTCACCAACAGCCTCCTGCAGATTAACTGGGTGACCTAAATATTTGTTATTTCTGCTTTCATTCTGGGATCTTTGCAGGGGCTCTGCTAAGGAGGAGCAACAGCTTCTGCTTCAGGAAATTTTTAGCACTGGGACAGATTCTTGTCCTTCCCAAAGCCTGCAGCAGCTTTTTGTGGGATGAAAGGAGCTGGAGTGATTGTCCAGTGGAAATTCACCATATTCTGTACATGGAATATTTTAACTGCCAATTGTTCTGGTTCAAGTGACAGAAGAAACCAAATCAAAGGCAAACACACTTGTGTAAGACAGCAGGAAAAGGGGAATTCTGAACTCTCTGAATCCTGGAGGAGAGGGAGCAGGGAAAAGGGGAATTCTGAACTCCCTAAATCCTGGAGGAAAAGGAACAGGGAAAAAGGGAATTCTGAACTCCCTAAATCCTGGAGGAAAAGGAACAGGAAAAGGGGAATTCTGAACTCCCTAAATTCTGGAGGAAAAGGAACATGACTGAAATGGGATTTTGCTCTTACATGGTGTCCAGGGGAGAAGGATCTACATCTGACAGGGACACTCCTTCTTGCTCCAGCAGCTTCAGCACTTCTCCTAGAGCAGAACCAGGCACAAAGAGTTCTTATTTTTGGGATACAGGCAAACAAACCCCACAGAGCAGTCCCTAAACTGCACCTGCATTTTACCAGAGACAAAGGGTTAGTGAAGCCAGGGAACACTGCAAAGCTCCCAGAATTTGCTGGAATTGGGAATCTCCTGTGGCTCTGCTTACCTGTGGTGATGACACAATCCACATCCCTGGTCTGGTATTCCTGGTTGAAGAAGTCTGGCCTGGAGGCCTCCAGCTTTTTGTCATAGCAGGGCATGACAGTGACGTGGTAGATCCTGTCAGGGGGCAGGTGCTGCAAGGGAGACAAGGCTGGGGCAGCCCAAATGCCCCTGGCCCCTGGGAGTGCCTTCCAGGAGCAAAGGAGTGGGGGAAATAATGCCTGGAATGGTGCCCACTATGACTGAGTATTTGTGTGTTTCTATATTTATGAGTAAATGAAATTATTTCTCTCCTAAAGCCAATTTCAGCTGCAGGCAGTGTCAGCAGTTATGGAGCTTCAGAGGTTTCATGGAATCCTGGAATGGTTTGGGGTGGGAAGGACCTTAAACCCCAACACTTCCCACTGTCCCAAGCCCTGTCCAGCCTGGCCTTGGGCATTCCAGAGATCCAGGGGCAGCCACAGCTGCTCTGGGAATCCCATCCCAGCCCCTCCCCACCCTCCCAGGGAGGAATTCCTTCCCAACACCCATCCAGCCCTGCCCTCTGGCAGTGGGCAGCCATTCCTGTGTCCTGGCACCCCAGGCCTTTGGGAATAATCTCTTTCCATCTCTCCTGAGGCTCCCTTCAGCTCCTGGAAGTTTCCCTCACTCTGGTGCAATGATCCAAGGTCAGGCAGAGCAGCCAATAATCCCTAATTAAGGCATTAGGGAATCAACTTCCTCCCTGTTCCCAAAGCTCAGCCCCTCAGGGCTTGATCTGGAACCCCACAAAACCTCAGGATCATCCAAGCAATAAACACAGGCTGAGCAATCAGGGCACTGACCCTGGGCCACTGTTTCAATCTCTTGTGCCAAATATTCCCAGAAATTGCCAAATTTTGTCCCAAATCTGCAGCTGCCTCATGCAAGTGTCACAGGAAATGCCAGTGGGTGCTACAGCCCCTTGCTGGCTGTGGGGATCTCCAGCTCCCCCCTGGGAAGATTCCAGAGGTTTCAGGCTGAGGAGAGCAGCAGAACATGAGGCTGGGAATGAGGGATCACTTTTGGAGAAGCCATGATCTGCACCTAAGCCCCCACTGCAGCCTTGGCTTGGCTTATTTGAAATGATTCACCAAATTTAAACAACAGGAGCACAAAGACTGAAAATAAGGTTCCTCAGCTCTCCCAAATAATTCAGAGGGTTTAATTTAATTAGCCCATGCTCAGTGTTCTGCTCTAATTACTACTCATTAGCTAAGACAGAAGTGAGGAAGATTTCTGCCTTCTGCAAGGCAATATTGACCCTTAAGTGTGTATTACAGCAAATTTATAAATAATCAGCCTGAAGTGTTGAATTGGAGGAGTTCTGCAGTAAGAAGAGCATTTTTAGAGCTGTACCTGCTGCTCTGCAAAGTAGCCCTTGACCAGGGAGCCCATGACCTGCTGGGGGGATTTGGTGGTGCTGATGTGGGGGATGATGAAGCTGCCGTGGGTTTTCTCTGCATAGCAGATCCAGCCTGCAAGGAACATCATCCAAAAATTCAATTAAAAAACAAGAAGCAGGTCTTCACTCTGCCCATTCTCCCCAAACCCCAGGTCTGGTGCCATTTTCAGCCTCAGTTCAGCACAAAACCAAAGCAAGTGTCAGCCCAGATTGATTTTAACGTGTCTCAGCCCTGCTTTTGCACCAAAATCTGTGCTGTGAGGAGAATCATCCTGCAGGTCAGAACATCCATTTACAGCTTTCTGAGCAGCTGCTGGATTTTGGGCTGCAGCTGGAACTGCAGGCATACCTGGGCAGGCAGAGGCTAGCATGGGCAGGGCCTTTTTGTCCTCTGCTTGCCTCTGGAAGCGCCTCACAAACTCCTGCTGGCTCTCCAGGAGGCTGAAGTTCCTGGAGAAGGTTGTGTCAAACACGTGGTGCACACCTGGGCAGGACAGCAGCTGGGTTAGAAACCTCAGGACACAGCAAAATACAGCAAAAAACCTCCCACTTCACCCAGGGGCAGGCTCAGGCACAGGTGCTGGGCCCTGCAGTGGGCAGGGGATGTTTTACAGCAGGGAAAAGGAGGAAAGGTGACAGGAGAGGTGGAAATGTAAAATGTTAAATTGTTTTCAGTGGCTCTTTACAGGTTTTATGGACTGATGGAATGGTTTGGGGTGGAAAGGACCTCAAAGCTCAGCCAGTTCCACAGGCAGGGCCATCTCCCACTATCCCAGGGTGAGCCAGCCTGGTTCTGGACACTTCCAGGGATCCAGGAGCAGCCTCAGCTTCTCTGGGAATCTGTGCCAGGGCCTGCCCACCCTCCCAGCCAGGAATTCCTTCCCAGAATCCCACCTATCCCTGCCCTCTGGCAGTTTAAATCCCTTCCCTTGTCCTGCCCTTACAAAAAATCCCTCCCCCTCCTTTTCCCAAGCTTTCCTCCCCTCTCTCCAAGCTCATTGTGTGACTGAAGTTTGGGACAGTCTGGGATCCCTGTGGGGGTTAAATCCCTTTAACCTGAGCTCAGCCCAGAGAGCAGAAACCCCACACTTGCCTAAGCCCTTGAGGAAGGTGCTCAGCTTCTGGGCTGTCTCCAGCAGCCCCAGTTTGCACCTTGCAGCCAGGGAGGCTCTGGACTGGGGGGACACAGAAACCACCACCAGCTTCTGCTCGTGGGCAGCAGCAGCCTGGAAAAAACCAAACAAGCCCAAAGTGGCAGAGCTGGCAGCACCACAGAGCTCACCTCGAGGCAGGAACCTGCACCAAACCCCTGAAAAATGAGAATAAATCCAAAAGTGGCAGAGCTGGCAGCACCACAGAGCTCCCCAGGCTAATCCTGAGTCAGGAACCTGCACCAAACCCTTGGAAAATGAGAAATAACCCAAAGTGGCAGCACCACAGAGCTCCTCAGGCTCACTCCATGGCAAGAATTTACACTAAACCCTTGGAAAATGAGAATAAACCCAAAGTAGCAGCACCACAGAGCTCCTCAGGCTCACCCTTACAACTTTAAAAATGACAAACAACCCCAGGAGTGCAGTGGGATCCCCGAGGCTCAGGAATTCCCTTTTCCTGTGGATTTTTCCCCCTTTTTCCTGCAGGGTGAGTGGGACCCACCTTGTTGAGGGCCAGCACCTTGCAGAGCTCCCCGTGGCTCTGCTGGCTCACCAGGACACTCTCAGCTGAGGTGATGCAGCCACTGCAGGCCAGGCAATCATTCAGGGTGATTTTGGCCTTCTCCAGCTTTTGGGCTTCCCCATCCTACAAAAAAAAAAACCCAAAAAACCCAAAGCAGGCTCAGTTCTGACCCCAGAATTTAAGGAGCAGTTTCCCCACTTTGTTACAAATAATGAAGATGTTGTTCTTTTGATTTTTGCATCTTTATTTTTAATGAGATGAGGACAAAGCCACCTGAATTTGGCTGCTTTTAATGGGATTATTTGGCACAGCAAGTGGGATTACATCCCAGACACTGGAAGGGAATATTTCCCTTCTATCTGCCCTGAATAATTTGATTTTCCCAAGAGATTCTCTTCCAATCATCACTCCTCAGTAAAGCCAGGAATAGACCAGGAAATGAGGCACTATTAACATTTTAAAATAAGGAACCAGGCTCCTTTGGAAGGGCTGTGCCCTCCTTTTTTAAAATAAAATCTGCCTGAAGTTACAAGTTCCATTCCCAGAGGGATTCCCAGCCTGGTTAACTGAGCAGTGCCAACTTTTTTTGGGTGAAAACAGGAAAAACTCAGCCTGAATTCTTCAAGCTTTTAAAGAAATAATTTGAAATATTATTTTTAAAAAATCCAGCATGATTTATTAAAAATATCTTGATTAAATCTCTGAGTGAGCACAAGGGCATTGTCACAACCAACCTGGAATTGCCAATCCTTAAATATTGATAAAATAAATAAACTTTTCATCTTATCTGCTCTCTTATGAAAACCATCACCAATTAATAGCAGTGTTTCAGAGTATAAAAAACTGGAATAAACTGGAATTACTGACTATAAAATGACTGCTTAGAAAAGAATTTATAAATTAAAATGCTGATAAATTGAAGTTTAATACAATCTCAGCTTATCTGCTCTTATATTAATAATCAATAATTAATGCCAGTGTTTCAGAGCATAAAAGTGGCACAAAATTGGAATTATTTATTATAAATTAAAAAGGAAAAAAAACCCAGGAATGCTGACAGCACCTCTTTGAGCCATTAAATGGATGTAGATAATTAAATTACTTAAAGTACACTGATTTTTCTGGGTTTTTTACAGTGAACAAAGACCCCACATACCTGATTGACCTGGAAATAGCTTCCATCAGCTTCAATTCTGATCTTGGCTGCTGCTTTTCCAGGCTTTTTGTCCACTTTGACAGGCTTGATGCATTCCTGAAAGAGCAGCAGAGCCTGGAGGTGAGGAGCTGAGCAAGGAAGAGAGGATTGGGTAAAAAATAAATATAGGGGATTGATAAAAAATCAATATTGGGGATTGGATAAAAAAATATAGAGGATTGGATAAAAAATCAGTATTGGGGATTGGATAAAAAATCAGTATTGGGGATTGGATAAAAATCAATATAGGAGATTGAATAAAAAATAAATATGGGGACTGAATAAAAAATAAATATAGGGGATTGGATAAAAATATTGGGGATTTAATAAAAAAATCAATATAAGGGATTGGGTAAAAAAATAAATATAGGAGACTGAATAAAAAATAAGTATTGGGGATTGATAAAAAATAAATATTGGGGATTGGATGAAAAATCAATATTGGGGATTTAATAAAAAATCAATATAGGGGATTGGATAAAAAATAAATATAGGGGATTCAATAGGGAGTAAATATTGGGGGTTCAATAAAAAATCAATATAGGGATTAAATTAAAAAATATTGGGAATGAAATAAAGATAAATTTAGGGGATTAAATAAAAAATAAATATTGGGAATTAAATTTTAAAAAAATAGGGGTTTCAATAAAAAATAAAGAACTAAAGGGATCAAAGAGCAGCTCTGGATCCTGCCCTCAATCCAGGCTGGAACTTCCCCGAGTTCCTCTCAGCCCTGCCAGAGGGATGTCAGGCAGAGGCTCTCACCCCCTGGGAACAGGAGGAACAATTCTCCAGCATCATCCCAGCCCAGCACAGCTCTGCTGCTCCTCCAGCTCAGCTCTGGCTCTGGAGCTGTGGCAGGAGCAGCCAGCCCCTTCCTCCTCCTCCTCCTCGCCAGATCCCAGCTCAGCTGCAGGGAGGTGCCAGTGCCCAGCCCAGCTGCCTTTGGGGACAGAAGGGGCTCAGTGCCACCCTGCCCTGGTGCCCCAGCACGAGTCCCAGGGGGTTTTTCTGGATTTTATCCTGATTTTAGTGCTCAATCCCTCTGGCTCTGTGTCCTGCTCCTCCACAGAGCACTCTGAGGTTCCCCTAAATGAATTCCCCCGCAGGAACCCTTCACTCAGATCCTTCACTCAGAGCAAAGGCAGGGCTGGCTATTCCCTGAGGAATTCCCTTACAAACCCAAACCCAGGGAGAATTCACCATTTTGGGGTTTGCTATTGTCCTGCCCACAGTCCCAGCTCAGTTCTACCGTGCTTCTCAGCAAACACAGGACATAAATGTGGATGTGAATCTGGATATGAATCTGGATATGAATCCTGGATACAAATCCTGGGTATGAACCTGGATATGAATCTTGGATATAAATCTGGATATGAATCCTGGATACAAATCCTGGATATGAATCTGGATGTAAATCCTTTATATGAATCCTGGATATAATCTGGATATAAATCTTGGATGTGAATCCTGGATACGAATTTGGATACAAATCCAGGACTGACATCTCAGGTATGACCCCACTGACCCCACAGTGTCCTACAATGACCCCATAGTCACCCCATGGTGTCCCATAATGACCCCACGGTGTCCCCGCGGTGTCCCCGAGCCCTGTCCCGGCCCTGTGGCAGGATCAGCTCCCAGCCCTCACTTTCCCCAGCAGCACGGGAGGGGTTTTCTGGCTGGGCACGGTCCCGTGCGGTGACACCGAGGGGCAGAGGCTGAGGTGGCACCGCCGCCTCCCCTCAGGGCCCCTCCGCACACCCACCCGGGGAGTCCCCGCGGGTCCCCGGCGCTGTCACCTGCGAGGGGGCGATGAAATCGTCCAGATCTGTCAGCTGCAGCACCCCGCTGAAGCGCGCCGCCATGGCTGCCGCAAGGCGAGCCGCGTGTCGTGAAACCGGACTACAGCACCGCCGCCAAGCGAGCCGCGTGTCGTGACACGGGACTACAGCATCGCCGCCAAGCGAGCCGCGTGTCGTGACACGGGACTGCAGCATCGCCGCAAAGCGAGGCGCCACGCTGTCGTACAACGGGACTGCCACACCGCCGCCAAGCGAACAGCAGCACTGTCGTAAAAGCGCCCGCAATTACAAGATAATATTTTTTATTTTTGCTCTCAACTTTTTGGAATAAACTGATACTGTACAAGGCCTTTTCGCATTCTAAGCAAATAAAAAAGTGTCAGAGCCAGGAAAGTTCGGTGTAACTCTCTTCTTTCACGCACTGGGGGGTGCTGAGAATCTCCTGCCTCAAGGGGATCCCAAAATTAAATCCCAGCAAATGTTTCAGGCTCTGAGAAATAAAAAAAATAAAGAAATAATTAGCTACAAAATGAGGTAAATTCCCTGCAGCTGCTGGGCCCAGCCAGGTGCTCAGGGGGTACTTAAGGAGCTCATTTAGGGCAGGGAACATTTTGGGTTTAGGCAGAGTGAGAGATGGGGAGTAGTTGAGGTTTGCTCTGATTTTTGGGACTGGGGTGTGCAGGACCTGGCACCCACTGCGGGTGACTCTGTGCACACACTTTTAATATTTATATTTTATTTATATTTAGACTTACATTTATGTTTATATTTACACGTATATTTCTGCTTATGTTTTAAATTTATACTCATCTATATTTCATGTTGGTATTGATGTTTATTCACATTTCCCTCTCTATTTCTCCCCAGCAGGTTAAGCTGCCCTGCCCATCCCCAGGTGCCAGCCTTGCTGTGCCAAGCTGGGCACACCCCAAGCCCCTTTCCAGGAGCTCCTTTTCCTGGATTTCCTTGTGCTGGGAATGAGGAACAAGGCAATTCCAGCCCAATGAGGGTCCCCAGCAGGAGCTGCAGCATTTGGGGTGCCCCCAGCACCTCTCCCTGCCTCCCCTGGGAATGTGGGGACAAACCCCAGCTGCTGGGCTGGGGGTGCTGAGGGATCTGGGAGGGGATCCATGGGATGGAATTAAATAGGATGAGAAGGGATCCATGGAGTGGGGTGGGATCTGTGGAAAGGAATTGAATAGGATGGGGTGGGATCCATGGGATGGAATGGAATAGGATGGGGTGGGATCCATGGGAAGAGATCCATGGGATGGGATGGAATCCATGGGATGGGGCTGGAGTGGGATCCATGGGAAGAAATCCATGGGATGCAATGGAGTAGGATGGGATAGGACCCATGGGGTGGGATGGAATAGGATGGGATGGGATCCATGGGAAGGAATTGAATAGGATGGGATGGGGTGGGATCCATGGAATGGAATAGGGTGGGATGGGATCCATGGGAATGGATTGATGGGATGGGATCCATGGGATGGGATGGGGTGGGATCCATGGGAAGAGATCCATGGGATGGAGTCCATAGGAAGGGATGGGATCCTGAGCAGGAGGGGCTGGGATCCATGGAGTGGGATGGGATCCATGGGATGG
>JAWMRF010000044.1:15251136-15263539 GCA_035221435.1 Sphenopsis melanotis | reverse complement strand
GCTCTCCTCCATTTTCTGTTGTTTGCACTTTTTGGGGCTGGAGCTGCAGCGGTGTCCTTGGTTCTGGGGCTGGAAAAATGCAGGAAATGAATTTGTAGAGAAACATTTGTAGAGAAACATGAATTTCTAGAGAAACAGGCATTGCTGAGTGAGAAATGGAACTAGAAACAAGTTTCAAAGGAGGGCTTGCAAATAAGACTGGATACTTTGGAGAAATAGAACTGTGAACGATGCATTGTAGTAGGATCCACGAGGGGTAATTTTAGATGATTAACTTTAAAGCATTTACAGAATAGTGTAGGAAAAGCTGATAGGCCAAGAAATGCTTATAATATAAATAAGAAATAGTTAAATTCTGATTATGATGGTGTGAACTATAACATCTGTATTGTCTCACCCTTCTCATGAAACTGAAAATGGAATAAAAGTTTATAAAACACCTCTCAGTTACCCCATCTCTGAGTCAGAAAAGGGCTTAATCTGACAAAAAAGGATTGTTCTGTGTGACTGAGCTGTGAGGAGAGCTGCTGACACTTTCTATGAAGTTCAGAGTTAGAAACCAGTGCAGAATCTGGAAAATATAAAAGCTCAAACTGAAGGGATGAGCACTCAGAGCTCTGGGCTAGGGATTGGTGGGGTTGGACACAGCTGGGACTCGAGGATCTCAAAGGTCTTTTCCAAGCTGATTTTTTCTGGGATTCCCTTGCAGATCCTGGATGGACAGAGCCTGGCAGAGCTGGGCACTTTGGTGGGTGGCCTCAACAGCAGCACTCTCTGGAGTTTGTCCCCAGAGGTTGTCCTGGAGGCCATCCAGCTGCCAGCCTTTGCCCAGCACGTGGACACTCTGCCCTGTGCTCTGAAAAGGATCCTGGTGGAAAAGGTGCCCTTGTTTTGTCTCACCCAGGAGCAGGGGTGGGGGCACTGCTCACCTGGGGCCAGGTGTGGCACAGCTGCGCCCTGCCAGCATCCCCTGGGGGCTTGGTCACAGCCAGGCAGGGTGGCAGCAGGACAGGCCACTCAAACCCTGCCACTGCCTCTGTGTCACTGTCCTTGGCCTGCTCAGCCTCTTGGGGACAAGGCCAGGAGGGATTTGTTTAATGGGGTGCTCCCAAAAACTGCTTCCCTGTGGATGTTCCCAGGGAAAGAATATAAGCGGGTAATAATATATTAACCAATATATTATATATATTATATATATTTATATTTATATTTTATATATAAAAATAAATAAAATATAGATAAAAATATATTATATATAATACATATTATATATTTTTATATATAATATCTTTTATATTTAGTATTGTGTATCTATATAAAATATTATATATAAAATATATATAATATATTATATAGTGTTTTATAATGATAATATAATATATATTATGATATATATTATATATATTACTTATATATAAAAAATAATATATATATTATATATTACATACATATACATTATATATATATCTATATAACCAATATATTTTATATTATAACCATAGAATAACTCAAGGTTGGACTTGATCCTGGAGGTCTTTTCCAACCCAAACAATTCTCTAATTTTGATCTTGCCATGATTTGGGCTAAAGCTGGCTGAGATTTGCCATGGTTTGTTCTCTTGGGTTTTTTGCCATGGTTTGTTCTCTTGGGTTTTTTCAAGGTTTCCTCCAGTGTTGGCCACCCTGCTGAGCTGGTTAGACTCATTCCCAATGCCCTGGCCCGCTCCATCCCAAAATCCCTGCTGGTTTTTGGGGAAGAGATGCCAAACCTGCAGGATCTCAACAACAAACCATGGACCAGAGAGCAGGTAAAGGGCTCCTCCTTCCCCTCCCTGGCAGCCCTGCCCTCTGTGGGGCCATGAATTCCACAAATCCCCCTGGAAACTGAGCCCCTTTCCCTGGAAAACCTCTGCCTTTGCTCCCCAGGCTGCCATGTTCTTCAGTGATGTGGTGAAGGCAGAGCCTGACTTCAGCAGGTAAAGATTTCCCTCCCCTCCTTCCACTTTCTGTTTGTTTTCCTGGCAATTCCCACCTTTCCATGTTCCATCCACATCCACCCCCTGGAATCCATGGAAACAGATGGGAAATGGAATGGGAGCCCAAGCACAGACGTGGAACACGGAGATTTACCAGGGCTCAGCTGCCAGATATACCCAGGGACCACATTTTCCTTCTAAAATGATGCTGCTGGCTCAGGCTGCACCTGGAATCTTGCTCCAGATTGCCTCTGGAAGGCCTTTCCAAGCAGGGAATGCATTTCCAAGCAGGGAATGCATTTCCAAACCTTCCAGGAGGAAATTCCAGGGATTCATTTAGAGGGGCTGCTGTGTCTTCTTGACGTATTTGAGATGAAAATTGTGAAAACAGAGATTTATATCTGGGAAAACCAGTGGGGGGTGAGCAGAGTCCTGCTCTGAATGCTCCTTCCTGAAGGCTTTTCCCTCCTGATTTTCCTGCTGGGAACTCCCAGGCTCTCCCAGTCTGTGCTCCAGGGCTTCACCTGTGCAGCTGCCGGCGCTGTGGGGGCAGAAAGGTTCCAGGAGCTGGCCAGAGTCATGAGGAAGAAGAAGGTCAGGCTGGGCCAGGACCAGGTAATGCCCCCATTCCCAAGGGTTTGGGGTTGTCCTGCAGGTACTGAAGGAAACTGTTCAGCCAGAACAGCCCTGGGGCTAAGGGGCTGGAGCAGGGGGTTAAAATGGGTTTTAGGGACAGGTTCTCCCCCCAGAGGGTGACCCAGGGACAGGGGGGTTGTTGGGGTGTCAGGGTGGTCCCTGTGGCTCCCTTCCTGTGAACAAATGTCCTGGATGTCCCTCCCAGAGCTCTGAGTTTCCCTGAAGAGAGGAGAAGTCCAAACCCTTTGATTTCCATAATTTTTTTCCCTCTCTTTTCCCTCTCTTTTCCCTCTCTTTTCCCTCTCTTTTCCCTCTCTTTTCCCTCTCTTGTCCCTCTCTTTTCCCTCTCTTGTCCCTCTCTTTTCCCTCTCTTTTCCCTCTCTTTTCCCTCTCTTTTCCCTCTCTTTTCCCTCTCTTTTCCCTCTCTTTTCCTTCTTCTTCAGAGCAGCATAAAATCTTTCCATTATTTTATCTTTTACTTGTGTTTTTTCTCTCCTTGATGCAATCTCTGGTGTCCTTGCAGCTGAGCTGCTTGCTGAGGATGGTGACTCTGCATGGGATTCCCCAGGACTGGGACACTTATCCCCAAGACCTGCTGCTGTTTTTAAGGTAACTGTGCTGTGGTTTCCATCATCTTACCTTTAGAGCAACATGGGAAAAATAAAAATTAGTTTATAGCCAGGCTGATTAATTTGATTTCTATTTCAGAGTTGTTTTGGCCTCTTCCTGGGGAATAAAAAATGGGATTGCAGAAAGCTGGAGGAGGGTAGATTTCTATGAGATATTGGAATAAAGCCTTCCTTGTGAGGTTTCCCAGAGAGGCTGAGGCTGCCCCATCCCAGGCAGTGGCCAAGGCCAATTTTAGCATTCCCAGGTCTCTGAATGTGCTTTTCCCTTACAACACCGGAGAAAACAGGGAATAAAGTGAATTCCCGTGTTCCAGTACCTCCCTGCTGTGGTTCTGTACCCAAACCTTGAACAGTTTTAACAATAGATCAGTTTGAATTAGCTTGAATTTGAATCTAACAATGAATTAGTTTGAATTTGAATCTAACAATTAGAACAGTTTGAACAATAGATTCCTTCAGGTGAAAATTGATTTTTAAAGAACGATTTTTTAAACTCAATGAGTTTTTAAAGGATTTAATGGCATAGAAGAAAACTGGGGAAGAGCAGCTCCTGGAGTTCAGTGTGCAGGTGTGAGAGATGTTTTATCAGACGTGGGGTGCCTCGAGCTTGACCTCATTCCCTAAAATTCATGGAGTTTGTCTTTCCAGCCCCTCAGACTATGCAGGGAACTGCAGCCAGTTCTTCATCAACGTTGGGAAGGCAAATAAGGATGTTCTGCCCAGAGAGGCCCCTCAGAGGCAGCAGCTGCTCCTGGAGGCTCTGGAGTGTCTGGTAGGAGGAGAGGGATGGGGGTTCTGCAGGGCTTGATTGGGATCCTGCAGGAATTGGGGGTCCTGCAGGGTTTGTTTGGGGTCCTGCAGGGACTGGGATCCTGCAGAGCTTGACTGGGGTCCTTCAAGGATGGGGGTCCTGCAGGAATTGGAGTCCTGCAGGGCTTGATTGGGATCCTTCAGGGATGGGAGTCCTGCAGGAATTGGGGTCCTGCAGGGCTTCATGGGGATCCTGCAGGAATTGGGATCCTGCAGGAACTGGGGTCCAGGGATGCTCCACCCCAGTTGATACCTCTGCCTTTCTTCCAGGGAATTCCTGGCACACAAATAAATCAGACAAAGGCTGAGATCCTGGGCTGGCTGGTGTGTGAGCTGGATGGGGACTACATCAGGAGTTCTGGGGGCACTTTGCTGAAGGATTTGAGTCGGTGTGGATCTTTCCTGCCCGAGCAAGAAGAGGCCATCAGGGACGTCCTCAGCAGTGGCAACACCATCTTTGGGTATGGGTTTTCCTCCTGGACTCTTCCCTTAATCAAACCCATGGTCCTGTTAAGGCCTGAGTGAACTCCAGCCAAGCAGCTTGATCAAAAACCCAAAAAACTTCTTGCTTTTGAGCTTTGCACTGGGTCTTTTATGTTGTTTGGTTGAAATGATTTCAGCTGAAAGGCGTGGGTGAAATTCTCCTGAAAAATGTGGTCACTTCTGTGTCTCTCTTGCTCGTTATGAAAGCTTTTCCTCCAGTCTGAAAAAATTGATTTTTCATTAATCAAACTTCTCTGCCTGGCCTGGTGGTCACAGGTGAGGTCAAGCTGTTTGTCAGGCACGGATTTCAGGAGACATTCTGCCTGTTCAGTGAGAGATGTTTGATAAATCCCTATTCTAACACACAGGGAAGCAAAATATTTTCCTTCCTTGTCAGTTGCCCCAAGATCTTGGCACTGAATTGGGCCATGGCAAGCAACAGAAATTCTTTGGGTTCCAGAAAGAGCCTTAAGAAAAGAATGTGTTTGTTCAAGGCCATTTTCCCACCCAGCTGCCCTGATTTACGTCCCTGACAACTTCTGCTTGGCTGCAATGACATTTTGTGCAACAGGAAGTGGTTGAGGTGTTTTAGGGTTTAAACCTTATGTTTTCTTAACGTCACATGTTGCAAGGATGTAATCCTGGGGGATTTACAGGTGGTTTTTTCAGTTTTGTTCTTCCTTGAGAGATGATACCTGCTCATTTTCATTGTAGGTTGCATTACAGATAGAAATGAGATGGATGAGACACTTGTTTTTTGTGTAGAATAGCTGAATTTTTATTGTATATAGCTCATTTTTATATGATATTAGAAGGCACTGTGTTTGAATTTAACAGGTTAGTAAATTATTGAAACTCAGTTGATTGGTTGGTAATGGTTAGTGTGTATGTTTATTAAACTTTTCTCATTCTAGATAGTTTATATTTTTTCTTTATGGATTTTTATGAGACAGACTTCTTATTTTTATACGTGCAAACTGTTTTATTACAAGAATAGATTGTTATGTAAATTGATTTTTATTTTTATAATTTTTTTTCCCTATGGGAATTTAATCGCTTAGTTAGAGTAGTAAGGTTAAAATTATGTTTATAAGGCCTTTATTTTATAAGGTTTTACTTATTTGCAATATATATTTGCCTGCAGGCCTCCTTCAGCGTGGTCAGCCTTCACCCTGAGCGAGCTGAGCGGGCTGATCCCTGTGCTGGGTCCCAGCATCCTGCAGCAGATCCCCAAGGTGGGCTCTGCCCATGGCCTGGGGACCCTGGGGGGCACTGCTGGGAATGGGGCTGGGGGCTGCAGAACCAGCCTGAGTCCAGCAGCTCTTCCTTTTAAAGCACCTGGGGCCAGAGGGATGGGGTGTGGGAAGGGAGGGTTTGTGGAGCTGGGGCCTGGAGCAGAGGCTGGGCAGAGCTAAAGGAATAAAGTAGGGATTTATTAAAAGGCCTCAAAGGATACACCTTGGGCAGTGCAAGGGCCTGGCTGTGGCTACACCCAAGATGGACAATGGGTCAGGAGTTTTCACCCTTTGATAAGTTTTGGTCCATTTCCATATTTGGGTTCATTGTCCAATCCCAGCTCAGGTTCTGCAGTCCCACCCTCCCAGACTGCTCTCCTCCATTCCCTGCTGTTTGCACTTTTTGGGGCTGGAGCTGCAGTGGTGTCCTTGGTTCTGGGGCTGGAAAAGGATTGTTCTCTGTGCCTGAGCTGTGAGGAGAGCTGCTGACACTTTCTGTGGAGTTCAGAGTTCTGTACCAATGCAGTCCAGAATCTGGGAAACAGGAAAGCTCGTACTGAAGGCATCAGAGCTGACAGGCTCTACCTGCAAATCCAGGTCACTGCCAGCCCTTTTCTGTAACTTGGGGAGAGCAGGAACAACTCCCAGTGCTTTGTGAGGAGCTCCAGTCATTGGTGGATTGGGGCAAAGGGAGAGTTCAAACATTTAAGGAATTCCTTTTGGTTCAGGATCTCCAGGCTCAGAGCCCAGTGTGTGAGGAGCAGGGGCTGTGCTGGAGGCACATCCAGCATTCCCAAATCCCCCTGATGATCCCTTTTCCTTGCAGAAAGCTGTGACCACCTGGCTGAGGAACTTTGCCTGGGAATCCCACCTGTCCAGGGAGGAGCTGGCCACCGTCGTTGGGGGGCTCCTGCCCCGCCGGCACAAGCGAGCAGAGGGTAGGGGGCTGCCCTGAGCCAGAGCATTCCCCCTGGGAGCAGGGGTCACCCTGACCCTTCCTTTTGGGACCAGAGGTCACCCTGGCCATTCCCTCTGGGCCAGGGCTCACCCTGGCCATTCCTTCTGGGCCCAGGGCTCACCCTGGCCATTCCTTCTGGGCCCAGGGCTCACCCAGAGCATTCCTTCTGGGCCCAGGGCTCACCCTGACCATTCCCCCTGGGCCCAGGGGTCACCCTGACCATTCCCCCTGGGCCCAGGGGTCACCCTGGAGCTCCTCAGGCCTTGGGAGAGGCTCCCAGGGAGGTTTGGAGTCCCCATCCCTGGAGGTGTCCAAGGAGCTCCGTGCTGGTGACAAAGTGGAGATCGGGCACAGAATCAACCTTGGAGGTTGCTCCAGCCAAAATGATTCTGGGATCCAAAGCTTGGAGCCAAAGGATTTAATTTAACCCTGTGTTTGCCATGGCTTCAGCAGGTTGCCCAGCTGAGCTGGAGATAACAAGGACAATGCTGGATGATGAGCTGATGCCTGCCTACTACATACCTGAGGAGTTCCTGCGTGCCTGCCTCCAGAACATCTCCCTGGAAAATCAGCTCTACCTGGAAAATGACCTCTCCAAAATCCTCAACTACCCCTTCAGCAACCCCCAGCTGGCTGTGCTGAAGGAATACCTGGAAAAGGTAATTCCAGCCCAAAAATGTCCAATTTCCACTGATGGAATTGTTCAGGGCCTTGTCCTGGGGAATTTGGGATCTTCAAGGGTGTGACTCAAATTTCCACTGGTGGGATCCCTCAGGGCTTTGTCCTGGTGAATTTAGGATCTCCAAGGATATGACTCCACTGTCTCTCAGCTCCTTTCCCAGGGTTTGACCATCTTTACTGGGAAAATATTTATTTCTTATCTCTCATTTCTATATCTAATTAGGGTTTTCCAGGCCTGTTGGCCCTCAGCCTTTCACAGGGCACCTCTGAGAGGAACGTGGCTCCGTCCTCCCTCCAATCCCAACTAGAGAGTTGAAAACAGCTCTAAAATCATTCCACCTTCCCCCAGGCTGAGCCCAGCTCCCTGAGCCCCGCTCTGAGCCCATCCCTGCGGTGTCTCCACAGAGGTATCCTGATGGTTATCCTGAAAAAGTGCTCTCTGCGATGGGCCCTCTGCTCCCCCTGCTCAGCCCAGAGGAGATCTCCGCCTGGAAGATGAGCTCAGCTGACGCCCTGGCTGCATTCCTGGAAACTCAGCCCTCGGATTCTCTGGTAGGGGCTTGGCCTTGCTCTCCTGGCTTTGGGGGCTGCTTTGGATTCTGAGGTGGTTGAAGCCTCTTTGGTGCCACAGTTTTGGGTGGCCCAATGAACATAAACTTTATAAAAGAAAGGCCTCGTAAAATCAGGCCTTTCTGTTCTAAGTTAACCTATTAAATTCCCAATTTAAAAAATCATACAAATAAAAATCAGTTAGCACAACAATCTATTCTTGTAAAAAAAAAGTTCACACCTATAAAAACAAGAAGTCTATCTCATAAAACTCCATTTAAAAATATATAAACATATCTATAAAATGTTTAATAAATGTATAACATATTTTTATATATTGCATATATAAAAATGTATAATGAACTAGATTACTAGATTTCTAGATTACTAATCAGTTAAATAAATATATAAACATATCTATAAAACATTTAATAAACATATAAAATATATAAATATATTACATATATATAAATATATAAGATATATTGTTTAATAAGCAATAACCCTTACCAACCCATGAACTAAGTTTCACTAGATTGCTAACCAATTAAATTCAAACACAATGCCTTCTAATATCATATAAAAATGGTATACAATAAAATATAGTTTTAAAAAATTAATAAAAATAAATAAAATTAAAATTAAAAATAATAAGATAATATGAAAATTGTGTACAATAAAAAATAACTATTCTAGGTAAAAACCAAATATTTCTATCTCTAACACAAAACTCATAGCAACACAAACAGTTCTATTTTACTTTTGTAATTATAAAATACTGAGTTTCTTTCGGGGATGAAACCACACCTCCTGATTCAATTAAATTAATCTAATTAATTGTGTTTCCAGGCCTCAGCAGCAATCAAACGCTACGTGGAGCTGGGCAATGCCCTGAATGCCACAGCCCTGGATGCCATTGGCACCAAGTACGTGTGCCTGCTGAATGCCACCGAGCTGAAGGCCATCAACCCCTCCAGCCTCAAGTGAGTCCCACACTGGGCTGTCCTGGGCTTCTTCCAAAAGCCCTTTCCCATCCTGATTGTGTTTGTGGAGTGCCCCGTGGTGGGAAGGAATGATGAATCTGACTCTGTGTTCTCAGAAGGCTCATTTATTATTTTATGATGCTATGATATATTAAATAATACTAAACTAAGCTATACTAAACTATACTAAAGAATACAGAAAGGGTACAGGCAGAAGGCTAAAAAGATAATAATGAAAACTCGTGACTCTCTCCAGAGCCCCAATACAGCTTGATCTTGATTAACCATTGAGTCAAAACAATTCACATGAAACCAATGAAACAAGCTCCAAACACATTCCAAAAGAGCAAAACACAAGGGAAACAAATCAGATAATTATTGTTTTCCTTTTTCTCTGAGGCTTCTCAGCTTCCCAGGAGAAAAATCCTGGGTGAAGGGATTTTTCTAAAAAATATGAATACCACACATCCTTTTCCTTTTTTCTGCTCTCAGGGAAAGGGAATTTAGGGAGCACCTTAGACTCTGCCAGGCAGGGCTCGGATTTCCAATGCAACTCTCTTTATTTTAGCCCAGCAGGCTGCAAATCTGACTCTGTGCCTGCTTTCATCTGCAGAAGTGTTGATTAAATTGAATTTTATAGAATTACTGAGTCCTTAAGGTTGGGAAAGGCCTCTCAGATCATCACCCAGCACCATGGTCACCACTAAACCATCAGGTGCCACATCCTCGTGGTTTTTAAGCATTTCCAGATTGAACTCCTCTTAAAGACTGAATTAAATTAAATTAAATTAATTAATTACTACTTGGCAAACACACAGATTTATTGGGCACCATCAGAGCCATCATCACCTGAAGGACCAATTCTCAGCAGGAAACTGGGCCATTGTTTTTCCTCTCAGCTTCTCTCCATAGAGCTGGGAATTAGGGATCACCTGTGCTGTGCAGAGACTCCCAGAAAAACACTCAGAATATGCAAAAATTGAACAGGTTGAAGAAAATAAAAGCTTTTTTCACCCTAAATCTTTATTTTTCTGCAGACTGGCGTCTCTGAATCCTTCAGCTTGTTCACAGGAGACGAAGAACATCTTGTACCAGAAAGCCAAAGAAGCTTTCTCTGACCAGCACCATTCACCTGCTTACTATGAGCTGATTTTACCTTACCTGGGTATGTAAAAATCCAGGATGCTGTAGGGAAAGAGAGCTCTTAGCCACAAACTAAATGGGTATCCAAATCTATCAAAGATTTTGGGATTTTCAAAGTCAAGTGGTTAAAAGTTTGTCTTTCCAGCTTGTAGATTGTACAAAATATTCTGTGCCTGCTTGAAGTTGCCCAAATCTGTTTCTAGACCATCACAAGGAAAATCAAAACTCAGGATTTATCTCAAGACCCTTTCCCATGTCACAATTCTTTTTTTTGTGCCCTGTTAAGCCAAGAATTTTTCCAAATTCTCCTCACCCTTCTTTCCACTGTTTGGCATTGCCACAGATTTTTAATGCCCAACAAAATAACTCCCAACAAAAAAAAGAGGAGCATCCCCACGTTTTGCAGCTGGACCTCAGTGTGTTACCAGCCCCAGTTAATGGGGTTTGGAGAAATCCTCATTTTGTGCAGTGCTCCTTTGGGGTGTGCCATTCTTGATGCTCTCCTTGCTTTGGTGCAGGGGGGGCTCCAGCTGCAGATCTGAAGGTTCTCAGCAAGGACGATGTGAACATGAACATGAGCACCTTTGTGACCTTGAGGAGAGACTCCCTGATGGTGAGCTGGGCCTTGGAGCTCTGTCATTCCCTGCATTGTGTTGTGTTCTGTGCTTGGGTTTGGTTGTGCTGTCCATTGGTGGAAATCATCAAATCCAGATTCCATCAAATCCAAAATTTCTTTTGTTAGACCAGTAGAAAGTGGGGAAAGGGCCTGAAATTCCTTAAAAAACAGAATGTTGAGTCCTGGATGGATGCAAAGGCAGCTGAATTTCCTCAGGGCAGGCTCTCACAGTGGCAGGGGATGAGCCATGAGACCACAGACAAGGCAATGACACCAATTTGGGCAGAAATCCCGGTGATTTCAGCAGGGGTGGGACCCCCAGATGAGTGCAGGAGATTTTTTTTTTTCTTCCCATGGAAACCCCATCATTTCCAGGGGGTTCCTTTCCATCCCAGCCTTCCCACCCTGTCACATATAGGTAAAAACCTTATAGAAAAACCACAACCTTATAAAATCAAGCCTTATTTTATAGATATATTAAATAGTATATATTATAATTATTTAATATATAGTGTATATCAAATATTACATATTAAATAATATATAGAATTATTTAATATATAATATATATCAACTATTACATATTCGATTATTACATTTGATTATACTATAATTTATTATATTATTTATACTTTTTCTTCATTATTTTAATTCTTTATATAATATATTTATATAATATTTAGATTATATATATTTATAATTTATCAATTATAAAATGAATATATAAATTAAGATATACTCTTTTTTTATGTAGTGAAGGAAGTTCTTGGTTTATTTTTAATTAAATATTTGTATTTATTTTAAAATATGTTCTGCTTATTAAAGATTTAATATTAAATATTATTTTTACTTATACATTAAATAATATAGAATTATTTAATATATAATATATATTAAATTTACTATATCTATTTATATATTGTTTATTATTATTCATTATTTATATATAATAAATAATATATTACTATAATATTATTAATGGATTATATAATCAATATACTATTAAATAATAATTTATTACCTAATTTATCATTTAATATTAATATTTTATGATATAACAATATTAATAGAAATATATATTTATATAGAATAAATATATTCATTTTTATTTATTTTTATTTATTTATATGTTGTTTATTTCTATATTATTAATATTAATGTATATTAAATATTACATATTAAACAATTTTATCTTTTATTAATGAAATTTTTTAAAATCTAATTTCTATCTCTTACACGAGGTCCATCAGCACAATCCTGACTCCTGCTCTGTGTCTGTTTGTTTTCCCCAGCTCCTGACGCCCGGGGAGGTGCAGGGGCTGCTGGGGGTGCAGCTGCCCGAGCTGGCCCGGTGGCAGAGCAGGGCCCCGGTGCGGGACTGGCTGGCGCTGCAGAAGCAGTCGGAGCTGGACAAGCTCAACATCGGCCTCACAGGGGGTGTGCAGGAGGGATACATCAACCTCATCACCCCCAAATTCCCAGGTAGGTTTGGGCCCCTGGTGGTTGGGGTTTCACTGTTCTTTTGGGGTTTGTCTTGGTTTGGAAAGGCAGGTGTGTGCTAAGGAAGGCAGGAGCCTCCCCTGAAATGGAGAATGTAAAACCCCCCACTCTGAATTGCTATAAATTTGAAATTAAGGGGCTCTCAGGCAAAGATATGGGAGCAGGAAATAACAGTTCTTTAATAGGGAAGAAAATAAAAAGATAA
>JAWMRF010000044.1:15186060-15203656 GCA_035221435.1 Sphenopsis melanotis | reverse complement strand
CCCCCCCCCCCCCCCCAGCCCCAAACCGCCTCCTCCCAACGCACCCCCCGACCAACCTCCCCCAGAGCAGCTCGGGTGCCCGCTCAGCCCTTCCAGCCGCGCCGTCCTGCCCGAGATTCCCGGAGTTTTCCCGGCGTTTTCCCGGGATCCTCGGCGTTGGCTTTCCCGCTCGCCCGGACCCCGCTCCCGCCGCCCGCCACTCTTTGAAGACGTGAGCGCTTCCGGGCCGGGCGCTGCGCGCCTTCCGCCCTCACCGCGCCGCCTGAGGGCTGCGGGCCGCCGCCATGTTGGGTGAGGGCACGGGATGCGGGCTGCCACGCGTTAAATAAAACTCTTTTTTCAGTAAAAACGTTAAATAAACGCTTTATTCTCCGCGAAATCGGCATCCGCCAAGCGCCCTGCGGGGGCTGTCCGCTGTGTCTCCCTGTCCGACATGGCGGACCCTGCACACCCCGCCGAGCTGTGCGGGAAGTGCCGCTGGGACAAGGCAGTGTCCAGCGAGAGACACGGGAGTCCTCCAAAAATCAACTTTATTCGAGTAACGGAGAGAGAACACTGCCCCATACCTCTGTGGGGTCTCTCTGGAGTTTTTGGAAGGCACAGCTTCCTTTTATCCTCATTTCCTGACCACATTTCCCTGCTCTTTCCCCCCCTGACCAAGGCAATAGGGAGGTACAGTCCCAATACTACACATCCCCCATTTAACGTGTATCCCCCCATCACAGTTGTATGACCATTAATATTCGATTTAAACTGACCCTGGATGAAGTTCATACTCACACATCTATCAAGCCTGCACGTTTTTCCCGGCAGTCCAAATGGCTTGAGGTTTTTAAATCCCCACACGCATTCCGCCAGAACTTCATTGGTTCTTTCAAATGTAGTCATTACTAAAAACATTAACACCCATTTCTCCTGTCATTACTTTGACCCCCAACCCTTTCCACCAGTAATTAATTCCTTTGTTCACATTTAGTTGCCACATAAAGACCAATTGCTCATGTAATTACTCAGGCCCCTCCACACCCATTCTGCCAGGACCTGATTGGTTCTTACAGATAATTAGTTACATTTTTCATTAGTGAAGACCACAACACCACACTCTGCGCTGGGGTTGGCCCCGCCTCGAATATTTTGAGCAGTTTTGGTTACCAAAATATAAGATGTTAAGCTGTGGGAGAGCATCCAAAGGAGTGAGACAAAGGTGGCACCTTGAGATGAAGGCATGGGAGGAGCAGCTGAGGGAGCTTGGTCTGTTCAGGGGATTGCGATGAGACGGGTTTGAAAGTGCCTCCAAACCCAAACCATTCCAGAATTCCATGATAATCACAATAATTCCATGATAAGCACAATAATTCATGAGACGGTCTTGAAGGTGCCTCCAAACTGAAACCATTCCAGAATTCCATAATAATCACAATAATTCCATGATAAGCACAATAATTCATAATTGTGACTGTCATTCCATGATAATCACAATAATTCATGAGACGGTCTTGAAGGTGCCTCCCAAGCCAAACCATTCCAGAATTCCATGGTAATCACAATAATTCAATGATAATCACAATAATTAATGAGATTATCTTGAAGGTGCCTCCCAACCCAAACCATCCCAGAATTCCACTATAATTGCAATACTTCAGATAATCACAATAATTCAGCTGTCCCTTACTCCAGTTACAGCAGGAGCACCCAGCACAGGAGAGAGGAGACCCACTGAGGGTTTCCTTGCCAGGGAAATGTGTTTTTTGGGGATGGTTCTGTGCAGGACTGATTGATCCCTGTGGGGTCCCTTCCAGCTGAGGATATTCCCCGATTCTGTGATTCTGAGTTGTTCCCCTCCCAGCCCTGCTGGACCTGCTCGCTGCTGGAGGAGGAGGAGATGCTGTCGCTGCGTCTCCTCACCTCCATCGCCACCTTCTGTCGCGACATCAGCGAGGAAAAGCCGCATCCAGCAGCTGAGGCTTCCCCCAGTAACACTAGGTGGTACCAGAGCTCCACACAGGCTCAGCCAGGACTCGCCCTCAAAAAAATGGGAATTCTGAAGCAGGGAGAGCTGAAGCTGCGATGTCTTAATGTGCTGCTGGCACGGGGAATCGAGTTTTCGCAGGGAAAAAGCCGACGGGACCTGTGAATAAAATAAAGATATTTTCTGGTGTTCAGGGCTACAAGTGCAATGTGTTTGTGGTTAAAGTTGTTCAGCAGAGTGATGGTGTTACAGCACCTGGGAGGGAAAGTTTGAGGACCAATTCTGAGGGAATTTGTCACTAATAAGAATCAGTTAAAGAAAATCTAGGAAGGATTTTAACTTAAGCAGAACCTGCCCATGCCACGGGGTTGAAACTGGATGGTCTTTAATGTCCCTTCCAACCCAAACCGTTCTGGAATTCTATTCCATGGTTATATCTTAAAAATGAAGTGCCCTGACACCTTTAATTCCTGATATCCTTAATATTAGGAACTACTTAAACAGCACTCAGAATATGATGACCTTTTCCTTCAAGCAACTGCACACCCTGCGTGAAATATTCATGCATTAAAAAAAAAAAATCCCTCTTCCTGCAAATGAATATTTATTCCATGAATAATCTTTAATGTCTTCGTGGCTTTCAACACATTTGGGCAAAATGTTTCAAGTTTCTCTGCTTACAATGACAAAATCTAAACCCGACACCTGAAGAGGTGGCCTGATTTCAGCTGTGTGGGGCATTTTCTAGAGACATAATTTCCTCCCTCTTGCTGCCTCCTTAGCACTACATGGTTTTAGCAACCTTGAGTAACTCAACACAGCAATTTGGGGGATGAAATGAAGTATGGAGATAGCAGGGAGAATAACAACAGCAGAACTGGCCCTTGGCCAGAAGACTTTTCTCTAAAGCTCTGCTCTCATGCAGAAATTCCTGATTCTCTGCCCATGGCAGGGGGCTGGGACTGGATGAGATTTAAGGTTCCTTCCAACCCAAACCATCCTGTGATTCCATGATTTTGTGAAGTCCTGGGAGATGATCTTATGGCTAAATATGGTCAGGACTTGAGTGCTGTGCCTTGTCCAGGACCCAGTGACATCGGTGGTTCCTCTTTCCAGATGAAGAGTTGGCGGCGGCGGCTTATTTTTAGTGGTGTGGGTGTAAAATATTGAATTTCACATTGCCTGAGCTCGGTCTGCTCTGCCCTGGTGGGTTTTGTGCCCAGATCCAGCCAAGCTCGAGGTCTGGGGCTGACATCATGGAATCAGAGGCTCTTGCAAGGGACCTTGAAGCTCATCCAGTTCCAATCCCAACACCTTCGACTGTCCCAGATTGATCCAAGCCCTGTCCAGCCTGGCCTTGGACACTCCCAGGGATCCAGGGCAGCCACAGCTTCTCTGGAATCTGTGCCAGAAACGTCTCAAAACACAGTTAGAAATGCAGATTTATATATTGGACAGGTGATTCCCACACCCCTGCTTCCAGGAGACTCTGCAGCTGTTGGGACATCACTTGGAGACTGCAGCTCCCTTGGAATGAGCAGCTGAGGGCCAGAGGAGTGGGATTCTACCCTCCAGCTCCTCAAGTCAAAGGGAATTTCTCTCTGACCACAACAGCAAACAGACCATTAAAACATCTGTTCAAAAACCTTTCCACGTCCCATTTACATTCACTGCTACTTCATCCTGCTGCACAGTTTGTACCTGGTGAAAGGTTTGGGATAGATCAGTGGACTGGAATAGGCTCTGAGGATCAAAACGTACAATCCCACCTGGGCATGTGCTAATCCAGCATCTGAGCCCACCCCAGCTGATTCCTGTCATGCCTCTTCGGTGTGTTTGGCCCCAAAAATGATGTTCAGAGCTGGAAATGGAAAAGAGGTTCTTAGAACTGAGCTTTTGGGAAAGACTTGTGGGGTTTTCAGGGGGTTGTGAGGGCAGGTCCCCCCTTTTCCCCTTTGGGGAGCCCCTCAGTGCTTTGCTGTGTGGGACCAGCTCAGGTTTCAGGAGGAAACAGGATTTAGGTGATTCTAATGTGTCTGTGAGGGAATGATGGGCCCTGTTTGTACCCTGGTGTTGCTGAGATGGGAGGAAACCAGCCCAGGTGTCCAAAAAAACTCCTGGATTCAGGAGGAGGGCTTGGGATAAGAACGTGCCTTACTGTGCAGGAGGGAAATGGGAGTGGAGTGAGGAGCATGGGTGAAGCTCAGGGCCTGCTCCACCTAAATTACAAACAAGCTGTTACCTGAACCCTGATTTTGTGAGGGAATGAAATTTCTGTGGTGATGGCCCAGTGACGTTCCCCTCACAACCTCATCCCTATGTCATTCCTGAATTCTGGTGCCAAGTTCAACCAACTGGACAACAGCTCCAAACCCCAAAGGTAACACATTTAACAGATGTGTAAGAGAGAGAAACCCTTCATTCATGCCTTCTCTGAGTTTAATCACAACCAAAAAAACTTCAAATCCAGGAAGAAATGGGACCAACATTCCCAGACCATGGAAAAGCTTTCACACCTATGAGATACCAGAGGTCCACACAGGAGAAAACCCTCAAAAGAGGACTCTGGGCACTGACCAGGCAAGAGCTGCTCTGGGTGAGGTATAAATCCTGTTTTTTTCCCCCCACATGGTTTTCCTGGTGTATAGGAAGGGGTAAAAGCCTGACAGAGCTCCAGTTCAGTTTGGTTTAAAAGTCCATCAGCCCTGAGGCACAAATTTATTGGATGCCAGGCTCCATCCCTTCCAGCACTGACAGGACTAACACAGATTTCAGTGCTTGAAAGAAAATGTTTTGTTCTGCTCTCTCTCCCTGTAACTTCTTTCCTCTCTCAAGACCACATAAAGCAGAAATGAGATGCTGGGAGAAGGATGGTTCTCTGGGTAGTTCAGAACACATGAAATGCTCATCTTTTTGGCTTTTCAGCAGGACAAGAGCCAGGCCAGGGCAGGAGAATCACACGGAGCCACCGGCGCTGCTCCCTGAGCCAGGCAGAGTCCCGGCAGCGAGCAGTGGAGATGCTCCTGCCCCGGCACAGCGGCGGCCAAGAGCTCTCGATTTAAGAACCAGATGAGTCTGAACCTCCTTGGAATTCCTTCAAAAATCTGCCAGCACTCTCCTCCCCGCCGAAAACCGGATAAATCCCCTTCGTATTCCCGGCTCCGAGCGAGGCCCTGAAATATTATCAGTGCTCTTTGACACCCTACCTGCCCCTCATCCCACCTGGCTTTCCACAAAACGCATTTCCTCTGCTTTCAGGGGGAAAAAAGTCGGATTCATTCAAGCCCTGCCACTCCTCCAGCACTTGGGTGATCAAGTCTCCTCCGGTTTATATTTGATATTTTAATAGGGTTTCCTTTTAGCCCTTTAATGAGTTTTTATTCCCCTCTGTGTATCAGACGCTTCAGTCTGACCGACAGTTTTACTCACCCCATGTGGAGGAATATGAACAGCCAGGACAACCTTTTCTTCCTGTGGCAAGCTTTGCTCTGCCAACATTTTTCTTCAGCTCGCAGTCGGGGGATGTGTCCTGACCCTTTCCTCGCCCATCCTCCAGCCTTGGAGCTGGGATGTTCCTGCTGCTGCCGAGGCAGGAACAAACCCAGCCCTGCTGTCCAGGCTCTCAGCTCTGTAGCAAGGAAGGAGGGAGAAAAAGAAGGAGAAAAAGAGTCAAAATTAAAGCAAATGTGGCGTTTGGCTCATCTGAGCAGCTGAGTTTTGTTACTTCAGCCTCAGCCCAGGTGTGGGGGACAATTGATTTTAGGGTGCAGTGAGTGGGACGGGCTGGGTCTGTGCTTGTTCCTGTGGAGAGCTCCATTCATAGAAATTCAGAATCACTGAAGGGTTTGGGGTGGAAAGAGCTTTAAAAACCATCCCATTGCACCCCCAACAGCTTCCACTGTCCAGGCTGCTCCAAGCCCCATCCAGCCTTGTCCTGGACACTTCCAGGGATCCAGGGACAGCCAGAGCTTCTCTGGGAATCTGTGCCAGGGCCTGCCCACCCTCCCAGGGAGGAACTCCTTCCCAATTTCCCACCTAAACTGTTTCTCTCTTGTCCTATCCCTACAGAAGTTATTTCTGACATACCCCAAGCTGAGCATGGAGAGAGAGCAGATCTCATCCTGCAGGGCAGGAGGTGCTCAGTGTCCTGCTGGGAAAGATCCCTGACTGACCCTCCTGGGCACAGGGCACTCACCTGGCCTGAGCCAGATCCCATTTTCCCCCCATGGATGGCAGCAGTGGCTGATGCCACAGGAGGGGTTGGTGCAGGACACCTGGCTGGAGTTCTAAAGGATCCCACACCCCACATGCTGCACAATAAATCAGTGCCAGTGCAGGCCCCCAGATCCTGCTGGACAGTGGGGATGGGATGGGATGGGATGGGATGGGATGGGATGGGATGGGATGGGATGGGATGGAGAGGGGAAGGAGAGGGGGAAAGGCAGAGCCACCCAAGGAATTGAGGCCCCACATGGACAGCAGTACCTGCTCCGAGTGATCCTGGGCTACTGGAGTTCCGCAGCACAGAAATTCATGGAAAAACTGAAATAAAGCAAATTTTGGGGTAGAAAAGATTGACAGAAAAATCTGTAAACCCTTTTTTGGGGTGTTTCATTCTGCATTTTAGGAGTTCTTGAGGTGCCTTCTGCTGTCTGCAGGCACAGGGGTTCCAGCAGCACGTTGTGCTTAATTCCACAGATCCAACAGAATTACAGAGTTTAAAACCATTTCTCATTGAAGGTTCCACATTAAACTTGGGTTGGTTTTTGATGTTGCAGGAGGCTGATGCTCATCTGCTGAGAATTAGGAGATCATTATTCTATAATTCAAATTGCTTCTTATCCATAGGCAGAAAATGACAGGAATATTTAAGCCCATTGCCCAGATTACAAACTTGGTGGCAGAGCTCTGCACCCAGTAGTATCTTGCATTTGATAGTTGCCAATAATTTCAGTCAACTGTTTAACATCTGGCATTACTATTTAATGTCTGGCTTAAGCTGTAACCTTTTTTTCCCCCCTGCTTTTAGAAAAGCTTTTTCTGCTTTGAGAGAATTTTGATTACTAAAGCCCAGGACAGATTTATCCTGTGATTTAACATTTTCTGATGGAGCCTCATTTTGAATCAGTTGAATAATTGGCAGTGACTTTGGTATTAAACTGATTCATGATGTACATGCAGGCCCTTCAATAATTGAACATTATTGTCTTTATAATCAAAGCCCCTTTTTGACCATTAAAAACTATTGGAAACAGTCTGGTGATCTGCTTTAATTAAAAATCAAGTGCAGAGGATTGGAAATGAGCAGGGATGAGAGGCACTTTGTGGCCCTGTGCAGCTCCAAGATGGGCTGAGGAGTCCAGAGCCAGGTTGGATGTGCCTTGGAGCAACCTTGTGTAGGTTTAGGTGGGATATTGGGAAGGAATTCCTCCCTGTGAGGGTGGGCAGGCCCTGGCACAGATTCCCAGAGCAGCCATGGATGCCCCTGGATCCCTGGCAGTGCCCAAGGCCAGGCTGGACAGGGCTTGGAACAGCCTGGGATTGTGGAGGGTGTTGGGATTGGAACTGGATGAGCTTTACAATTCCCTTCCACCCCAAACCACTCCAGGATTCCCTGATTAAATAGATTTTCTCTCTGCTTCTTTCGAGAGCTCTTAACTGGGATCAGTTAAAAAACCTGGGGAGCGCATGAGAGAAATCCACAACTCTGAGCACCATGGGTGAAAAACAAACACAAATGGCCCAAATCCCTCTCTTTTGGCATCAACACAGCTGCTGTGGCTGGATCTTGGTGTCCCCCATCCCGGGGCAGCCCTGGGATGAGAGTCCATCCAAGGAATCCCACTGGGAGAGGCTGGTGGGGCCTCGGCTCCCCGAAATCCGAGGTGTCCTTTTCACACTGCAGCCCTGGCCAGCCTCTGGCAGGGCTCTGATCTAACAGGTTTTGCATAGCTGCTAGACATCTTCCTAATAGCATCCCCTGGGAATTCTAAATTTCACTCACAGCCTCTAAATTTTCATTAAGAGCAGTCACACACGGAGAATGATGGATTAGATTTTATTGTTGGAAAATCTCCAGATAAAATTAAAGTGCTTCTTTCTTTTCTGAAACCTTTACCTTTCCCCTGTGGTGCCCTATAAATAAGGTATCAAATAATGTTTATCCTTTTGAATTCTGCCATCTTACATGTTTCATGCTTAGTCCTGACCACTTTCCTGCCTCTGAAGAGATGTCACTCTTCAGTTAAATCCCAGGAACAGACAGCTACCTCATGGATTTCATTGTGCAGCAGCCTGACTGTGTCCCAGAGCCTTCACTTCAACCCAGTATTTATAAATACAGCGTTGTCTCCTTCCCTTTCCTGGAAGCCTTTCTTTCATTTCCTTCCTCTTTCCATCAAATTCCCTCTGTCCTTTCTTTTATCCCCACTTCTCCAGCCTCTCTGTGTCCATCTAATCCTGCAGACAGATGAGGCACAGCTTTGGGATGTGCTGGGATCACGGGGCTGAGCCACTTCCACCCTCCACCAGCCAAACCCTGAGAAGTGGGATCTGCTCCCGCTGCCCCTGGCCAGCAGATTTTTATAGCAGATGTTGTTTTTTCCTCAGTGAAATTTTAAAAAAACCCCACTATTATTTTAGGACTTTAATAGTTTTTGAGATGCTTTTAGTCTCCCCTTGAAAAAGCAAGAGCCCTGCAGGCAGTTGGTAGGAAATGTCCAAGAGCTGGGAATGCTGCTGTGATTCATACTGGTGTCAGCTCAGTTAAATTAAATTCCACAGGGATTTATCCAGCCAGGCCTCCAAACAAGTTTTAGACAGCATCTCCCACCCCCAAACCTCACACTTCACAGCATCTTAAATTAATCCAGAGAATGGCCAGGGCTGGGAAGGGTTCCCGCTTCCCACCTCAGCCCAGGGAATCTGCAGCCTTGCCCAGGGGAGGGAGAAAAGCAGGATTGCAGCTGGATTAACACAAGTGATCACTGGCCATGGGGGTCCCCATGGCTCAAATTGAGCACTTACCTCAAAGGATGTCCCTGGCAGGGCTGTCCCCAGCCCAGGAGGCTCTGGTCACCCCTCGGGCACTGCAGGTGGGTCCTGGGCTTGTGCAGACCCCCAGGACAGGGGATTGTCCTCAGAGCATGGCCAGGGCTGCCTTTCCAGCCCTCCTGAACCTCTCCTGCTTCTGTTTCCCCACAGCACAGGCTGCTCTCAAGGCCCGTTCCCACCATTTTGGGACATTTTCCTGTGATTTATGTTCTTAAATACGAAGATATTCCACGCCAGCACAGAGCCAAGCCAAATCCTCGTCTCAAAGTTCCTCCAACCTGCCTGGATCAGCCAGGATTCATCTTGCCTTCTGCACAGAGAAGGTGAAGAGCTTTCCAAGAGGAATAACTTCCCCTTCTCCTTATAATGCCTCTCCCAGGAGCATGTGAGGGAGTTACACCGGTGACTGTGGGGGTGAAACTCATTAAAATCTTAAAGATTTGGCCAATTTGTACCAGCTGGGCACCAGGCCCTTGGTTTCCCCCCCAGTTTTGATTATCCACCCCTGACCTAAGGGCTGCTTCCCAGAACAAGGACCCCAGGAAGAGCCCACGAGCACCTGTGGCCATTATCCCTCCCTTTTCCTTTGTAAAAAAATTCTCAAAACTCTTCTCAGGCCAGAAGAAAAATTACCCACAGGCGAGGAAACAAACAGAACAGGATCCCAGCCTCATCCTCTCTGCTGCACCTTCATGTCATCCCAAAGGAAGCAGCAAAGGGAGGAAAACTGCCTGGATTTATTGGCCACTTTTACGGCTTCGTGGGTGCCACGTTCCGCAGGCAGCCGTGCCAAGAAAACCCTTGGTGCTTCCAGAGACCTCTGAGGGACAGAGGTGAGCCAGAGAGGAGGAAAAAGCTGGGAAGGGGGAGAACCTTGTAAATCTGGTACCAGCGAGGTGCCAGAGGTGACCAAAACGTGCCACAAAAAGGAGTGAGGTCTCAGCCGTCCCCTTCCCCGCGCCGGAGTCCTGACGCCCACGGCTGGGAGAGGTGCCAGGGTTATTTTTGGGGAGGGTTTGTGCAAGTTCCAAGCAGAGTCTCAGCAAAAAGGAGACAGGAGGGAGAGATGGAGCTTTCTTTTGAGCAGAGATGTTGGAAACGCGTGGGAGCGAAGAGTTGGAGCACCCACTCTGAGGGGCTGGGAAGGCACAGCCATGGGCCAAACCCAGCTGTCCCACAGCAGCTCCTGAGCTGGAGTGACAAATCCAAGGATCCCCAGGGCTGCTCCCAGTCCCACCACAGCTCTGGCTGCAGGACCACAAGGCCACAGTTGCAAATCCAGTTTAGTGGAGCAGAGGGGGCTTCCCTAAAGGCCAATCCCCAGCTGAGGACAGAGCGAGAGCAAAGGGCACAGGGAAGCACAGGACCTTTGACTCCCTTTCCATTTGGGAGGGAGGTGTTGATGTTTTAAATGCCAAGATGGATGGGGAATTGGCAGTGTCTTGCATTCATGAGGTCACTGAGAAGCAAAAAGCCTCCTTTTCCATGGCTGTGGTGAGAAGGCAGCATTGGGTTAGAAGCGAGCGAGCGAGGGCCGGGCACGGCTCCCAGCACGCTCCAGAGGCTGTTGTGCAAGGATCAGCTGGACACCAGCCTGTCCCTGTCCTGCTGCTGGAGCCATCCTGCTTCTGCACCCCTCCTTGTCTCCCTCCCCTGAGGATGGAGCAGAGCAGCTGCAGCTCAGCTCATCGGGCAGAAAATCCTCGTGTTCCTGCCCAGTGCCTCTCTGGGACCTGATCTCAGGGCAGAAAATCCTCGTGTTCTTGCCCAGTGCCTGTCTGGGACCCCAATCCCAATCTCAGGGCAGAAAATCCTCCTGTTCTTGCCTGGTGCCTCCCCAGGCCCTGATCTCAGGGCTTGGGAACAGGTTTGCTCTGCCTGGGCTGTTCTCTTCATCTCCTGCCTCGTTCCAAGAGCACCCAGAGCTGAGCAGAGCCAAATCCAAGCATTTTTTCACGGATGAAAATGTTCAACAAGGTCCTTCTGGCTGCCATTGTCCTCATGTAGGAACACCTGAAGTACCACAGCTC
The DNA here is from genome assembly GCA_035221435.1 of Sphenopsis melanotis. NCBI lineage: Eukaryota > Metazoa > Chordata > Aves > Passeriformes > Thraupidae > Sphenopsis > Sphenopsis melanotis. Next base: position 15,192,604 of record JAWMRF010000044.1, on the reverse strand, counting down.
CAAAGCTTGTGAGGAGAAGGAAGAATTTATTTTTACTTCCTGGTTGTTCCTGGAATTTTGCAGAGAGGAGTGGCCCAGCTGCTTCTCCCAGGAAGTCTTTGCTCTTCCACCAACCCATCCTGTGCTAATTTTCCTGTTACTAAACCCAGAGTGATTAATACTGAGTAACCTCTGAGGGATTTCACAAATCTCAAAGTTCTGTTATTTTTCTCAGTATGGAATTCTGGAAAGAAACTTCTGAGGAAAATCGTATCAAAAATGGACTTTCAGTAATTTTTTTGTCCTTCATCAAAAATAAGGTTCTGATTTTTAGCAACAACAATAACCTGAAAAAAGAACGGGATTAACTCAAGAGCTCCTTCACTTTCACTCCATTTCTTTTGCCCCTCCACAGGGAAATCCTCAATGCACAGTTCCCAAATGTTAATGAACACCAGCCCTTTCTCGGTACCTTTTAGGGCCTGATTCACCAGGATCATCCATAAATATTCCTTTAAAAACCTTCCTGAGGAGCTCCCGAGGGCAGCCCGTGTCAGGAAATGTCGGATATTTCTCCCTCTCCTCCTTGAGCCGTTGGTAGCCTGCTCGGGAAAGAACAGATGCGTTAAAAGTTGGGAGATTTACAGCCCCCCACACACACGGGAGCCATAAACCCACAATTTGTTCCATTCCCAGAGCAGCCTCTGCCCGCTGCAGGACCTTTCATCGCTGCTGGAAAGCTGCCTTGGAAAAAACCCCGCTCTTTTATGGCCACACGGACACAAAGTTCAGCTCTTGGTGCCTCAGAGATGGAGATGGGGGAAGGAAGAGATGAATTTGCTGCCCCTGGGCTGGCTCCTGGTGCTCTCCTGGGCAGGGAGATCTCCCAGACTGGGAATATTGATGGGAGCAGGGCCAGGAGGGTGGGAATCCCCTGACACACAAGGTCTGCTCGAGCTGTGACCCTCAGGTGATCACTGCTGGGCCTGGTACCTGCTCCTGACCTCCAGTGGCACTGGGAGCATCAAAATCCCTGCATGACCAAGGAACTGCTGGCACCACAGCTCAGTCCAGCCTAACAAAACCCAGCCTTGACAAAGGTGTTGGTGCAAACACCAAAATCACCCTCAGAGTTCTGCATTTATGGCTCAAGCAGCCAGATTTATTCCTGATATCCAGTGCTGGAATTAGCAAACGTCCAGAGGAGTTCCTTGATCTGCCTCTGGGATTTCATTGCTGAGCACAACCCAAACCTGCTTCTCCTTCCACCCACAGCCTCTTCTGCTCCCAAGGAGATCCCCCAAAGCACAGAGGGTTAAACCTCTGTCCAGTCTGCCCTTCCAGCTCCCCCCAGTTTGCAAAGGGTGGGAAGGGAAGGATTAGAGGGGAGAGATTTATGGGGAGCCCATCCCAGAGCCTCCGTTTGATGCTGGGGGAACAGCCCTGCTCCAACAAAGGGGCTGTAAAGCACTGCCCACCACAAAACCCTCTGTTGGGGGCAGCCAAATCCCTCCTGGGATTATCCTGGCCTGGAGAGGCCCTGAAAGGAAAGGCTGCCCCTTTTTCTGGCTGCATTATTCACAAAGAGCTGCTGAAATACTCATGGCTGCCCCATAAATCTGCCAGGGCTGCACAGACATTTGGGCTGGGAGGAAACGAAGGGCTCAGGGCTTGGCCTGCATCCCCCATCCCAGCTGGGGTGTCCCTGGGGCAGGGAGAGCAGGTCCATGCCCTGGAACCCCTTGGGGTGCTGCTCTGGGCAGGGAGAGGAGCCTGGAGTCACAGCTGGGGTGGGTGGATGGTCCCAGCTCGCTGTTCCCACCAAACCAGGGGGCTCTGGATTGTCCCAGGGATGGATCCTGGAGATGGAAATCAGGAGGAACCAACACCGGAATGAACAGCTCTGACTTTCATCTAACCCTGAGCAACTCTCCCTTAACCCCTTCAGATGTCACAGCCCCTCAGGGTCACTGGAGCTCACCCAATAAAGAAGGACCAAGTGACCTCTTAGAATGGGGTTTTTTCTTCCTTTCCATAGGATTTTTTTAGCAGAGGAGGAGGAATTAATGGAAAACCAGAAGTGCTCCATTTCAAGTGAGAAATGGCAGAAAAAGCCTGCTGGCACTCGCCAGCCAAGAAGCAGCTGGTGTTGGATGGGAGCTCAGAGCAAGCTGTGATCCACAGGCTCTGGCTTTGCAGAGGGGAGGAGGGAAGAACTCCCACTTTGTCACAGTCACTTTGTCACCCCCTGAGGCTGTTCCAGGCCCTCACCTGTGTCCCCTGCAGTGGGATGTCTGCTCTCCCACACATCTGCCCTCAGAGAGCCACAGAACCCTTCCTGCTCCAGGGAAGGCATCACCAGCCCTTGCTCAGCTTCCCACCATCAGCACCTGTTTGGAGCAGCATCCCAAAAAACCCCGGAGAGCTCAGACCTGGCTGTGCTGTAGAAAAAGCAGAAATAAACAAACTCTCCTGGCTACCAACAAAATCCAAGCCATGACAACGACAACAAACAACAGCAAAAAAAGTTCCTTCCTAATTTCAGCTTCTGGTCATAAAATTTTACTTTCATGGAACAGCGTGAAATCTGCACAGCCTGAGCAGGGGTTTTTCATAAAAGGCAGAGCTGGTGGAATATCCCAGCCAAGGTGTTTTTGTAAGCCAGAGGAAGAGAGACAGAAACACAGAAAGAAAATAATTTTCTTGACTTCCTTCCAGAAAAGAATTTTATTTAGATTTCCTTTAGCCAGGCTGAACCTCTCATGCCTCTCCTTGCATGGGTTTTATCAGAGCCCTCCCAGTGAATCCAAACCCCTCATTTCTCTTTGCATCTGAGCCCCAATGCCTTTAATATCTTGGAATTTCCAGAAACAGAGCAATTTGCAGTGGGAATTTGGCTCCTTCTTAGCCCCAAACACAAACCAGAGAGTGGAAGTTCAGCCCTGCACCCAGGGCAATGCTGCTCTTCCAACACCCCGAGGATGGGGGAAACACCTCCCACCAGCCAAATCTATGAGCTTTGGGGAGAAAATAATGTCTGCTAAAGGGCCAGAAACAGCTCAGCCCGGTGAAAAATTACTTCCAAATGCCCCCTGCTCTGGGGATTTCATGAGGGAAGATGGATCTTTCTATCCCTTTTCCTTTCTTCTTCATTTTTCAACTCTTGACCCCTGAGCTCGCGGGTGAGAGCCCTCGGCAGAGGAAACGCTTCCTCCAGTTCATTTGTCTCCATGCTCTGTGCAGCTGAAGATGCTCCTGTGGCCAAGAGGATGCTGTTCCCAGCCCTGCCCATCCCAAATCCTCCACCCTGCGTTTGCAGCTCCAAAGAGAAAACCAAAGTCAGAGCAGTTTTGGCCCTGCTTTGGGGCAAATTGGCAGCCCAGGACTGAGAGAGGCTGATGTGTTGAAGGAAATCAGAGGGGATGGGGTTTGCCTGGCCATGGAGGCCCAGCTGGGAAGGATATGGTTGGGAACTGGCTCCCAGGTGCCTCAGATCCCAGGAAAGCTGCTCTGGATAACCCCAGCTCAAAGCTCTCAGCTCAGAGAGTGGCACCAACCACAAATCTCAGGCACAGATTTCAAATCCCTTAAAACCCCTGGGAAAACCCCCCAACTCAAGGCCCAAAGGCAAAATATTGCCAGTGATTCCAGCATAAAATCCTGGCATGGTTTGGGCTGGAAAAGACCTTAAAACCCCCCCTGTTCCACCCCCTGCCATGGGCAGGACACTTCCACAGTACTCAGCATTCCCAAGGCCATTGGAAAGCACCAGGGATCCAACAGGGAAAGGAGGATGTGGTTTGAAGCTTCCTTTTTAGGAGACAATCCAAGCTGGAGCATTGGGAACCAGGTCCCAGAGGCTGAAAGATGAAGAAATTCCTTTCTGAAAGATATTTCTGCTTAGCACCTTATTTATAATTAGGGTGGAAATCACTAAAATGGGAGGGTTTGTGTCATTCCAACCTCTGGAGATTTTTTGAGGCGTCTCAGGGAACCCCAAACACACATTTCCCTGGATGTTGTCCACAGAGCAGGCTGGAAGAGGAAAGAAGGGAAAAAGAAGTGAAAAGGGGGATGCTCAGGTGTCTCTCCAGCCTTTCTTCCCTCTTGGTCTGAACATGGGGTCCTGATTTTCCTTCTGTTTTCAGGGAGAGGCAGAACCCACTGGATTTCAGCCCTTTTCTCTTAGATTTGCTGTCCAGTTCAAAACTAGGACATTCAAATCCCAAATTTCCAAGCTGGGCCTCGATCCTTAGCAAAATAAAACTCAAGAGGAGAATTTTTATAGCACAATTTGCTGCTCACCATGAAGGCTTGAAGAGGCCAAAGAGCCTGGCCTGCAGCTCTGCTGGGGAAAAGGATCCTCCTGCCCTCCTCCTCCTCCTCCAAAGCTTCCCTTTGGCTTCCAGCAGCCCAGGATCCAGGGAAAACACAGCAAGGGCCACTGTTATTCTTTATGGAGGCAGGAGAGGAAAAGAGGCAGCATCCAAAGCTCAATGTGAGATGGAAAAGGCGTCCAAGCTCTGCAAGCACTGGATGAAACAAAGCACACACAAACCCAGGGAAATGCTGGGAGATGGATTGCTTGGAAGTGGGAATGGAACTGTCTGTGTTTGCCTTGGAGAAGGGGCAAGGAGCCACAGGGTTTCATCTCAGCAGGTGTTGCTTTTCAGCACAGAGATGTGGGACGAGGCAAAGCCCTCCTGGCAGGCTGTTCCTGTGTCCCAAATCCTCAGATCCCAATCCCATGGCCAGGTGATGCTCACACAGCTCCTGGCAGGCTGTTCCTGTGTCCCAAATCCTCCGACCCCAGTCCCATTCCATGCACAGGTGATATCCACACACCTCAGACAGATTTTTGCAGGAAGAGAAGGCAAAAAAAAAAAAAAATCAAGGCATCAGCATTCCATGAGCTTTATCCAGACTTTGCTCCATTTTCCCCAGGCTGCCTCCTGTCCAGACCTTCCCTCACTGCCCTGGGCTGGGGGGCTTTGATCTGGAGGAGATTTGTCCTGGTGGGATGGAGAGCACTGGAGCTGGACAGGAAAGAGCCATTGGAGCATCCTGGTATCTCCAGGAGTCCCATAATGGACCAGACCTCAAAGCCCATCCAGTGCCACCCCTGCCATGGACAGGGACACCTTCCACTGTCCCAAGCTCTGCCCAGCCTGGCCTTGGACACTTCCAGGGATCCAGGGACAGCCACAGCTCCTCTGGGAATCTGTGCCAGGGCCTCCCACCCTCCCAGGGAGGAATTCCTGAATCCCAATATCCCATCTTTCCCTGCCCTCTGGCAGTTTAAATCCATTCCCCCTCTGCCTGCCACTCCACGCTCTTGGAACAGCATCTCCCCATTTTTTTGCAGACACCCTTCATGTGGATATCTGAACAAATCCAGGGAACAAATATTCCCGGGCTGAGGGCTCTGCCCTTCCCAGGGCGTTCCTTTGTCTCTGCAGCGGCTGCAAAAGCAGCTGCGGGGTCTTGGCTGGGGGATTTCCCCTGATGCGGAGGCAACAAGAGGAGTTTTCACCTGACCTGAAACAATGCCATGCACAGAGGGCCACATTGTTCCCCTGCCATTTGGAAGCAATTACCTGCATGTTATGTAAAACTTTTATGAAACGCCGGCAGAAATTCGGTAACGTGTTAATCAGGGGCTGAGTGACATCTGCTCCGTGCCCGAGGTTTGGGAGCTGCTGCGGGAGGAGGGCTCGGCCCTTCCCGGTGATTACCAAAACACATTGCTCCTTTTTTGCGGCCTCCCACGTGTTAATTTTTCAGATTTATCCTCCCAGGCTCCCGGTGTTCTCCCTGCACTCAACATCTGCTCCATCCCTGCCTTCCACAGCTCCTCCGGCTCTGCCCCGCCGAGATCCTGAGGCTGCTGCGGCTCAGGGCTCAGGCACTTTGCTGAACTAATCCACAGGACAATTCCCAGGGAAATCTGGCTCGTTTCTGCCATCAAAAGGGATTTGCAGATGGATTCAAAGCTTAAAAAACCCCAGGTTTAGGGAAAAACACGCTCAGGGCAAGGCTTGGTCAGGCTGGGGGGTGAGAAGTGGGGTGGAAAATGTCCTGGAGAGATGCTCAAGGCATTTCTGCTCATGGCTGGTGTCCTGGAGAGATGCTCAGGGCATTCCTGTTCTGGCTGATGTCCTGGAGAGATGCTCAGGGCATTCCTGCTCATGGCTGGTGTCATGCAGAGATGCTCAGGGCATTCCTGTTCCTGGAGAGATGCTCAGGGCATTCCTGTTCATGGCTGCTCCTGCACACCTGGAGTCACTCCCTGCCCACAGAGAGCCGTGGAATCCTCTGGGAATGCTCATCCTCAGGGCAGGCAATGGTGTGGGATGGGAGGGAGCCTGGAGCTCAATCTCATTCCTGCCCCTTCCACTCCCCCAGGCTGCTCCAAGCTGTCTGTTTGAACAGCCAGGTGTGTGCTAAGGAAGGCAGGAGCCTCCTGTGAAATGGACAATGCAAACCCCCTCCCTCTGAATTATTATAATTTTGAAATTAAGGGGCTCTCAGGCAAAGATATGGGAATAGGAATAACAGTTCTTTA
>JAWMRF010000044.1:15162783-15185960 GCA_035221435.1 Sphenopsis melanotis | reverse complement strand
TGCTGTTCCAGGCTCAGATTGGATCCAGGTAGGAATGCTTGGCTCCTCCCCTGGGCGGAGCATCTCCCCATGGGATGATGGAATTGGATCAGCCATGCAGGGACACTCACTGGCCATGGACAGAAGATAATTAATAACTAATGGCCCATTAACAGAAGATGTCTCCTGGGGGAAGGATTGGTTATGGAAGAGATAAAGAAAACTGCCCAATTGACAGAAGGTACCTGCCCCACCTCTGACAGATGGAAATAGAATACACGCCCCCATTTCCATCCTAAGACACAAGCCCTGCCCAGGCTGCAGGATGGGTTTGGGAGCACTGGGAAGCCCCGTGGAACCATGACAGAGAATTTCACCCCAGAGTGACTTCCCAGAAAAGCTTCCTGCAGGTAATTCCCGTGCATTTCCCTGGGTCTTACTCCAGGAGAAACTCCCCCTATCCACGAGCCAAAAGCTTTGTGTGCTCCTGTCAAACCCCATTTCTAATTTATGCTTTTTTGATTATTCTGTTCCCTCACCCGTGCTCTGCTCCCCTTTCCCAATAAAAATTACAGCTTCCATTTATCATTTTTCCAAAGGCTGCCATAAATTCCATTTATTCCATCCCTGCCTCACCTCACGCCAGCTCTGTCCTCCTCCCTCTGGGGTTGTGGCATTGCTGTCACCTCACACATGTCCTTCCTTCCTTTTTGGAGAGGGAGAGAGAAATAAAAAATAAGAAATAAGAAATAAAAAATAAGAAATAAAAAAAACCCCAAAAGCAAATACCAGAACCAAACCAAACCAAACAATCCCCCAATCCTGAAATCTTTCCAGGTCATCTCCAAACCTGCAGAATGGCTGGAGTTCCATACAAATAAAACTTGTGGGGTTTTACAGCAGAATTTCCTGATTTTTCCCTTTTTTTCCCCGGGAATTAGCACCAGCTTGGAGAGGCAGGAGTGACACTGGCTGCCCTCAGAGCCTGGGGGATCAGCTGTCACTTCAGGAGCCTCCTGCCTGTTTTCTCCCAGGTCTTTTCCAGATTAATTTATCAAAGATTTTTAATTTTCACCCTTTTTTGGGAGGGGAGCACACAGAAAACAGCTCATCCCATTCTCTGAGTCCCATCACTGCAGCACCATGTGCCTGAAAACATTATTCCTCCTAAAGTCCTGCCCGGGATAATGAAAAGAAATCAGAAAAACGTGGGAATGGCTGCAGTTCCCGGGGTTTGCAGTCCCGAATCCATTCTCCGGTGGTGGCTGGAGCCGCTCCCCTGCCCGGGGCTGTTCTGGGATCGCAGGGAGCTTCTCCCTCCTCCCAGCCGAGCCTGGCTCAGCCCGTGCTCCTCAGCTGCTGAGGGGAACAAAACTTCCCTGCTTGATGAGATTGGTAGCGTTTTGTCCTAAAATCCTCCTTTTTCTCCAAAATTTTCCACGGATAAAATAAAAAAAAATCAACTATAGATGGGTCAGTACCTGGTGTGGGGGATGCAGGAGTGGCTTTGGGAGGAAAACGAGGAATTCTTGCAGGGTCCTGGAATGGTTTGGGTTGGGAGGGAGTTAAAGGATCACCTCATTCCACCCCTTCCGTGGGCAGGACACCTTCCACTGTCCCGCTGGGGAGCTTCTTCCAAGCCTGAACACAAGGAGAGAAAACAATTAATGCTGAAAATTAACGAACAGGATTTTTTGGGGAGTCTCTACTTTAATCTTTCTTTTTTAAACCCAGCCCTTAAAGAAGCTGCTCTGACTAAAACATGATTTGAAAGCACCGAGCTCTGGCTGCACTTCCAGCGCCCAAATGTGTGACCTTGGATGACACCAATCTGCCAGAAAAGCAGGAAAAAGAAAAGGTGTTGCTGATATTTATTTATTTTCTGCTCTGGTTCCTCATCCATCATCAGGGAAATTCGCTCTTGGCAGCGCCGGCCACTTCCTCAAGCGCAGCCAAGGTGACCACGAAAATTAGCATCAAACCCCACAAGGTTTTCCATCATGGACACGTTGTTTTTCACTGGACACAAATTCTGAGGTGTTTCCCTTTTATTCTGCATCCACAGGGATCAGGTTGTTACTCCAGGCATTGCTCCATGCGCTGACGGATTCTCCAAATGGGAAAGTGAAATTTTTGTGTTTCACCAGAGAAATTCCCCCCCATCCTCCCCGGCTGAACGGCTCAAAACGGCTGCACTGCCCCAGAGCTCAGACACAAAACTCCACTTTCACTCTCCCTCATCAATTTTTTGCTTAATGAGAAGCCCTGGAGAAGCAGATTTCCCTGGCAGAGCCAAGGAATACAAACATGCACGTGGGAGAACCGATGGGCTCGTGGTGTTAAAGAGCTGCACCCAGAGCTCCCACCTCTGCCATTCCCAGGTGGGGAGACCAGGGATGCTCTGGGAAAAGGAGTTTTTCACCCCCAGATCGCTGAGGTTGGGAAAGAACTCCAAGCTGGGCCTGATTCCCACCTTGTCCCCAGCCCAGAGCCCTGAGTGCCACCTCCAGGAATTGCTGGGACACCTCCAGGGATGGGGACTCCAACCCTCCCTGGGCAGTTCCAATGCCTGACCAGCCTTTCCATGGGGAAATTCTCCCAAATATCCACCCTGAGCTCCCCTGGCCCAGCCTGAGGCCGTTCCCTCTCCTCCTGTCCCTGCTCCCTGGGACCTGTCCCCTCCTGGCAGGAGCTGTGCAAAGTCAGAAATTCCTCCTGATCCCCCTTTGCTCCAGGCTGAGCCCCTTCCCAGCTCCCCCCTGAACATGCCAGGAATGTCCAGCCCCCAGTTCCAGAGGGTTTTCATGGGGAGCCTTTCCCTGAGCAGAGGATGGAGGAGTTTGGCCGAGGGTGCTGTGAGGATTGGGGTGGCTGTGGGTGCTGGCACAGCTGCCCCATCCCTTCAGCAGGAATTCCCCATGGAAAGGTGCTCAGGCACTGCCCAGGGAGGTTTGGAGTGCCCATCCCTGGAGGTGCCCAGGAATTCCTGGAGGTGGCACTGAGTGCTCTGGGCTGGGGACAAGGCGGCACTCGATGACCTCGGAGTTCTTTCCCACCCTAAAAGATTCTGGGATTCTCATCTCAAGACTTTGGGAAGTGAAGGCAGGCAGGCAGTGCCACTGGGAGCTGTAATTAATTAGGATTAATTCATTAAGTGCTATTAAAGCTGGGGTGTCATCCAGGGATGCTCACCAGGGCAGAGTCCAAGGAATTCTGAGCTTGAAGGGACTGAGGGAGATGAGGAGCTCCTGATGGTCCCTGAGCTGGAGAAGGCACTCAGGATTTGCTCCATGGCTCTGTAGGATCCTCATCCTCAAGGAATAATAATAAATAATATATATATTAACATATACAATCTACTCATATATATTAATAGATATAATATACATTATATAATGTATATATTATGCATATATATACATAATATCCTCAAGGATATTATTATCCTCAAGGAATAATAATAAATAATATATATATTAATATATACAATCTATTCATATATATTAATAGATATAATATATATTATATAATGTATATATTATGTATATATATATATACATATATTCAAGGAATAAAATAGAATAAAAGTGGGAAAAATCCCCGTCACCAACAGGAAGATGGAAATTCCCTGCAGGAATAACCTTGATTGCCCCAACATCCCCAGGCACCGCCCGAATGATGAATTGGGATGGAATCACAGCATCCAGAGGGCTGGAAAACATCAGCAAATCCAGCCAGAAACCCTAAAAAATTTGGGGATTCGAGAGGTTCCAGTGCCAGGGGCTGGGCAGGGGTGGGGGGCACTAGAGGGCACTGTCGCCTGCAGATCGGGACAGGGAGGGCTTGGAAAGAGATGCCGAGATCCCAGCTCTGCATCCCGACCTCTGGAATGAGAGACTGGGCTAAAAACCCCAGTATTTTTTAAAAATAAAAATACAAATAAAAATTTTAAAAATAGATGAAATAATAAAAATGATGATAATAATAGTAACAACAACAATTATAGTTATTTCAATAAATACCTCCTTATATCAGGTATTTAATACCACAGTATCATATATTTAAATATAAAACCTTCTCAGGCTGCTGGGAGATGCTGTGGGGGATCTGTGGGTGCAATACCCAAACCTTTTCTCCCTGAATATTGCAATAAATGGGATTTTTAATGCCTTCCAACCTGCTCAGCCTCGGGCCAGCTCCCAAAGTAGCCAAGGAATTTCCTGGGCTGGAGAGGGTCAGACCTCTGGCTGGGTGTTTGCCTCTGGGTTCCTCCTTCCAGGAGGGATTTTCTTTGGGATTTTGCACTGGAGCAGTGGGAGGGGAGGAAGGCACAGGGGCTGCCTATGGAACAGTCATGGAGTGAGTGCTCACAGGTAAAAATTCACTTGTTAAAGAAAAGAAATGAGGGAAAAAAGGAATTCTGCGCCTGCAGCAGATCCTTCCCAGGGCAGGGAGCTGGGCTGGGCTGGGAGCAGCTCTGATTTCCAGGGTGAAGCTGTGGGGATGTGGAGACAGAACAGAAATTCCTCACCTGGAGCTCAGCCCGGAGCTCAGGACTGGGCAGGATTTGGGGATCCATCATCTCTGCTTGCAGAGGGGAGGGTTAAAGCCTTGAGGACTCCCATGACATCCCAGGTACAGTGAGTGGAGTTAATTCCAGACTGAAACCAACCTCGAGTGGGAACCTTTAGGGAAAGAAAATGGGGAAATATTTCCTTTGCCTCCCTGAAACAGCAACTCCCAAATTCCCAGTGCCCTGGTGAGGCTGGAGAGGGGCCTGGGCTCACATTCCTGGGTGACCTCAGGTTCCTGGGTGACCTCACTCCTGCTCCACACCTGCCCCAGGACCAGCCAGGAGTGCCAGCAAAGCAGGAAAATTCCTGCTGTGGATCCCAAAGATCCCATCCCATCCCAGCTCTCTGGGAGAGCTCCAGCTCTGGACCCAGAGCCCTGGGAGAGCTCGGGGTGTGGGGGAGGCCCTGCATCCATCAGCAGCCCCCAGTCTGCTGGAGCCCATCCCAAACTCCCCAGCTTTTGTTCTGCTGAAATCACCTGGCAGGAAATGAGCTCCCCCCACCCGGGGCTGCCTTGGGAACGGCTTTTCCCAGGTGAGCAGGAGCTCAGAAACAAGGTGGGAGGTTCCACAGGCTCCTGCTGCTGCTTTGAGACCCAGGAGAAGTGGGAAAAACAACTTTTTGGGGACCCCCCCATGGCTGGGTCATCCTGGTGCACCTCCACTCCCCCAGGCAGATCTTATCTCGCAGAGATTTATTTCCAGTCTTCTTTTCAAGACATGATGTCAGGATTCTAATAACCTGACTGAGGCAAATCCTGGCTGCAATTCCCGTTGTGTTTATCAATTTCCTCCTCTCTTTTCTTTTCTCGTCTCGGTTAATCATGGAACAGCCCCATGGAAAAGTGCTGTTAGCCCGACCTCCCAGCCAAGGCAGGCCTGCTCCCTGCTTCATCCAGGTTATTTTTAACAATTCCCCAGGGATCAGAGCTGTTGAATCACAGGAGTGAGGAGTGGAGAGGAGCTGTGAGCTCATGGGGTCTGTGCTGGCCAGGGCAGCTCCCCCAGCCCGGCTCCTCCTTGGGCTCCCCTGGAGCTTTTCCTGCTGGGCAGCAGAGCTCACACCCAGCTCGCTGTGGATGCCATGCTGGGAAAGAGAAAGGTCCAGAGCTGACTGAGGGGTTTGAGGCTGATCTGTGGGATGGGAGAAGGGATTGGGAACTGCCCTGCCTGGACCATGGGGGACACAGGACCTGGAATGCTGCTCCAGGAACCCGGGAACTGCTGGGAAGGGATTTGTCCTGTTCAAACCTCTCATCTTCCCTGACCCAAACCTCTCCCGATGCTGTGCCAGCCCTGGGGCTTGTGAACAAGATGGGCAGCCCAAAAGTGGACAGGCTAATTAGCTGCAGCACGGCTGTTAATTGGTTTTGGGGCAAAAATGTCTCAGCTCTCTGTGCAGACAGGAACACACGAGTTCCTCCTGCACATCCACGGTGCCCAAACCTGCTGTGCTTCCCCCTGGCACTGTGCAGGGGGCTGGGCTGGCTGCTGGGGGCTCCCCTGGCTGCTGGGGGCTCCCCTGGCTGCTGGCCCTGCCCAGCCAAGGTGCCCAGAGCCCGAGGTGCCCTCGATCCCTGGCGGCACTCGGCTGTGCCCCAGCCTTATCTGCCTGGAGTAATCACAAATAATTGGTGGCTCCCCAGTGGCCTGATCTAATAGCAGCACGAATAAAGTTATTTTGAACAGTTGTTCATGAGTTCATCTCCTGGAAAGCCTCAGCCCCAGCTGTTGCTGTGCTTTTGATTAAAAAAAAAAAAAAATTAAACTCAAACTGGGGATTAGCGGGGCTAAGCACGTCTCAGCCCTCCCTCCTCCCCGTGTCAGGTGCCCGGCCGGGCTATAAACCCCTCTTTGTGTGCGGCTGCCTCGGCCCTTTCTCCCGGAGCTGGCACGGGCACCGCGGCGCCTTGGCAGCGCTCCGGGATGCGGGCAGGGATCTGGGCAGGGATCTGGGCAGGGATCTGGGCAGGGATACTGGGCAGGGATGGCAGGCAGGGATCCGGGCAGGCAGGGATACTGGGCAGGGATGCCGGGCAGGGATCTGGGCAGGGATCTGGGCAGGGATCTGGGCAGGGATGCTGGGCAGGGATGCTGGCAGCGCCGGCGGCCTGCGGTGCCCGGCCCGGCTGGCAGCGGCGCCTACGGCAGCCTCAGCATCCAAATGGTCGCCCAGGCCTCCGGCCGAGTCCATTTGTTAATGGTCAAGCTCTGGGGAGCTGCGCGGGGAGAGGAGAATCGAATTAGGCACGAGCAGGGAGGAGGGAGCGCGGCAGCGGGGATGGGGATGGGGCTGGGGGGGTCTGCGGGTGGCACTGCGGGGGCTTGGGGACAGTGTGATGGCCAGGGTCCTGCAGCACAAAGTGTCCCCAAAGCCCCGGAGTGGCGATGTCCCCTCGGGGACAGCCGAGCCGCCGGCGCTGCCCCCGCTGCGGAGCAGCCGGACATGGGAGGGGGATCCCTGGAATCCCGGCCCCAGCCCAGCCCGGCGATGTCACCTCGCGGGTCACCCCACACAGGTGCCCGGGGACCTCCCCAGGACATTCCCGGCTCCGGCTGCTGCTCCTGGAGCTGCTCCGGGGAGCGCAGAGCGGCTCAGCCCCGGGGCTGCGGCTCCGGGCTCCGCGGGCTCTGCGGGCTCCGGGCTCCGCTTTCCCCTCGCTTCGACCCCTGCTCGGACCAGCCCAGCAAGGCGCAGGACGGAAATGTCCCCTCTGTCCTGCGAGGTGGCTGCGGACCCGCAAAACCCGCGCTCAGGCTCCGCAAAACCCGCCCTGATGCCGCGAAAAACCCGCGCTGAGGCTCCGAAAAACCCGCCTTGATGCCCTGAAAAACCCGCGCTGAGGCTCCGCAAATCCCGCTCCGGAGCAGCTGGGCTGAGCCGGGGCAGGGTCGATCCAGCTCCCACCCCACACCCCGGGATTTGACCCGGGATTTGGCCGTGCCCAGCCGTGCTCTGGCAGCAGCGGGGTTGGGCTGGGGGCACTCGGTGCCGTGACCCCCCCTCCGTGCCCGGCACAGCTGTCGGGACGCGGGGCCAGCGGTGCCTCCACATCTGGCTGCGCTCAGCACGAAGCGCAGCTGGCCGCGCATCCCCGCAGCTGGAGGGGAGCGGCGGGGCAGCTCCTGCCCGCACCTGCGGGGCTTGGCGGGGCTCTGGCTGCTGGCAAAGGCCGTGCCCGGAGCCCTCTGCCCATCGGGAGGTTTGGGGCAATTCTGGCTGAGGGAGGGAGCGGGGCCTGCACGTTCGGGGATGTTCTTGCTGAGACGGGGTAGTTAGGGAGAGGATACGGACAATAAGGAGGAGTTTCACACTTAACTTCCCTTGTCCAATCAATTAGGTAGGAACAGAGTCACTCCATCCATCCGTCCATCCTCCCAGGGAGGTCTCCCCTCGTCCTGAATAAAGACAATTTTAAAAGCAGAGCGATGAACTCGCACCAATAATTACCCGAATATTAGGGAAAATCGGGAGCAACGCAGTGAAAAAAGGGAAAATGAGGTCAAAAAGCAGAAAAAAATGGATAGCACCAAACCCTTGATACATTCCAGGCTGAACATGCAGAATATTGCCTTAAAGCTCAAGCTGATAAGGAAATGATAATAACTAAATGGCCTTAATTAAGATATTTATTCCCAATCTCTGAATCTCCTTCTCCAACCCTTTCCCTCTTTCAGAAATAAAGACACAAACCAGTGCAGGTTTCCCTGGGCCAGTTCCACCCAGCATTTCTTGCCCTGCCTCTTATTTTCCTTCTCAGCATCAGCCTCCAAACATCTGGCTGGTGCTGGAGCTGGGAGCTGGAAGCGCCACAGCCCAGGGAGAAAGGATGTTTTTGTGCTATTTCCAACCTTCCCAGAACAGAGCCCTTCAGAAAGCCCCTCACAAAGGCTGCTTTCTTCCTCCCCACCACTTTGAAAAGCTGGGTGAGATCCTCCCTTATCTGCCCTCAGCAGCCTCGTACGAGACAGAGACGATCAAAAAGGAGGGGGAAGGGGTGGCAGAAACCCCGGCCAGCTCTGGCTTTTTTTTGGTGGTTTTGTTTGTTTCTTTTTCAGCTTCTTTTGGTTCAAACTGGAGTTTTGGAGCCCCTCCAGCCTTCTCTGTGCTGGGGGAGGATGTGGGATCACAAAGATTTACTGGAGACCCCCACTGATTAGAATTCTGCTTTTCCCCCACATTAAAATTTCTCTTTTTTTTTTTGTTTTTTTTTATTTTTTTGGTAGAATATTGAATCAGAGTAAATTTGGGGGGAAGTTTAGAGAAGCTGCACTGCTGAGCACACCTCATCCATCCCCACAGGATCCAGCTCACTCCCTCAGCCCTTGCACTGAGCTCCTCATGTCCCCACAGCCTGGGGAAGCCTCCCAGCTGTATCCCCACCCCACATCTCTTTTGGGGTGCAATCCCTTGTCAGGAAGGCCTGGAAGCACCAGGATTTGTTGTCCTGCAGAGCTGCATCCCTCAGCTGCCTGAAGAGCAGAGCAGGAGCCCAGGAGGAAGGGACAACAGGGATAAAGCTGCTCTGGGGGAGCTTCCTGCTCTTCAGAGCATCCTCATGGAAAATCCCACCCCGTGGGACAATCCCTGAGGGGTCAGGACACTGACACATCCCTGGAGAAGAGCACAGGGACTCGGGGAACCCAAACAGGGCATTTTGGACCCCATTTGGCAGCACCACCGAGAGGGCAGGGACAGGGAATAACCCCAGCCCAGCCCCACACTGAGCTCCCATTCCCAGATCCTGGAAAACCAGGACATCCCTTCCTGCAGCACATCCCTACTTGCAGGCAGCCTGAGAACATATTTTATCTTCTACATAATCACAAGGAGGAGGAGAAAAAAAAAATTAAAAAAAATCCCCTCGCCTTCGAGATTCCCAGACAGTTCACTCAGCATCCTCATGCTACTGATGTAATCCTGGAGGAAAATCCCCTGGGCCTGGGGGGCTGGAGCTGCTCCCAGCCCGTTCCTCACTGGGGGTGGGCAGCCCCCAGAGCCCCCCAGAGCACCCCTGCAGCACCCTGGGCACGTTTTCATGGCCCCATTTATGCACTTGTTGAGTGCCTGAATTCCCCCTACCCCCACGGGGAACATTAATAGCTCAGCAGAGCTCTTTGCTAATTCCATTTTCTGTCCTTTGTGCTCAGCTGCAAGAAAAATTAGCCAGGAATAAAAAATGACCTCATGATAAACAGCACTAAAACCCAGCACTGCTGATTCCCGAGCAGGTACTGCCTCCAGCCCCCAAAAACTTCACCCTGCACTGGAAACAAGCTCAGGGCAAGCCCCGAGCTGAGGGGGAGCGGTGGAGCAGGAGCCGAGGCTGTGGCACAGGGCCAGGGGGCAGATTTGACCCAAATTGCTCCATCTCCAGCTGGTTGAGTGATTCACTCACGCAGGGCCTGGCCTGGCTGCCAGGCTGGGGCTGCTCTCAGCCATGGGAGGAGGGAGGGGGGGGGCTGTGTTTTGTTTGTCCCAGCGCCTGGGTTATCCAGGGAAGCGTGACACACGTGGTGGGAACGCCTGGAGCTGCTGCCCAGCCCCCTGGACCTCTCCTGCTCTGCTCTGAGATCAGGAGCAGCACCCCAGTCGTGGTGGGACCCATAACCCTATCCTGATCCCATAACCCTGTCCTGGATCCCATAACCCTGTCCTGGTCCCATAACCCTGTCCTGATCCCCATAACCCTGTCCTGGTCCCATAACCCTGTCCTGATCCCATAACCCTGTCCTGATCCCATAACCCTGTCCTGGATCCCATAACCCTGTCCTGATCCCCATAACCCTGTCCTGATCCCCATAACCCTGTCCTGATCCCCATAACCCTGTCCTGGTCCTGTCCTGATCCCATAACCCTGTCCTGGATCCCATAGCTGTGTCCTGGTCCCATATCTCTGTTCTGGTCCCCCCCTCTGTCCTGATCCCATAGCTCTGTCCTGGATCCCATAACCCTGCCCTGGTCCCCAGAGCTCTGTCCTGTTCCCTATAACCCTGTCCTGATCCCCATAACCTTGGCCTGGTCCTATAGCTCTGTACTGACCACATAACCCTGTCCTGATCCAATAACCCTGTTCCCATAACCCTGTCCCGGTCCCATAACTCAGTCCTGGTCCCCATAACCCTGTCCTGATCCCTGTAACCCTGTTCTGGTCCCCATAACCCTGTCCTGGTCCCCATAACCCTGTCCAGACCCCATAACCCTGTCCAGATCCCAGGTGTGACACCCCAGGGCAGCCCCAGGGTTTGCAGGATCCCGAGCCCCCCTCCAGCCCAGGGGCTGCTTTTAGGGATGGGTGGAGACCCCAGGAGCAGCAGGGAACCCTCCCCTGGCCTGGAGCTGTTTGGGCTTTGCCATGACCACGGACACGGGGTGGGGTGGAGGAGGAACCAGCCCTGAGCGGGGTTTTCAAGCTGAGCAAGGTTTGAGGAATCAGGAATTAAATAATCATGGAATCATTCGGGCTGCAGAAGAGCTCTGGGGTCACTGAGTCCAACCATTCCCTGTGGGGCCACCGCTGCCCCATGTCCCCAAGTGCCACATCCACAGGGATTTAAATCCCTCCAGGGATGGGGATCCCTGCCCTGTGCCAGGATTTGTGCCTTCCCACCGAGCAATTTCCCAAACATCCAAGCTGAACTTCCCCTGGGGCAGCTGGATGGGCAGAGCGGCTGCTGGGGACCCTCAGCATCCAGCCCAGCTCCATCCCAGGGATTTTTGGGATGCACACACAAACCCTGCAGGGCTCAGGGCTTGGCCAGACAGCTGCTGGCACAGCGACCTGAAAAAAAACGCTGAAATAGAAAATGCAACAAATCCTACAGGTTCCTGTCCCTTCCCACCCGGGTTTTGCTGGGCTAAATCGCTCCTGAATCAGCCAGGCTGGGTCAGAAATGCCCTTTAATGAAGTGCAGCAGGGCTCTGCCATTATTTCCAGCGAGGTTTAATCCCAGCCTCTCTAAGCCACATGTGCTTTAAGGAGGAGATTTTTTACTCCCATGTGTGTTGTGCTTAAAAGGCTGTTGCCAGTTTAGTTTAGACCCCCAAAATGTTGGTGGCACTGCAGGGTGAAGGTGGGAAGGGATTAAAAATAACCTCAGAGCAGGCCTGAGTCTCCTAGAAAGGCTGGAGATGTCCCAAAAAATTTGGGAAGGGTCTGGAAACATCCTGGGGGTGATGAGCACCTTCAGCCTCCACCCCCAGCACTGCTCCAGCCACCAGGGGTGATCCCAGGGCACTGCTCAGGCACCGGGAAAGGACTTTGCTCATTAGTCCTGGCTTAACTCTGTGCTCTGTTTGGTTAAGCCCGGCCTGGAGCGAGCCAATCTGCAGCAGGGAGGGAGGAAAAGCCCTCGTGGCCTCTCTGCTCTTCCCTGGGAGAGCCCCACTCGGGGCGACATTAAAGGCTTTTGTTTTCCAGGAGCTGTCAAAGCCCTCACCTTTCACAAGCACTAAAACAGCCCAGGGAGGGAGGAAAAAAAAAAAAAAAAAGAAGAAAAAATAAAAAAAAAAAGATCTGCGAGTGGAATAATAATTCTGGAGCCATAAATCTGAGCCTGTAAATCAGGCATTGACGGGGTGGTTGCTGTAATGTCTTGGGAGTTCACCTTCCAGGGTTTCTTTCACCTGAGGAAAAGAGAAAAAAAAATAAAAATCCCTGAGTCTGTGCCCTTCCACTCCAGGGGTGCTGTAAATCACCTTAATGTTCCAGCCTGGCTCTTAAACGGCCCCAAAAGAGCAGAGAGGGAAAGTGGCTGAGTGAGAAAGGACAGGGAGAGAGCTTTGATTTCATCACAACAACCCCGGGGAGCCACAGCATTCCCTTCAAAGCCAGAGGGCAAATCCTTCCCTCCCCTGCTGCTGCTCCTGCCGGGCCCAGGGGCTGGGGACAGCCTGGGGACAGCCCGGGGACAGCCTGGCTGCTGCTGGAAAACCTCGGGATCAGCCTGTGGGATTTGGGATTGAGGGAACATGGGGTGGGATGTCACCATCCAACCAGGGAATCATTAAAAAACCATTGGAAAAGGGTTGGAAAAGGTCATAAAGTCCAACCTTTGGGCAAATCCAGCGGCCCACAGAGCAGGGAATGACCCTGCAATGTCCCCATCCATCCTAGGAATGGGGAGCAGCACCCCAACAGGAGCTGGGATGGCAACGGGGCCACCCCTGCGTGTCACAGGCACCCAGCACGAGCCACCCTCTGCCCCGGGGCAGCTCAATCCCAAACTGGGGCTCCCTTTCCCAAACTGGGGCCACCCAGCCCAAACTGGGGCTCCCTTTCCCAAACTGGGGGCTCCCTTTCCCAAACTGGGGCTCCCTTTCCCAAACTGGGGGCTCCCTTTCCCAAACTGGGGGCTCCCTTTCCCAAACTGGGGTCCCGGCAGCCCCAGGAGATGGGAGGGGGTCCCAGCAGAAGAACCCCCAGAGGGGACACCAGCACCCACCTGCTGCTCTCCTGGGAGGGTCCCACTGGACGTGGGGAACAGGATGGGAGAAGATGAAGCAGGAGAAAAGCCCACAGCTGGGCACCAGGCTGTGTCCACGAGCAGAAATTAAAGACTGTTGGGTTTGGTTTTTTGTTTTTTTTTTTTCCCTGTGATTTTTACCTTTTTTTCCCCTCCCCATGGCTTTACCTGTTTCTTTCCCTACGGTTTTACCTGACTGGGATAAAAAGGCTGCAGCTCAGCAGGGCTGACCCGGTGTGCCAAGGGCAGGAGCGGCTCTGGGCCATCACCTGGGCATTGTCCCACCTCAGCCGAGAGCAGCGGGGCCGGGAGAGGCCAGAGGAGGAGGAAGAGGAGGGGAAGGCGCTGGCAGGTGGAGCACAAGTGCGTGCAGGGCTCTCCTCTCCCTAATCCGCCCTTCAAAGCCTCGGGGCGCAGCTGCGGCTCTGAGCTCCGACAGGTGACAGCTCAGCTGTCCCCTCCCCGCGGGGTCCCCAAGGCTCCTCTTGGAGGTGCTGGGTTTGCCGGATTTGGCTGGGTTTGCCCAAAAATGCTCTCCTGGGGCTGGGTTTGCCCAAAAAGCCTCTCCTGGGTGCTGCGGAGGGCGCAGTCACTACGGGATGCTGTTCCCAGGCGGGTTCTCCAAGGTGATGCGATAAAACCTTTCCTGCTGCAGGGCTGTTGTTGTCGCCTCCTGCCCGGAGGGGATCCCCGCAGGAATTTGCCCCGGTCCAGGGCTGGAAGCGCCGCTCCCGCCGCGTCCCTGCGCTGCTGGAAGGTGCCAGCCCAGGGCAGAGCCTCCAGAGGCTGCTGGCAGGGCCTTGGTGCTGTGTCCGTGCAGAACAGTGAGCCCCGCCTTCCCCAGGTGAGCCCCGCCTTCCCCAGGTGAATTCCTCCTTCCCCGTAACCCTGCCCTGGTCCCCATAGCTCTGTCCAGATCCCATAACCTTGTCCTGATCCCATAACTCTGTCCCAGGTGTACTCCACCTTTCCCAGGTGAGCCCTGCCTTTCCCAGGTGAATTCCTCCTTCCCCATAGCTCTGTCCTGGTCCCCATAACCTTGTCCTGATCCCATAGCCCTGCCCTGGTCCCCATAGCTCTATCCTGGTCCCTATAACCCTGTCCTGGTGCCATAGCTCTGTCCTGGTCCCCATAACCTTGTCCTGATCCCATAACTCTGTCCCAGGTGTACCCCCACCTTTCCCAGGTGAATCCCCCTTTCCCCCGGAGCTCGGAGCGCTTTCAGGAGGATTTTGCACACCGAGTTCCTCCCATCCCTGCCGTGTCCATGCCGCGGGATCAGGCACGGGCGCACGCCCGGGAGGAGCCCCCAGGGCAGGGATTTTTATTTCAGCATTCGGGAGCCGCTCGCTGCCACCAGCCGGGCACAGGGACGGGCAGGGCACGCGGAGCATCCCGAATCCACATCCCGCTGTGGGCACCGGGCTGGGACAGCGACAGTGGCACAGCCCGAGAGGCTCCAGCTCCATCCCTGCCCTCAGCATCCCCCGCGATCCCATCCCCAAAGGGGCGCCCACATTTCCCACATTTGTGCATAAAAACAACAGAGCGTGACCTGACATAACCGCCCCCAGCTGCAGCTCGGATAAACAACCCCGTCACCTCCGCACCCCCCCGAAACACCCCTTAAACCCTAAAAAGTGCAGGTGTGGGGGCAGCCCCGAGCCCCCCATCCCGCAGAGCCGCTCATTAAGCCCCCGGAGCTGTCTGAGCAGCGCCATTATCTGAGCATTCCCCGGCCCCCTTCCCCACCGGTCACTTCTCCTTATCTGCATATTTTATTGACAATTAAAATCCTTTCGCATTTTTCCCAGGGCTCGCGCGGGAAGGATCTTTTCTCGCAGCCCTACTTGACTCCAATTAGTTGGGATAACAAAGCTGCCGCTGTCGGGGGATTATTGACAAATGCTCCAGGGGAAAAAAAAAGAAAAAGGGGAAAAAAAAAAGAAAAAAGAAAAAAAAAAAGGGCAGGAGAACGGTCTGTTAAAATGACAGCTTTTAAGGCTGGAAAACAAAACCTCCGGGCCACGAACAGCGCTGGGGAGGCAAGGAAAATGCCAATTCCTGCTTTTTTTTTGGATGGCATTTCCATCGATCAGCCCCCTCGATTTGAGGAATCGACACAAAATCCCCTCCAGGATTTTGTGTCGCGCTTCCCCCGGGTCAGCAGCAGCATCCCCCGGGAGCAGCAGCCGGGCCGGGAGCTGCGAGGATGGAAATCCATCCCATCCCATCCCATCCCATCTCTTCCCAGTTTCCCCGTGCTCCCATCCCCAGTTCCCATGGGCGCTCCTGCCCCTCCAAACCTGCTCCTGCAGCTGCGCCCCTGCACAAAGGGACTGAGGAGCATTGAGAGCAGCACAACTCCTTCACTGATAACTCCTTCATATTTTTTCCCTGACTTTTTTTCTCCCCCTCTCTTCTCCTTAATTTCAACCAAAAGAATAGAGGGGGTAAAAAATGAAGCGCGCTCGATAAAGGGCAGTGAGTGTTATCCCCGAAAAAAAAAAAAAAAAAAAAGAAATCAATAAAAACCGCACAGAGCTTTTTTTCTTCCCTAGGTGGCTCGGACAGCTGGCTCTTTAAATATTAATCAGAGGCTCATTGATATGCAAATAGGGCCAGGGGAATAATGCTGCCGCAGCTGCGCAGCCCCGGCTCCGCTCGGGATGAATGGGGATGGCTGAGGACACAGGTGCAGGGAGCGGGATGGGGCAGCCATGCCCCGAGAGCCCGAGCGGGGCAATCTTCTCCCACTCGAGGCTCCCCGAGCGCAGAACAAGGTGTTAATCTCGTGATTGTGCCGCTGTGTTCCCTCCTGGCCTTTTGCCCCGACACTTGGCCGGTTCAGCTCGGCCCCGCGCCAGCCCAGGGCCCGGGGATTATTTATTGTTCCCTTCCCAGAACCAGCAGTAAACAGGAAAAATGGGCACCCCACGGAGCCCTCGGGATGTGCAGTGTCCCTGTCCCCCCCTGGCTGTCACCTCCTTGAGCGGGCGGTGGCACCTGTGGCACCTGCAGGTGTTGGGGTGGCACCTGCTGCTCCTCCTGCCCGATTCCCACCCTGCTGTGGGGGCCAGGAGAGCACAGGCAAGGGGAGCCCCTGCTGGGTGTCACTGCTGGGTGTCCCGGGCAGGTGGGACAGGTGGGGTGGCCAAGCTGGGGAACCTCGGCCAGCACTGAGCTCTTGCTCTGTGCTCTGCAGTGCCCGTGGTGACACCAGGGGGTAGGTAGGACAGAGCCCTGGGCAGCACCTCAGGTAACCAGGGCACAGTCAGACACCCCAAAAACACCCAGAAGGCTCCGCTGGCACAGGTGGGTGTCCCCTGCCATTTGTCACAGGTCACAGAGTTACAGAACCATGGAAAACCCTCAGCTGATCCACAGGGATCATCCAAATCCTGCCTGGGAAAGGCCTCTCTCCATAAGGACACCAAGAAATGTTCCTCCACCACCTCCCAACAAACCCCACTGCTGATTTAAACACTCAGCCCTTGGGAAGGGTCACTCCTGCCTCCCCCTGCTCCCACACTTTGGAACCTGGATCATTCCCTGCTCCCACCCCATGGGCACATCCTGCCCTTCCTCCTCCTCAGATGCTGCAGATACAGCCCCAACCCTGCTGTGCCCAGAGGATTTCCAAGCTGTGCCTCCTCCTGTGCTCCACCCCCCTGTCCCTGCCCAGCCCCGTGCCCCGGGGGATGGATGGATGGATATGGGATGGATGGACGGATGGATGGAGGGATGGAGGGATGGATGGACGGATGGATGGATGGATGGATGGATGGATGGATGGATATGGGATGGATGGATGATGGATGGATGGATGATGGATGGATGGATGGATGGGTGTGCCCGTGGGTACCAGGCACCCACAGCTGCTCCCAGGCACAGCTGCAGCAGCTGGAAATGGCCACGAAGGCACAGAAATCCTCTGGGAGGGCGGGAGGGAGCCAGCCACAGCTCCAGGGTGGGCACCAGGGAAAGCTCAGCTGTGACAGCCCGGCCTGGCTTGGAGGGGCAGGGTGGGATCAAGGCAGGGCTGCCCTTGAAAAGTCTCCCAAGCTCATTTTTCCAACCAGGGAATGATGCTTCTCAAATCCAGGACCCCCTTCAGCCCTAAACTGTGGCGTGTCCCCACATTTGTCAGTGAACACCAGAATTTCCTCCTCTATAAAGCTGGAAAAACACCCAGTCTGGGTTGTTCCATGCTCTGTAAGGAGCAATTATTCCTTTCCAAAGCCCAATGAAATCAAAGCCCTTCCCATAATCACCTACTGGATTTTATCAGCGTGTTTGGGTTAGGCTTTGCCCCTTTGGCTAATTCCTAATTGATTCTTTAATCCTGACAAGTTTTTTATTGCCTGATACAAGAGGGATTTAGCCCAGGAGCAGCAGGAAAGCAGCTCCCAAACCCTGGGAGACACAGGACACGGGGCAGGGATGACCTCATCCCAAGCCAGGGCTTTATTTGATAATCTATCAGTTATTTATTATTCTAAGTAACCACTTGCAGGTGCTGTGATTTCAGTGGAATTGTCCCAGCACCCGAGGAAAGCTCAGCCCTGTGCAATCCTACCCGGAGCTGCTACTGCAGAGGGAGCAGGATCCAGCCTGTGCTGGGGAAATGGGGCAAGGTGGGGATGGGCATGGCAAAAACCGTGGAAAAATCAGTGGAAAAATGAGAAAAAATCTGTGGAAGAATGGGGCAGAATCTGTGGAAGAATGGGGCAGAATCTGTGGAAAAATGGGGAAAAATCAATGGAAAAATGGGGGAAAATCTGTGGAAAAATGGGGCAAAACCTGTGGAAATATGGGGCAAAATCTGTGTAAGAATGGGGAAAAAATCAGTGGAAAAATGGGGCAAAATCCATGGAAGAATGGGGAAAAATCTGTAGAGAAGTGGGGAGAAATCTGTGGAAAAATGGGCAAAATCTGTGGAACAATGGGGAAAAAAATCTGTGGAAGAATGGGGCAGAATCTGTGGAAAAATGGGGAAAAATCCATGGAAAAATGGAGTAAAATCCGTGGAAGAATGGGGCAGAATCTGTGGAAGAATGGGAAAAATCAGTAGAAAAATGTGGTAAAATCTGTGGAGAAATGGGGCAAAATCTGTGGGAAAATGGGACAGGAGTTTGTCCCTCACACACGGACTTCAGAGCTCACACAGGGACAGCTCCAGAGCTCAGCTTTGTCCTCCTCACCTGCCAGCCTGGAGAATGTGACCAGGCTGAGGATTTGGGGCTGTGACAAGGAGCCAGGACACGGATGTCCCCACAGACCAGGCTGGCATCACCTGTGTCCCTCCATGGGTGGCAGCTGGAGGGCTCAGCCAGGCACATCCCTGTAAATCCTCTGCAAATCCAGAATGTGCATTTGGGGTTAGTTCTGGATGCCCCTCTGTTGTTTTTTACTCTGGGGAGAGGTCAATGGAGACCCCAGGGAGGTGCCAGCCCAAGGCCACCCCAGTGCCACAAAGCTGCCACTCCAGGCAGAGCTCCAGGGGTGTCCCCCCGCCCAGCACAACCCGTGGGATTCCCAACATCCCAATCCTGGGGATGCTGCTCCCACCGGAGCCCCCGGGGCTGCAGCTGAGAGGAGGTGACAGGAATGAGCCCTGCAGTGACAGCACAGCAAGGGGCTTTCAGCATCAAGGAATCTGCATTTGTCTGCAGACTCTGGAGCTGTAAAATCCCCCTGGGACTGGAGGCATTGAGGTGTTCTCCCAGGGAGGAAGGGGCTGGGTGGGCCCCAGGCAGAGCACAGAAGGTGCCTTCCCAAATTATCTGCCCCTTGTTGTCTGCCCAAGCTCCTTCAACCAAGCAACACCCTGAGGAAAGCTGGAAAATGGGATTTTGAGTGGCAAGACCCCGTTGTGGCTTCAATTTTAACCCCAAGTCGGGGGGAAGAATAAAGCAGGGAGTTGGGAGAATGGTTTTTTCATTAAAATCAAAATCGATCCATAATGAAAATAGACTTGGAATGGGAAAAGCTGAGTGCAAATGGAAGCTTTTAAAGATTCTTTTGACTGACAATAACCTGAAGACCCTCCAGGAACTCCAGCCTGGAATAATCAGATTAAATGGAAACTAATATACGATCCTGAAATTCATCCCATGCTGCTCTAAACTTGGAGCAGCTGGATAATTTTGCCTACAGGTTTGTGCCTCCTGCCCAGCAGTTCACACGGAATTGTTTGGCCAAACTCAATCTACCAGGAAGGAAAAAAAAAAAAAAAAAAGCTTTTCCCTTTCATATGTGTTAAAGCAAAGCCAGCTTTTCCAAGCAGCTGGGAGCAGGGAATGGATATGGCTGCAGGGATTTCCTATGGGAATTCCCAGCCTGGAGTTTGGCTGCTTTAAAAACCAGTGACTCTGATTGATAAAAGATGCAGGAATAAGGAATTCTCTGGGTTGGTGGGGGTAATTCCTGGGCATTCCTGCATGGACACAAACTCATCCCCAGCAGCTCCTCACCGCTGACCCCTCCACAGGGGCCACATTCCCAAAACACAAAGCAAATCCAGGTTTTTAGAGGATTGCTTGAAAATGGAACCTGGGTGGACACCGGGGCTTGGAGCCACCTGGGACAGTGGAAGGTGTCCCTGCCATGGCAGGGGTGGGATGGGATGAGATTTCAGTCCTTTCCAGCCCCTCTGGAATGTCTGGATGGCCCCATCCAGCCTCCCACAGCCCCATCCCTTCGCCATGGGATCATCCCTTCCTGCTGGTTCTTCCCAAATTGTGCAAGCACAAATCATTTCCTCATTCCCTGTGTCCAAGGGATGAGCTAAAACCCCTCTGTCCATTCACATTCACTTTCTGCTCCCCCCAGGAACAGACCTAGATGTGGGATTAAAAAAAAAACTGGGAGAACTCCTTCTTTTTTTGGGGGGGAAATCAGCTGGGATGAGCTGGATCCACCTCGCCACAGCCAGTGGCCAATGGGCAGAAATGCAAACCCAGCTGGGCTTGTGAGGGGACCTCGTGCTTCCAAAAGGCTGGAATCTTGTGAAAAAAGGGGGAAAAGTCACTTCTACCTCAGTCATACCAAGTGTAAATACTTGGGGTATCCCAAGGCTCAGTAACTTCCATGTAGGAAAAGAAAATCAAAAAATCAAATGGATTATTTCTGATCCAGGAATGGCCCTGAGATGTCTCCAGCCCTGGTGGAGCTGGAGCTGCTCAGGATGGACATGGGGTGACCACCTGGCCATGTCCTGCCTGTCTCAGCTCTGGAATTTCCCTGGACCTGACACAGAACCAGGAGGAGGGAGCGGGATGAGCCAGGAACACACAGCCCAGAGAAGGGCACCATCCCAGGGGGCTCAGCCCAAACCCTGCCCTCCAGAACCTCTGCAGAAGCTGGTGGGACCTCAGGGACATCAGAGCTGGCAGGAGC
This sequence comes from Sphenopsis melanotis, assembly GCA_035221435.1. Taxonomy (NCBI): domain Eukaryota; kingdom Metazoa; phylum Chordata; class Aves; order Passeriformes; family Thraupidae; genus Sphenopsis; species Sphenopsis melanotis. Next base: position 15,165,541 of record JAWMRF010000044.1, on the reverse strand, counting down.
AGCTCCCAGGTGGAGTTTTCCTCCCCTGGTGCTGCTGCAGCATTTTCCTTCCAGTGCTGAACTCCAGGATAAAAATCCTCTCCACAAAACCCTTCCCAGTGAGCAGATAACTGAATGTGGTTCTGATTTCCTCCCACCTCAGAATAATTGTTCCTTTTCTTTTCTAAATTCTTGTCCCAGGGAAACATTTCCAATGGAATCCCCTCCTGCCCCTTTGGATGGGTTTTATCTTCCAGGCACTGCTCTGGAGCAGGGAGGGGAGCTTGCATTGAAACAAGAAAAAGGGAAAAAAAGCTTAACAAGCAGCAAACAGGAATGGGAATGCTGGTCTGGGATCCATTATCCCTGACCCAGAGGTTGGAAAGCAAAAGAAATTCATTGAATTGGGGAGGGGGAGGCAGGGCTGTTGGGTGCCCAGTCCATGGGGGTGCCTGGGGGTGTCACTGTCACCCCTCTCCTGTCACCCCTCTCCTGTCACCCATCTCCCATCCAGGGCTGCACCCACTGCAGAAGGAGCAGCTTGGATGGAAAATCCACTGAAACCACGAGGGAGCCCTGAGCAAGGACACCCTGGAAGCCAGGGGAGAAGGGGAGGGGGAATTCTCCTCTCCCAGCCCTGGATCCTCGGGATGGGGGCAGACATTTGGACACAACACCAAATTTTGGATTCTCCCCAAAACACAAATCAGTCCCAGGACTCACCTCATTGCTCACCTGCCACCCCACTCCCACAGGAGCTGCCTTGTCCCTGGTAGAGACTGGGGCTCCCTCTTTTTTTCCCTTTTTAGCACATCCAGGAAAAACAAAAACCCAGTGAAGCTCCTGCTGGTTATTCAAGGATTGTTTGCTTTAATTCCTTTCCAGGAACACGCTCCCAGTGGTGCCCATTTGGTTTATGTGGTCAAAAAGGTGCAAGAGAACATGGAAAAGGGCATTCCTGTGCCTGCATGCACAGCCCACACCACCCCAGAGATCCCTCCTGGCTTGTTTTCCCATTTTTGTTTCAAACCCACATTCAGCTGCTTTTGGCAACACCAAAGCCTCCCCCAAAACCAATCTTGGTTATTTGCTTGCCTTTTTCCCAGTTCCAGAGGAACTCCTGAATGGAGCAGCCTGGAAAAAGAAATCAACCACTGAGGTGAGAAAAAGCAGCTCACAGAGCAAGTGGGCAAATTGGCTGGGAATCTTCTGGAAAGATCTTCCGGAAAAGAGCCGTGAACAAGGATATGGATAAAAACCAGAGAGGCAGGAGATGTTTGGAAGGAGCTGCCCCATTCTCCATCTTCCCAGCTGGTCCCTCTTGTCCTGGCCATCCTTTTCCCTCAGTCCTGCACAGGATAAGGCCAATTCCTGTCCTCAAAGAACTTCCTGAGGCCCTGCAGGTTGACAGGGGGGAAGTAGGGGCCGATCCTTTTCCGGATCCACCACTTCCCATCGCGGGCGTGCTTCCCCCCGGGCTGGCTGAACTTGTACCTGAAGTGTTCCCCCCGGATCCACCTGTGGGAGACAAAACAGCAGCTCAGGCCTTGCCATGGCTTCTGGGAAGAGGCTTGGACCATGGTTTATTCCTTTGGATTGGTGTTTTGGAGCCTTTCTGGATGGAGAAATCAGCTTGAGGGTGCTCAGGGTGGCTCCACATCCTGGTACTCCATCCTTCCATCCCATATCCATCCATTTATCCATCCATCCATCATTCATCCATTTATCCATCCATCCATCCATCCATCCATCCATCCATCCTTGGGATGCCCACAGCCAGCAGCAGTGACTTTGGGAAGGCTTTGGGAAGCTCCCAAGTTCCTCTTGATGCCATTTAGGAATCCCAGCTGTGCCTTGGGAACGATGCATGAGCAGAGAAGTTTTAACACCCCCTGCCCTGAGCACTCCCCACACCTTTCCACAGCTAAGTATGAAATAATAATAATAATAATAATAATAATAGCAGGAATAAGAAGATTTTCTCCTTTCTCAGAGCCATTCTGGGAGCAGGGAGTCTGAGCCCCCCAGCACCCCCTGCCCAGCCAGCGGCAGCGCGGCTCTGAGCGCATCTGTTTTCCGGCTGCTGCGGGAGCTGACAGCAGAGGAGCTTTGAAAGCAGTGCAGAAAGAAACATTCATCAGTGTCAGGAAACACTCTGGGAGCTGCCCATGCCGCTGGATCCGGGGGGTTTGTCCCCCTTGATGTAGGACATGCTGACAAGGGCCGGAGCGGCGCCCGCGCCGGGAGCATCGCCGGGCGAGTCCATAAAATACCCACAAAATAAAACTGTCAAAGTCGTGTCAGTGCTCATTTAAACCTGCTCTGCTCCACTAGGAAAATACAGACCCTGCTACTGAGCAGGGCACCGCAGCTGGGGGATCCCTGGAGTGGCGGGAAGGTCCTTCCTGCTGCTGAAATAATGAGGGACGGCTCCGATGGATTTGCCATCAGCGCTGGGCTTTGGGGAGCAGGGCAGGGTGAGGGGCTTGGAGAGAGCTGCACCCAGCCCGAGGGTGGCTCCAAGCCCAACAGCTCTGCTCCAGTCCTGCTGGGACCCAGGAGAGCAGCACAGGAAGGATTCTCCTACAAAACCTTGGGAATACGGGATGCCCAGGGAGGTTTGGAGTCCCCATCCCTGGAGGTGTCCAAGGAATTCCTGGAGGTGGCACTCAGAGCTCTGGGCTGGGGACAAGGTGGGCATTGGGCACAGGTGGGACTTGCTGCACTTAAAGGCATTTTCCAGCCTCAGTGATGCTGGGATTCTGTGTCCATCACACCC
>JAWMRF010000044.1:15142211-15158045 GCA_035221435.1 Sphenopsis melanotis | reverse complement strand
CCCCAACAGGAACCTCCTGTGCACGTCCAGGATGGGAACAAGGTGGATCAAGTTCTCCCTTGGGGTAACTCCAGGCTCACCTTGGAGGCTCTCTGCCTGCAAAGGGGTTTGTGGCCAGCAGGGACAAGGTCTCCTCCTCCTGGGCCAGCAGCTTCCCAGCCAGGTGGATGATCCATTCGTTCTGCTCGTAGGTCTTGGGAAGGAAGGAGAAATGGAAATGTCAGGAGCTGCTGGGCTTCTCCTGGATTAAAGATTCCTGGCCTTGGGGAGGGATTTTGGTGGATTTTGGTGGGAAATGGTGGATTTCCCAGGGTTTCAGCACATGTCCTATGGGATCCTTGAGGTCCAGACAGAGACTGGCACCCTCAGGGAGCAGGGAGAGCTTCCCTGGGTTTGTCTCATCTCATCTGCCAATTCTGCCCCCAAATATCTGATTTAAATCATTGATTTAGCAGCAAACCCCACAGGGGAACCACAACAGCACATTTTCTATGGATAACCCATCCACCCTTTTAACCCAGATTGCTTTCCCCTGGGAAAAGGGTTTGGGTTGCTTCCCTTGTGTTATCCAAAGGAAAATAAAGAAAGTGGCTTCTCTATTCCCAGTTCCTGTCTCCTCTTATTTCCTGCTGTGTGATCCATCCCCTTTAAATTCCTTCCTCCCAGAGCCCCTTCTGGAGCAGCACAGTGGCAGAGTTTGACTGAATTCAGCTCATCCTGAGGAAGCAGGGATTTGGCCTGGAGGATCCTTATGGATCCCTTCCAGCTCCAGACATTCCCTGATTCTGTGATTTTCCTCCCTGCAGGAATCCTGCTCTTCTTCAGCCTCCCTAACAGCATTTCCCCACGGTGACTTTCTGAGATTTTCTGATTTTCCCTGGGTGGATTTTGGAGTGCAGGCAGTAGGGGACACTGTGGGAAAGGGAAAGCCGGGAGCTGTACCTGCAGGGCTCTCAGCAGAGCCCAGCCCCGAGGCAAAGCTGCTGCCAGAGCTCCCTCCCCTCCTGGCCCGCTCTGTTATTCCTGTCACCAGGGGAAACGGGAGAGAAACCATGGAAAACACCACGGCCCATCGGGGCAGCTCTACCTCGCAGGGTTTCTGACCCCAGCTCATCACGATGGAGAGGAAAACCACAGTTATTTCAGCCAAAAAACCTTCTCAAAGTGATGATCTGCCCCTCCTGCTTCCGTCCTGCTCCTTCCATCTGCTCTCATCCATCAGGGGTGGATGATGGGGACAGGGATGGACGATGGGGACAGGGACGGATGATGGGGACAGGGATGGATGATGGGGACAGGGATGCTCCCTCCACCAGCCCCCAGTGCCACCTCCTGGGTTCTCAGGGAGGGACAGGGACACCGTGGGACTGAGGCCATGGTGGTGCTGACACAACAGGAGACCTGGGGAGCCCTGGAAGCAGGAGGGGGATGTGCCACACCAACCTCACCCAGGTCCCAGGGAGAGCTGGCACTGTCCCCAACCCTGCCCGAGGCCTGGCTGTGTCCCCATGGGTCACTCACTGCCAGTCTCTGTGCCCCCCAACAGCTCAGGCTGGGATTTGGGAAGGTGGTGCCACCCTGGGAATGCCTGGCTGGGACAGAGGAGCTCCCAAAAGGTGCCACCAGCAGGGATCAAACACCACAAGTGACACCTTCAGCATCCTGAGCCTCCCTGGACATCCCAGGGCTCTGGATGATGTTAAACATCATTTCCAGGAGAGCCTGGGAGGTGTGGGAGCTCCTGTGTGCAAGCTGGGAAGCAGCAGGAGGATGGGAACAGGAACCACCAGAGATCCCCAGCTGGAGCTGGAGGAGGCCCCCAAACCCTGCGAGCCTGACTGGGAACCAGGAGGCTCCAGGAAGGTGGGATCGGCTCCCGTGGCCTCCAAATTGTTAATTAGCAGCTCTGTGCTCACCAGAGTTGGACTTCTGGTCCGTAAAGTGTTTTTCTTGTAAAATTTACAACATGTCTGGCCCCAGTGAAGTCTGCGGTGAGAAATTTCCAGGCGGTGCAGCCCCCGCCCCCCTCCCCGGGCTGTGCTAACGACCCTGCTTAACTCATTACCCTGCAAAGCGATACCCTGGAAAAGGGGGGGAGAAACAGTCCAGGAGATACCCTGGAAAAGGGGGGACAAAAAGAGTCCAGGAGATCCGGGCTGCACCCAGGGAAGAGCCACCCCAAGGGGCTCCTCTGTCCGTGGATCCAGAGGGATCCAGCTAGATCTGCATGGAGGGATCTGAGTGTGCAACACAGAGCCTGAACCACCCGGGGCACTGATTACAGGAGAAGAAAGAATCCAGGATAGAGGCACACATTGCTGGGAGGTGGGCTGGCCTGTTTTGGGGTCAGCTTTAGGGTTGGGATCTTCAATGAGCAGGAGAAGCAGCTGGGAGTGATCCTGCACAGCGACGGATCCCTGGGCTGCTCCATCTCCATCATCTCCATCTCCATCTCCATCCATCTATCTATATCTCCATCTCCATCTATCTATATCTCCCTCCAGACATGGACCACACCTCCCTCAGCTGCTCCTGCCCTCCCTGGGGCCACACAGAGCCTGGGCTGGATCCCTACTGGGGTTACTGGGAACCAGTGAGTGCACAGCCATGCAGGGAGCACCATCCCTGTCTGACCCTGCCCAGAGCACTCCTGGGGAGCTGCAGCCCCCCAGGGGAGGGACACACTTCCCTTGGACATCTTTGGAGAGTTTTCATTCAGTTCTACCACAGAAAGCCAGTCAGGGAGCTGAACACACACCAAACTCACAGCCAACCCCAGCACAGCAGAGCTGAGGGGTCCCACAGTAACCCAGCCCTGAAGCCAAAGCCCTTCTGTGTCCATGGACACCCCCTGGAGATCCACAGGAATGTCAGGAGCAGCTCTCCAGCCAGATCATCCTCAGCTGTCCCTACAGCTGGGACCAGCACCCAGAACCTCCAAAAATCCTGTTTCAGGTACAGCAGAGGGGACTAACAAACAACTTGGGGCACTTTTTTGCTAAGCTTTGAACTCCTGATGGGTTTCAGCCTCAGGCAGACACTTCCCCCTCTCTTTCCATGCCAGTCTCACCCCAAATGCCACTTGGGGAAGGGGGTTTGCTCCTTCTCCCAGCCAGACCTGAGGAGCTGAGCAGCACTGCCCTGGGACTTCCCTGCAGCTGCTGGCACCCCCTGACCTCCCCACCCCGACACCTTCCCAGGGAATAAACACAGTGTTCTCACCTTGAACACATTCACTGGTGTCCAGGAGAGTTTAATAATGCACAGAACTGAAACCCACAGCTCTGCTAAGGCAGGCACCAGCCAGGAGCCAGAGCAAAGCAGCCACAGTAGCAACCAAACCCTGCTGATAACAAAGCCAAGGGAACGTTATCATCCCAAAAAAAAAAAACCCCAAAACCCCCTGGAGCTACAGGGAACATGTTCCCAACTGAAATAATAATAATAAGGAGGCTTTTCCTTGAGCTTTAATTGGTCATTTAATGAAAAAGGGCTGGGGATTAGTGTGGTGTTTTATGGAATCTCGGGGCTGGCACGGGCACAGGAGGAGGTCAGGATGAGATGCACATGTGGGAACAGCTGGAAACTTGGCACAGGAGCCCAGGGTTATTATTTCACGTGGTTGGGAGCCCTGAGTGGTTTCAGGTCGGAGCCAGTGGCTGCCACAGGGGCAGGGCAGGTTCCATTCCCCCTGCTGTGGTGTGAGGGGCTGGTTGTGTGTCACAGCTCAGCCACTGGGGATGCAACACGGGAATTCCACCATGGAATTCCACCATTCCCACCCCACAGCCACCCTGCTGTAGTTCAGCACTGCTGTTTAGGGAGTGGGAGCTGTCAGGAGGAACAATCCCTGTCAGAAAGGAGGCCACAGTTAATGGCACCCTTTGTTCTATGGAATTCCAGCTCACCATCACTTGTTACCATCCTGCTGTCCAAGGAAGGTCCATTCCATTATCTCCAAAAGCCCCATGGAATCATGGAATGGTTTGGATGGAAGGGACCCCAAAACCCATCCAGTGCCACCCCCGCCATGGGGAGACACCTTCCACTGTCCCAGGATGCTCCAAGCCCATCCAACCTGGCCTTGGACACTCCCAGGGACCCAGGGGCTTCACAGCTTCTCTGGGGATTCTATTCCAGCCCTTCCCACCCTCACAGGGAAGAATTTTTTCCTACTTTCATCCCTTTTTCCTGTGAGTTCCCCAAATCCACATCTCCAGCCCAATGTGCATTACTCACTAAAAGCCATCCCTCAATCCATCCCATCAGAAAATCCTTGGGAAAGCAGCTGCTCCCTGAAGGAGGCAGGAATAAAAGGCTGCATGGGAGGGCAGAGCAAGACTTTGGGAATCAGCTCCTGCATCCCACCTATGCAGGGAAAGGCCACACCTGGCACAGCTCCTCTATCACCTCTGGCTGGGGGAAGAAAAGTCCCTTTGTTCCAGAGTGGGGTCTGGGCAGGGCCACTGGACAGGAACCACTCCCTAAGCCAAGGATTGATCCAGGATTTCTCTGGATTTACCCAGGGCACCACAGGATAATCTGCTGTGGCACTCTGGGCACTTCCCTGGCACTGCTGCTGCAGGAGGTGAGGCTGCCTGGAATTCTGCATGGCCACAGGGAGACAGAGATGCCAGGGAGAAGGAGGAAAGCAAACCCTCCCCGTGCACAGGAGCAGAATGGGAACGAAGGGAGCTGAGCCTGTGTGGGGAGAAGGGGAAGGAAGGCGATGGAGAAGCTGAGCTGGGTGCAGGGAGCACTGAGGGCTGATGATGACACCCACACCTCCTCCCCCGGGCAGATCTTCCCTCTGAGCCCCTTCTGGCTGCCAGGCTGAGACAACAGGAGGCTCAAATCAAATATCTGACAAGAACACCAACCTGCCTTCTCTAGAAATGGGGTTACTTTGCCTCAGCTCTTCCAGCTCATGCATAACCTGAACCCTCCATCACCCTGTTACCACCCAGAGCACCAACCCTGCTGCTGGAGGTCTCTCTGCTCTTAGGAAAGCAGCTGAAGGTTTTTTATAAATAACCTCATCTCTGGAAAACACACATTGTATCCCAAGCTCTGCTCCACAGCAGGTTTTACATCCCCAGACTTTTGGAGCAGCTTCAAGGAACGATCCAACAAACACTGGGCTTTAAATTCAACCTGAGGGCAGCAATATTTTGTTATTTTGGAGCAGTTATTCTTTGATGAGCACCAAGAGGGTGCCTTTGTGTTGGCCATGCAGTCCCCAAACAGAATAAATGCCCCTCATGCCACAAGAAGGAAGGGAAAAGCCTTTCCCTTGGATTTTTCCTTTTCCCCTGGTGGACAACAACCCTTTGGGACAATAAACATCCAACTTCTGTAGAATCCACAACAGATTTGTGGCAGAGCTGACCAGCTCAAAGCCCTAGAAGTATGAGCAGTATTTTGTTTTCTGGTTGTTATTGATCAGTAATGCTGACTCCAGGAACTGGAATGATTTTTGTGCCAGCCCAGCTCAGTGTTGGGCTATTCCTGAAATTCCACCATAAACCAGAAGTCAAATAATTACAGGAGGGTTGGCATCAGTAGCTGGAGCACAGATAAGCCTGTAACAATAACCCAGCATGTTTGTGCACTAACACATGGAAGTGTCAAGGGGAGAAAAGTTATTCCTAATGCTTCACCTCAATTTTGTGGGATTAAATCCTATTCTGCCATTTCAGCCTTCTCTGAGGGTGGGGAGGTGCTGGCACAGAGCAGCTGTGGCTGCCCCTGGATCCCTGGCAGTGCCCAAGGCCAGGCTGGAGGCAACTTCCCAGTGAATCCTGCAGCCAACCCAGGCTGGAAAACTCCTGGGGGATCCTGGGCTGGTTTGTCAGGTGCTGATGAGGTGCAAAGAGGAGCCTGTCAGGAGCAGCATAAGGGATGGGAAATCTCCTTCCCCTAAATCTGGGGCTTTTCCACAGCCTGTCAGAGCTGGGAATGTCAGCCCTGTACCTGGCCACTGCCAGGGAGGTGCAGAGTGGTGCCAGAGAAACATCCCAGAACTTCTGGGAACAAATTCAATCCAATCCAGAGGCTGAACCCGCTCGGCTTTATGGGCTCTGTAAACTCCCACACGGGTTTTGCACAACCCCTCTGGTTCACAAGCTCCTCCTGGCCTTTCAGCTCCTGCTTCTCCTCCTTTCTGCTGCTCTGGGGGACTCCAGGTGCAAACACCACCTGGGGATTGCTCTGGCTGTGCAGGACAAGCAGCCCAGGGAGGCAGCTGGCAGCAGACCTGCAGCTCCCAGTGCTCCAGCCGAGCTGTGGCCATTCCAAACGGGATTTACACCCCTGCTTAAGCAGGTATTTACATGCCTGAGCATCCCAGCTCACTGCCCTGCCCGGGCAACTGCCTTCCCACTGCTTTCCACAACAGTTATCCCCATTCCCACTGTTCTCCACAACAGTTATCCTCATTTCCCATTTTCCAAAAGTTATCCCCATTCCCACTGTTCTCCACAAGAGCTATCCCCATTCCCACTGATCTCCACAACAATTTTCTCTATTCCCACTGTTTTCCACAGGTTATGCCCATTCCCACTGCTTTCCACAAGAGTTACCCCAATTCCCACTGCTTCCCACAACAGTTATCCTCATTCCCCCTGTTTTCCAAAAGTTATCCCCATTCCCACTGCTTTCCACAACAATTTTCTCCATTCCCACTGATCTCCACATCCCCATACCCACTGTTCTCCACAACAGTTATCTCCATTCCCACTTTCCAGCCAGCCACAGCAAAGAGACCTTCAACACTAATTGCTGCTAATTAGCTGCTGTGGATACACCTCGAGAGACCAACAGGTGAATGGGAACACTTGGGGGAAGCTTTCAGTGAATTAAACACTAAAAATAAGGGATGAAACACTAATAATAATGAAATAAACACTAATAACAGTGAATTACACACTAATAATAATGAATTAAACACCACAAATAATGAATTAAACACTAATAATATTAAATCTAACAGTAAGGACCCAAAGAGTCTGAGTTATTTCCTGTTCCCCCTCCCAGGTACACCAGCACCCCTGGGCACAGCCCCACTCTGCTCTGCACAGCAGCACCTCTGCCCCATCCTTCAGCTCAAACCTCAGATCTCTTTTATTTGAAACCTTCAGGACATTTCTGCCCTGGGCAGAGCATTTTTCACACCTCAGACACAAGCTGGGCTTGGGGGAGCTGATTTCTCCCCAAAACACAGCCTGACTTCAGCCCCCAGCTCCAGCCACCCCCTGCACCTTTCCCTAATTCCAGGCACTGCTCCTGGCTGCACTTTGGACCTTGGCTGAGGTTTTCCAGAGGGATAAGCAGCCCTAATGCAGATTAAATGAAATTCCAGCACACACAAATCAGCGGGGTAAATATCAAACCATGGCCTGATGTCAGGGCCCAGGAATCCCAAAGGCTCCAAAATGAAAATACCACAGGGACAGCAAACCCAGGGGCTTGAAGATATTCCAGGAGAGGTTGCAGGGACAAAGAGAAAAGCCTGGGGTACTCTGAGATGGGTTTTCCTCGTGCCACTGCTGTCAGTCAGTTCTGGAAAACCCAGCCCATGTCACATGGGTAAGATTTGCAAAATAAGCTAAACAAGAATTAATGTTCAGCTTTCCCCCCCTTATTTAATTTCTGGTTGTCACCTGTTTGATATCACGTGGGGACAATATTTGGAGGGACCAATGTCCATGTGTGGGCAGGTGGGGAATGGGAGCTGCTGTCTCCAGGGGTGTCCCCAAAAGAGATTCTTGGTATTGCTAAGAAACCCTTAAAAAAACCCCTCACATAAAATTGCCAAGAGTTTCATTACAGTAGCACAGTCCTTTAGGAACACAACCTTTGTTCTTGCTTTTTTTTTTTTTAAAACATAATTAACTCAGCCATTGCTTCCAACATTCCCCTGTGATCCCAACACGTAGTAAATCCATGTAATTGCTTTTTCCTGGTCAAGGAAGGCCCAGGCTTCCAGAGGCACCTACCTGGAAGGCAGCAAACCACATGAGCCAGTCAAGGCGATAGTGGTAGGGGGAGATGAGGCACGGCCTCCTCCTCAAGTCCCCAGGCTTGCACTTGAACTCAAACTCCTCCCAGATTGCTGTGGGGTCATTGGGATCCAGGCTGGATGTTCCCTGAAGGATCACTTCTGTCCTCTCCTTGGTGATGCTGTGGGGTACAGCAGGATGTTGTTGTTATTTGGCTCAGATCGTGGAAAATCATAAAATCACAGAAATGTTTGGGTGGGAAAAGCCCATCCAGTTCCAACCCCAACACCTTCCACCACCCCCTGTCCAGCCTGGCCTTGGGCACTGCCAGGGACCCAGGGGCAGCCACAGCTGGGAATCGCTGGGAATCTGTGCCAGGAAGGAAGGAGAAGGATTTCTCCCCATATCTCAGCTGAAAGCTCTGGTTCATGAGAGCCCACGTGGAACACGAGTCAGTGGCCTGGAGGCACAGTTGGATCCAGAGGTTCTCTGGATCCTGAGACCTTCATCTCTCCAGCAGCAAAGCCAAATTCCATCCTCTTCCCTTTACCAGCTGCAGCTGTTCCAGCCCCAGGGCCAGCTGGGGTCCATCAGGATGATTCCTACAGGACAGGTGGGGCTGTGGCTCTGGATCAGAGCAGCTCATGAGCACTGCACTGAGGCTCAGCTGCAATCCCAGCACGGAGCAGTGGGAATGGCAAACTGCAGGGAATGGCCATGGAAACACCACCCTGGAGTCCTGGCTGAGCTGCCAGAGACACCCACCTGCCCCAGGAGCTGCTTTCCATGCTGAACACAGAGCCACAGAAACCTGCCTGGCAAAGCTCTGCAGCCACAACACCCTTTGGGTTTTTTCCTACTTTGATTTTGCCTCCTCCAGCCCAAGAAACTGAAAATTTGGGAATACACAACCTCCACCTTCCTCCCTGATGGCTCCCAGGGAGAGATGCTCCCAACCTAAGGAATGTTGAGCATCTCCTCTTATAATTGTTGCCTCCATTGAGGAGATCTGTGGATTCTCCAGCCAAGTTCCATTTTATCCCCTGGGCTGAGCTCTGAGCCATGGCCAGCTGCCCAAGGCTCAGGAACACCCTGTAAATCAGGGACACCAAATTACCAATAAAAGCCGGCTCCTACTGTGTGATCCCAAACCTGTCAGCTTTCACATCATCCCACATTCATTATAAGCTGCAATCCTCTTTTTATTGGTTTACATAGGCTGGAATTACCAACATATTACAGCAGCATTTCAGCACATGCTCTGTAGGGTCTGGTAACTGCTGAAACAGAAACCAAGGGCTGGAGAAGAAAAAGGACAACAGCCCAAAGAAAACAATCTCCTGGAGCTTCACCACTCCAGCCCTCAAAGAGCTTCAGGGCTTATTTCTCTCTCTCAAAAAAAGAGGAAATTTTGGCATTTTCCACAAGTGTTGATGTTTTTAATATTTTTTCTAGGTTTTTTTTCTGTCCACAGAAATTTCTGCTATTTGAAAAACTGAGGAAAAATGATATTAATTTGATGTGTCCTCAGCATCTCCAGTGCTTGTGGTGAGACTCGTTCCTCCCCTTCTCTGGGGAGGTCAGACCTTTAACAGCCAAACTGCTACACCTTCTGCAAAATATATTTATATTTATAATTTTATATTTATATTTATATTTATATTTATATTTATATTTATATTTATATTTATATTTATGTTTATGTTTATATTTATATTTAATTGCCCAAGCCACTCACTGGAAAAATCTGCTACCAAGAGCTGCTGTGGATGTTTCCAGGAGGGAGAGCAAAGGAGTGCAGGGGAACAGAAGCTCACCAGAAATAAAGAGGGCTGGAGATGGTGAAGATATCCTGGATGAACTCTCCTATGGATATTTTCATCCTGCTCTTACATTTGCTATGTCGATGGAATGAGCTGACTCATAGACAGCTCAGAGAAAATAAATTCAGTGGGAAAGAAACCTGTTCCTTTTCTCCTTATTTCTCCTAAACAGATAATCCATAAATTGGAATTTAGTGGGAAAGAAACCTGCCCCTTTTCTCCTTATTTCTCATAAACAGATAATCCGTAAATTGGAATTTAGTGGGAAAGAAACCAGTTCCTTTCCTCTATCTCTCTCATAAACAGCTGTATCATGCATTATATTTCACAGGGAAAGAAACCTGCCCCTTTTCTCCATCTCTTTCATATTCCGGGCCTGCTCTCTTCAGGTTGAAGGCACCCAGCAGGTCTGGCTATGGAATAACCTGGAGGGAGCTCTGGGATGTGCCAGAAAAGCCCAAAGGTACCTCCCAAAGGCTCCGTAGGTGTTGACAATCCTGAGGGAGTTGAAGGAGGTGTTCATGACCTGTCTGGAGCTGAGCAGGTTCAGCACCACCGGGATGCTCAGGTAGGTGATGAGGAGGCCCAAGGAGATGTTCAGCACTCTGCGGACACAGGAGCCTGTGGGGGACACCAAACCAGAGCACAGGAAGCTGATTTCACTGCTCTGCTCCCATTCCCATCTCCATCCCCATTCCTGCTGAGTCTTTGCTTCTTTTTGCCAAGGTTGGGATTAAATGCACAAGTCAGTATTTCTTGTTGGGACTCAGATGTTTGTTAGTTCTTATCCATGTTAGAGTCCCACAAACCAGGAGTTCTACAGCACTGTAACAAACTAATAAATGAGCTCTGTCTCTCTCTCTACAAGACCATTTAAGGATAAATTATCCAATTAAGAAATGAAACCTAAATTATTTTTATTTTTAACCCAATAACCAACCACCCATGCCTGCAATGGGGGCTTTTTATCCAATTACACAAAACCACCCAAGCCCATGGAGAAGAAGGAGAAGGACCAGCCTCTGCCCTAAAACCTCCATCTTGCTTTATACATATTACTATATTCTAAACCCTTAAACTCTGAGTTTTCCACCATGTGGTATCACACATTTCTGATCAAACTCCACACCCACAATCCCAGTTCTGTCATTCCATTTCGGAAGCATCTCCACGGCCTCAGGTCCAATGCAGTGTTCTCCTGGGGGTCAGTGCCTGGCAGCACAGAAAGCCTGAAATTCTCAGCAGCCAGGCTTCCAGCACATTCCCATTCCTATTCCTGTACCCATCCCCACTCTCATCCCCATCCCCATCCCCATTCCCATCCCCTTCCCCATTCCCATTCCCCATTCCCCATTCCCCATCCCCATCCCCATTCCCGTCCCAATTCCCATTCCCCATTCCCCATCCCCATCCCCATTCCCCATTCCCGTCCCAATTCCCATTCCCCATCCCCATTCCCCATTCCCATCCCCACTGCCATTGCCATTCCCATTCCCAGTTTCCCCATTCCTGTTCCCCTTCCCCATCCCCATTCCCATTCCCCCCGTGCCCACCCTGCCCTTGCCACAGGCCGCTATCTCTGCTGGCATCTCCCTTTCTCTAAACAGTCTGAGCAAGGGCTAAAAGCAAAAATGTCTAAAATGTGACATCAATCATGGCTTCAACACAGGAGAAAAACCACAGCTGGCACCTGCACCTTGCTGGGGATCAGCCTTCTGCTCTGGGAACCTGGGGCTGCTCCTGCCTCCTGCTGCTGCCCCAAGCTCTCCCCACCCTCAGGGCTTTTCCTCCTGCAAAATCCCAATTCCCAGCGCTCCTGGAGGAGATGAGTGTTGCTGTGCCAGCGCTCTGGGATGGGGTTTGCAGGAGCAGCACCAGGGGCTGGGCTGGATCCCAGGCCACGATCAGACAAATAAGCAGAGGTGACCCCCGAGGGGCTCCTTCCCTCATGGCCCTTTTCAATTTATTTAACATTAACAGCCAAAGGATCAGATTCAAAGCAATTGCGTGGAGCTTTCCCCTTATCTCTGCAGGAGAGGGATGTTTATTTGAACCTCTTTCAGAAGCTATTAATAATTGTTTAGTCTGAGAACATTTCTGGAGAACTGTTTGAATCAGGCCTTCCCTCACCCCCTGTGCTGCTGGGTACGAGGCTTTGGGGCATTTCTGGGTTTTTTTTAGATGAGTTGAACATCTTTCCCTATAATTTAAGAGCAGGTACAGGCACAGAGCCTCCCCTGGCTCCTCAGCACTCCATGGCCATTCAGGGACTGCTCATCCTTCAGCAGGAAGGATTCTCCTCCTGTCTCCAGGCCCTTGGGGTCACAGCCCCTCAATAAGAGAGAAAAATTGGTTAATTCAGGGAAAAAAATAACCTAGATGGAGCAAAAAATGGAGACAGGAACCAGTGGGATCTGGATGGGAAGTGGAGACCTCAGTAGGAATCAAGCACTTCAAGGACTGGCCTCACAAAATCAGGATATGGCTGGGGGCTCTCCTGTCTTCTGCTCTGGTTCCCAGGACTGAGGGCTCCTCTGAGCCTCTTGGCACCCATCAGCACCAGCTCAACAGCCCCTGCTTCCTGAGCAGAGAAAACACTCAGGAATTCCAATTCCCAGGATATTACAGACACCCCCCCCCTCCTGAGGGTGGGACACAGCCCCCCCACCCAGAGTGGGATGGACATTCTCCTTGCTTGGACACCCTGGCTCAGCCAGCCTTTCTGGAGAACATCACAGAAAAGGTGCAAGTTCCTCCAAACAGGATCTGCCTCCCCCTCACAGTGACTCCCTTTGGCTTCTCCTCCCAAAAACAAGGTGCAGCCTCAGTGTTGTTTGGGATTGGAGGCATAAATGGAGTTGGGAGGAAAAGTTTGAGACTTTCGCACCCTCTAAAGCAAAGCTCCAGGAAGGGAAAAGCTGATAAAGATTTATTCCAGCAAAATATGTGAAATAAAAGACAAAACTTAACAAAGCTGCATTGCTGGACCTCCCATTTTTAGTTAATGAGCTGCTTCTTGGTAGAAAAGACTGGAGACAGATGCTGCCTCTTGTTGACATTTTTCCTTGCTCTGACAGATGTTTGGGATATTTAACCCCAGCAGCTGTGATTGTTGTTGATATTACAGGCAATTTGTTGCTTATATGCGGTTTATAAAAATGCTGCACACACCACTCTCCATCTGTTCCGCAGCCTCATGAGAAACATCCCAGTGCTGCTTCTCCTGGATCAGGGCAGCTTGGAAAGCGCCTCTGGAAGGGGAAATCAGCCACCTCGAGCCCTTTTCTCCAGTTACAACCCCCCCTGTATTTGTTTTTTCACATCCATGTGATGAGCAGGAGCTCTCCTCCTCCCTGGTTTGGAATTCTCTCCCCACCACCATGGTGGCCACGCTACCAGTTGTGGCCACCAGCAGCTGCTCCTTCCACCATCCCAGGCTGCTCCAAGCCCTGTCCAGCCTGGTCTTGGACACCTCCATGGATCCAGGGGCAGCCACAGCTGCTCTGGGAATCTGTGCCAGGGCCTGCCCACCCTCCCAGCCAGGAATTCCTTCCCAATATCCCACCCAGGCCTGTCAGTTTGAAGCCATTCCCTGTGTCCTGTCCCTCCATCCTTTGTCCCAAGTCCCTCTCCATCTCTCTTGATGCCCCTTTAGGCCCTGCAAGGGGCTCTGAGTTCTCTCTAGAACCTTCTCTTCACCATGCCTTGAAGGAGAGCAAGCGAGGAGAGCAAATGTGAGAACCAAGCTTCTCATCCCACCTCAAGTCCCACTGGGTGTTTTATCCTTGACTTTAAACAGTCAAAATTTTAAAAAGTAATTAAAAAACCGTAAGTTAAATCATGAAACTCCACATTCTTATTTTGAGTTCGAGTCACTGGGGGCAGAGCAAGGACTGACTTAAGAGCTACAGCTGCCTGGACTTGTTGTGACATTGATCCTAGAGAGGACATGTCCCAGAAACGATGTCCCCATGGCAACGTCCCCATGGCAATGTCCCCACAGACCCTCACCTGTTACCATCATATTTTTTTTCTGAAAAATCCCTTTGCCAGGATTTCTTCTCCTGGGAAGCTGAGAAGCCTCAGAGAAAAATGAAAACAATAATTATGTGATTTGCTTATCCTGTGTTTTGCTGCTTTGGAATGTGGTTTGGACATTGTTTACCGACTGGTCAGTGTTTCATTGGTTTCATGTGGATTGTTTTTACTTAATGACCAATCGTGGTCCAGCTGTGTTGAGGCTCTGGAGAGTGACGAGTTTTTCATGAGTATCTTGTTAAGCCTTCTGTAAGTATCCTTTCTCTATTCTTTAGTATAGTATTAGTACAGCATTCTTTAATGTAACACAAGTACATAAAATAATAAATTAGCCTTCTAAGAACATGGAGTCAGATTCATCTTTCCTCCACACGACAGGGGACCCCAAAAATACCACAGGGCTACTGAGCAATGGCCATGGGGCCAGTGGGCTGAGCGATGGCCACGGGGCCAGCAGGGCCCTGAGCGATGGCCACGGGGCTAGCAGGGTGCTGAGGGATGGTCATGGGGCTGGCAGAGTCCTGAGCGATGACCATGGGGCCAACGGGCTGCTGAGGGTGGCCACGGGGCTAGAGGAGCCCTGAGGAATGGCCACGGAGCTAGCCAGGCCCCGAGGGATGGCCATGGGGCTAGCGGGCTGAGCGATGGCCACAGGGCTAGCAGGGCCCTGAGGGATGGCCACGGGACCCTGAGCAATGGCCACAGGGCTAGCAGGGTGCTGAGGGTGGCCATGGGGCCAGCAGGGTCCTGGGCAATGGCCACAGGGCTAGCGGGGTGCTGAGGGTGGCCACGGGGCCCTGAGGGATGGCCACGGGGCTAGCAGGGCCCTGAGGGTGGCCATGGTACTAGCGGGCTGCCGAGGGATGGCCATGGGGCTAGCAGGGTGCTGAACAATGGCCATGGGGCTAGCGGAGCCTTGAGGGATGGCCACGGGGCCAGTGGGGCCCTGAGGGTGGCCACGGGACCCTGAGCAATGGCCATGGGGCTAGCGGGACCTGAGGGATGGCCCTGGGGCAAGCGGGCCCTGAGCAATGGCTACAGGACTAGGGGGCTGCTGAGGGATGGCCACGGGGCTAATGGGGCCCTGGGCAATGGCCATGAGGCCAGCAGGGCCCTGAGGGATGGCCATGGGGCTGGCGGGGCTAAGGGGGCTAGCAGGCTGCTGAGGGATGGCCATGGGGCTAAGGGGGCTAGCAGGGCCCTGAGGGATGGCTACAGGGCCCTGAGGGATGGCCACGGGGCTAGTGGGGCAAGCAGGCCCTGAGGGTGGCTCCATGCCGATGTGGGTCTGACAGGCGCGGCCCGGGCACGGCCTCTCCTCTCCCCTCCCGCCCGTTTGTTCTCCCTCACGTCCAGGTGGGTCTGAGCTGGCAGCTCCTGTGGGAATGCCAAAAATGAGAAAGTGGGCAAAAAATGGGGAAGGAAAAAAAGGGGGGATGAGAAAAAAAAAGGGGAGAGAGAGAAAAAAGGAAGAGGGTGAAGAGGGGGAAAGCAAAAAGGAGGGGAAGGGAAAACAAGGGAGGAAAGAAAGAGGGGAGGGGAGGGGAGGGGAGGGGAGTTATAGCAGCTTCTCCCAGGCAGCCAAACACCTTAAATAGATCCAAGGGTGTCCAGGGGCTTTGGCTCCATTGATTGGGAGTGCTTCAGGCTGCACATCCCAGGCATGCTGGGCAGCCAAGCGCTGTCTCCTCCCTTCATCCACTGCCCCCGTCCTGTCCTGTCCTGTCCTGTCCTCTCCTCTCCTAAACCACAATCATTTCCCAGGACCTGCAGGGGCTTGAGGCAGAGCATCCACCTGGGAACAGAGGTGGGATTTTTATCATTCCGTGTCATTTTCTATTTTCACAGAATGCCAGAATGTTTTGGGGCATAAGGGACCTTAAACTTCATCTCATCCCACCCCTGCCATGGCAGGGACACCTTCCACTGTCCCAGGCTGCTCCAAGCCCTGTCCAGCCTGGCCTTGGGCACTG
>JAWMRF010000044.1:15117606-15142111 GCA_035221435.1 Sphenopsis melanotis | reverse complement strand
ATAATATAATATAATATAATATAATATAATATAATATAATATAATATAATATAATATAATATAATATAATATAATACGATATTATACGATATTATATTATATGACATAATATAATACATATAATATAATTATTATAATAAAATAATAAATTAGCCTTCTAAGAACATGGAATCAGATTCATCATTTCCTTCCTGCCACGAGAAACCCCGACAATACCACACTCACCAACCAACCACCAGCCTCACATCATGAGGTCCAGGCCCCCTCCACCCACAAAGCAGAGCTTTGCTTTGAAGGTGAGACCTTTGGGGCCAAGCAGACCAAAATGCCCCTTTTGCCCTCTCTGGGGTGACTCACCCAGGGCAAGGCTCTGTCCCTGCGTCCCCAGGTGCTGCAGCCGCGCCGCTCGCTCCCGCAGCCGCGAGCCGAAGAGCAGCCCCAGGCTGGCGTCGTCAAAGCAGGCCAGGCTGGGCACCATGGTCAGCCAGTTCAGGAAACTCAGGTTCCCACTGATGATCAGGAGCACCTGGATGGGGAACAAGGAGGCAGAGAGTGTTGGGCGTCCCGAAATGTCAGCCAAGACGCGCGGTGAGGGATTGGAGCATCCCAACGAGGACATTCCAGGATGGCAAAGCCTTCCTGGAGCCCAGCCCAAATGGGACCCTGGGGTCAAATGGGAGCTCTGCCTGGGCTTCCAGCAGGAGGGATCAGGCATAGACTGACTCCATTTCCAGTGACTTAATTTCCACAGTGACTTGATTTGCAAAGTGACTTGATTTGCAAAGTGACTTGATTTCCATAGTGACTTGATTCCAAACTGACTTATTTTCCACAGTGACTTGATTTGCAAAGTGACTTATTTTCCACAGTGACTCAATTTCCAAAGTACCTTGGTTTCCAAAGTGACTTGATTTCCATAGTGATTTGATTTCCACAGTAATTCCATTTCCACAGTGCCTCCATTTCCAAAGTGCCTTGATTTCCAAAGTGCCTAGATTTTCACAATGCGTTGATTTCCAAAATGACTTGATTTCCACAGTGCCTCGATTTCCAAAGTGACTCAATTTCCAGTGCCTTGATTTCCAAAGTGACTCAATTTCCCATGGGAATCACCCACTTTCTTCTTATTCCGAGGGATCCGTGACAGCAACGCTCCTGAAACCCTTTAGGAGGAAACCTTTGAACTTCTAATTAAAGAGCAGCATTAAATATAGAAGTGTGCACTTTAAGAGGCGTTATTTTGTTTTAATTTTAGCTTTTATTGGCTGTTTAGGAGAATATCTTGCATGTGGTCTCCCAAAATACCACTCCACAGTGCGAACATCAAGAACATAGGGACAGTTTCAGCATGAGGACTTTCAGCCAGTGTTCTGTTGAAAAAATCCATGTTTTCTCATTAAAAATGACAACAAATAAATGCTAAGAATGTGTGATTTTATATTTTATATGATTGGCACCATGGTTTCTGACATGGTGATTTACAAGTTACAAGTTTTAAAACTCCAGCAGGACTCTTCAGAAAGTCACAGATTGTTAAAAAAAGGAGAGTTCTGACCAATCGCAGCAAGGAACAAAAATCCCAACTATTATTTAGTTAAAAAAATAATAATTTATGCTGAGTTGGATAATTATGAGGGGTGAAAAAAGCGATTTCTATCTGAATTCCAGACACATGTTGGGTTCTGGAGGGGAACATGTTACAGTTGAGGTTTGGGGCTTGCTCTGTGACCTGAATGTGATTTAGCTCGATGCATATTAATCAGCCTGGCTTCATTATCACACCTCTCACTCTGCTCCAGTTCCGAAGTGATTTTGCCTCGTGCAGTTGCAGTTGTGTTAAGAAAATCCTTCTGTGCTTTGCCACTTCTTGTTCCCAGCTCTGCAGGAGCCCCTGGGTGGTCCACAGGAGGGTTTTTTTCAGGAGTGATTCACCTCTCTTTATTGCTTGGAAGTCAGGAGCAGGAGCTCTTATTTCCAGCAGCCCTGAAAAATCAGGGGATTCAAAAATAACACGAGTTTGGCGTTCTCTGGGCTGGGGTGGAACTGCGGAGCCAACACATTTTTAATTTCAGTGCTTCTGGCTGAGGCTTGGAGCTCACACCAGCTCCTGCTCACCCAGGGCTTGATGGAAGCATGGACCCCTCGGATCTGCAAGGACAAACCTCAAAGGAATTCTCGCTGCAAAGCCAAAAAATGGGATTTGTCAAACACGCTGAGGGGGGGTGTCCCAGCAAGCGGCTTCGTGGCTATCAAGAGGGAGTTTTAAGTTATTTCATCATCATCATCATCATCATCATCATCATTATGGAGTGGTTTGGGTGGGAAGGGACCTTAAACTCCTCCAGTTCCACCCCCAACACCTTCCACTATGCCAGGGTGCTCCAAGCCCTGTCCTTGGGCACTGCCAGGGATCCAGGGGCAGCCCCAGTTTCTTTGGGAATCTGTGCCACCCTCACAGGGAACAATTCCTTCCCAATATTCCATCCCTTCCTGCCCTCTGGCAGTGGAAGCCATTCCCTGTGTCCTCTCCCTCCATGCCTTGTCCCAGCTTCCTCTCCAGCTCTCCTGGAGCCCCTGGAAAGGACTCTGAGCTCTCCCTGGAGCCTTCTCCTCTCCAGGTGGACACCCCCAGCTCTCCCAGCCTGGCTCCAGAGGGGCTCCAGCCCTCAGAGCATCCCTGTGGATGCTGCAGCAGCTCCACGTCCTCGTGCTGGTGGCAGGTGAGAGTCACCAGAGCAGAGCAGAGAGATGGACGTGTCCATGGCACCACAGGTGAAGCCGAACCCTGGTGTCTCACAGGATCCCACAGGAGCAGCACCTCCCAGGATTTAGGGATCCACTGACATCCAAACCTCAGCAGGCAGCACATATTTCTCCCCACATCCTGCCTTTCCTCTGGAGCTCCCATGTGCTGCTCCCTCAGAGCAGAACTGTGCTGGCTCCAGCTGGGATGTTCAGTATTAGGATGGATTCCCCAAATTCTGCCTTTCCTCTGGAGCTCCCATGTGCTGCTCCCTTAGAGCAGAACTGTGCTGGCTCCAGCTGGGATGTTCAGTTTAGGATGGATTCCCCAGGGCAGATCCCTGCTGGAAGAGCACGAGGAGCTTCCCTGATCCTTCATCAGCTGCACGAGGAGGGAGAATTCATCCACACTTCCCCCAGCAATCCCAGCCTCTGGCTCACATCACCTGGACTTTTCCATGCTCCAACCACCATCAAAGCCCAGCTGGATCTCCAGACCTTCATTCTCATCCATCCTCAGCCTTGATTTGTGCTCCCAGAGTGTCCTTCCCTTGCTGGACAATATTGAAACTCCCAATTACGCCAACCAGATGGGATCAACCCCTGTGGTGATTGGGAGAAATTTTTTATTAAAGCCCAGTATTAATCATGGTAATTGGGGAGGAACTTTGAGGTTATAAAACTACAGCATGTCTAATGAGCGAGCTCCTTCTAGGAGGAACTGAGGGTTTTAATCTAATAATGTCACTTTTATGGATTATGACTGGAGTTTTATGAAGTGTGATATGAAATACAGTGGATTCATGGCTCTCACTGGATTAATTTGGAAAAGTAGTTTTCCTGGTTCTAGGCCCAAAACCAATTATTGCTCCCATTTCTGTCCCCTGCCCCGTTACCAAACCCCTCTGTCAGAAAATGGGCACCTCCAGCCGTAACTTTTTTACAGGTTGGGCTTCTTTGTTTGGCTGGGGTTTGGTTTTTTTGGTGTTTTTTTTTGAAATCCCACATTGTTACAAACATCCAGTAGGCAGAGGAAGCTCAAATTCCATGGCACAGGCTGGATATTTGTCCAGGAGGGACAAAAACAAGCTGGAAACTCTTAAATACAGGTGAGGGCTACCTGGAGCTTGTCCACAGCATGGGGACAGGATCACCTCACTGGAGCTCCTTGATACTGAGCCATTAGCACAGAAAAGCCAAAATTGGGATGTGTGGAAGGATTATAAATCATTGAAAGGGAAAAAGGAAACCTCAAGAACCATCGAGTCCTTCCTGCTGCCCCAAAGTAGAGTCTAAAAGTCAAAGTAGAGTCTCTACCTGCACTGGAGTGTATTTGTTAAACTATTCCTAGAAAAATACTTATAATATGTAGTTTCCCCCAAAAATTTATCATAGGCACAGACAAAAATATTCCCATGTAGGGAGGCACAGAGTGCACCTGGAAAAGTGTCCATGGATGTTTTTAAAGTTTTTAAGGAGCTGTGGGATGCTGTGCCTCCGGAACAGCCAGGGCACATCCATGGCAAAGACCAACCCTGTGGGAAACCACGTGGATGGCAAGAGGGGCTGGGGGATGGTCCCTGTGACTCCCCTGGGGTGGGTGTTCTTTGGAATCATGGAATTATTGAGGTTGGAATCATGGAATCACTGAGGTTGGAATCATGGAATCATTGAGGTTGGAATCATGGAATTATTGAGGTTGAATCATGGAATCACTGAGGTTGGAATCATGGAATCACTTAGATTGGAAAAATGGAAGTATTGAGGTTGGAATCATGGAATCATTGAGATTGGAATAATGGAATCACTGAGATTGGAATCATGGAATTACTGAGGTTGAATCATGGAATCATTGAGGATGGAATAATGGAATCACTGAGATTGGAATAATGGAAGTATTGAGGTTGGAATCATGGAATCACTGAGGTTGGAATCATGGAATCACTGAGGTTGGAATAATGGAATCACTGATTCTTGGATCACTGAGTCTAACTGTTCCCCCACAACAGCCAAGGCCACCACTGACCCCAAGTGTCCCCAAGTGCCACATCCACATGAAATCCCTCCAGGCAAGGGGGTTCCACCCTGGACAGCCCTTTCCATAAAGGAATTCCTCCCTGATTTCCAACCATGTGCAAACCCAAACACAAAGCTGAGGGTCACTTACTCCAGGGGCAAAATGAGGGCTCTGTAGCTCTAGACAGTAGCCAGGATGAGGAATCCCACCCCAGGCATTCCCAGGGCCTTGGACCTTCCCAAAAGGCTCCAGGCATGCAGGTTTTAGAGGGTGGGACCAGCCCTCAGCTCCTTTCCCACCAGCTGCAGCAGGACCCAGGCATGGCAAGGAGCAGCTCTGGACTTGGTGGAACCACAAACACCATTTTCATTTGCCATTTGTGCCTCAGAGCCAGGATTATCCCCTAATACCAACACACAGGAGAAGAAGGATTCAGAAAAAGTATTTTCCAGGCCTGTAGGAATAATGCTGGTTTGAGGTTTAATTACAGCCTGGAATGGGCTGTCAATAGGCACCAATCAATAACTCAGTTACGCAGAACTCCCCTGTAATTAATGCTGGATGGTTATTGAGTGATCAGTAATAAAGTGGAACACCACCAAGAATAGAAAGTGAAAGCCTTTCCCAGAATATCCTCCTCCCTACTAATTAAGAGATTTTTAGGAGATATGTGGGTTCAAAATTCCCTCTGTGAGAAATGATGTGAATTAAACCCTGCTCTCAAATCCTGGATCTGCCCAAAGTCACATGGAACTGTTTATATTCCTTGATTGAAGGAATGCTAAAACACTTCTGGCAAAAATGCTTCTATTCCCTTTCACCATCCAGGCACTGCAGGCTCCTTTGAAAATCACCTTTTCTGCAATATTTAGAGGTATTTAACAATTGGCAAAGTCAGAGCAAACCCAATTTTTTGGGAAGGAGAGAAGGAGAACACATCAGAAAAAATCTATTCTGATAGTGAACATCTTCCCTAGTCCAGGTCTTGGAAAAATTTGGATGAAATTGGTATTAAAGACAGAGTATGGGGAAAACAATGTTCTTGGAAATAAATATTGATGGGAATGCTGAGCATGGCCAATCTCAGACAGCCCTGGCACAGGGAAAAGGGATCTGTGTCACAATCCCCTTCCAAAAGAATTCAAATCCAAGGTTTTGGTTTCACCAACTCACAAATGGAGACATCTGCAACAGCTGGATTGGGACTCTGCTCCCCAGATTCAAGCCCAGCACGGATTCAAACCCATCTCTGCCTTTTCAAGCTAAAAGGAAAGGACGTGACCACATCCGCAGGCCCAGGGAAAACGCAAGGAAAAAGTCAAGGATGTCACATCTGATCAGCCTGACACCGGCCTGGAAAGCACTGGTGGCTTCCCTGATTTGGATCTTTCTGCAGCTCCTTTCCTTGCCTCGTTAAATCCATAATTTTGGGTAACTTTAAGCTCTCAGCAACATCTGCAGTGAAATATTTAACTTGGGTTGGCTACTCGGTGTCACTGGAAGCCAAGGCTGGGTGAGTTTCCAGCTCTGGGATGACCTGGATTTTTCCAGCAAACCAAGAGCACATTTTGGGGAGGAACACACGGAGCTGATCCCTGGTCCCTGAGCCTGTGGGCTCCTGAGAGCCCAGGAGAAATGGGAAACAGTTGTGGCTGAAAACACCCCAGGAAAACCCAGCCCGGTGCTGCGTTCGGGGCTGGGCAGCATTTGATTTTAATAAAGCCAGGCTGCAAAAGCCTGGAGGATAAAAAAAGTGAAGGACTGGATGTAAAAATTTTATGGAAATGCTAAAAAAAAAGAGGAGAAATGTAAAGGAAGGGCAGAACAGCCACTGTGCCTTGGCATCTCCACCAGTGCCTCTGCAGCAAGGCTCTGTCCCAAATCCTTCCCTCAACTCTACTGGAAAATGGCTTCAAACAGTGACAAATATGGAATCAAGGAATATCCTGAGTTGGGAGGCACCCACAAGGAGCACTGAGGTCCTTGGTGAGGATCTGCCACAGGTTTCCCAGAGCAGCTGTGGCTGCTCCATCCCTGGCAGTGCCCAAGGCCAGGCTGGAAGGGACCTGGAGCACCCTGGGAGAGGGGAGATGTCCCTGCCCATGGCAGGGGTTGGGAATGGTCACTGAGGTCCCTTCCAGCCCAAACCATTCCAGGATTCTGGGATTCTAAGTCCAGCTCCTGGTTGTAACCACGCAGCTCACTGAAACATTTAAATTTTATTAAATTTTGTTACATTTTCTGAGGTCAAAAGAAGAAAAAGCAGGAAAAATAGGCATTTTCCTATTTTTCCTCCATCCCAGATGGCAGCTTAGCAATCCCTGAGCTGTCAGAGGTGGGGACTAAATAAATAGCAAATGAAATGTACCCTGGGCAAAACCAGAGATGCTTAAGAAAACACAAAATGTGTTAAAATTCACATTTTTATGCTGCCATCTGCAGCAGTTTCTTCTCAGCCTTACTCATAACTCCAATTACAATGGGAGCGAGGTGTAAATGATGAAATAATTTTTTAAAAAATAGTTTTTTCAGCTCTTTCCTTCCCTGAGCAGTTGGTTCCATGTGGGACAAAATGATGCTGGGATGGAGGCAGGGAAGATCATGAGAGATGGGGATGCTCGTTGCTCCAGCCCTGCTGGGGGTGGCTTTTATTTTATTTATATGCATTTATTTACTTGTAGGAAACTGAAAGAAACCTCCAACACAGGGATTGATGGAGTCTGTTCAGCCCTAGATAGGAACAGAATTAAAAAGAAGCCCAAATCCTGCTTTGAGCTTTGCAGAGGAAGACAAGGTGCTGCAAAGGGATGGGATTTAATAAACCTGGAGCCATTTCTCCCTGAGCCTGCTGCCTGCACTAATGGCAAAGGAGGATTTCAGGGCTGCCTGAGGAGCCTGGCTCCTCGTGGGAGCTCTGAAGACCCCAGCCACGAGGAGATGAGGGCAGTGGGTATTTCCTGGTAGCCTCATCCTGCTTTTCCCAGCCCGGATTTGGCCCGTGGCAGACGGGATCACATGAGCCGTGCATCCCTGAGGATGCTGAGGAGGAAGCAGAAAATGCCACCCACTTGCAAGGTCACAGCTGCGAGATCCCTGCTCAGGCTGCTGCTGCACTGATGGCTTACATATGAGAGGAACCCTTGGAAGAGGAATGAAAATATCCCAGGCTGGATATTCCAGGCAGGGCTGTCAGCAGAGGGGGAACGCTGCCCTGCAAACACCCAGGGGCTGCTGGGCTGCTCTCAGGGAGAGCTGCTCCCCTGGAATCCTCCTGCCCAGGGCTTGAGGCTTTCCAGCTCCAAGGAATCTGCAGCAGAGGATGAAATGCAGCTGCCTGTCTGTGAGGAAGTTCCTGCTCCCCACAGTGACTCATCCCACAAAACCCAAGGGCATCCACATCAGCCACGGGGCTCGCTTTCAAGGGTTACTCATTATTCACCCACAAACTGGGTTTGTCAACACAGGGGAAGAGCAAAAATCCATCATTGCCTCATCCTGTGAGTCCAACAGCCTCATCCAGCAGCAGGGATAAGGAGCCAGGTGCCAGAGTGACACTGGGACAGAGACTGGGAGTGAGACACCAGTGCCAGGCACTGCCTGGTGCTGCTGGAGGAGCACTGGAAAGGGATTGATAAGAAGGAGCAAAGATCTGAATGCTCCCAGGATGCTGAGCTGGGAAAAGAGGCAGGGAGCTGGGAAAAGATGCAGAAAACTGGGGATGGGGGGATGCAGGGAGCTGGGAAAAGATGCAAAGATCTGAGGGAAAAAAATGCAGGGAGCTGGGGAAAGATGTAAAGAACTGAGGGGTAAAAATGCAGGGAGCTGGGAAAAATGCAGAGAACTGGGGGAAAAATGCAGGGAGCTGGGAAAAATGAGGGGAACCAGGAAAATATGCAGGGAGCTGGGGAAAGATGCAGAGAACTGGGGGGAAAAATACAGGGACCTGGGAAAAGATGTAAAGAACTGAGGGAAAAAAATGCACGGAGCTGGGAAAAATGAGGGGAGCCAGGAAAAGATGCAGGGAGCTGGGGAAAGATGCAGGGATCTGTGAAAAGATGCAGAAATCTTGGCTGTTCCAGTTTTCCTGCACCATCCCCATGGCGCTCAGAGCTTTGGCAATGTGTGCACAGCCAGTGCCAGGTCAGGACACGGATCAGGAGCAGACAGAGGCACCTGGAGAGGTGAGGGTGGATCTGCCCAGGTGTCCTGGATGGATTCTGCAAGGGGAACCTGCTCAGCAGCCCTGGAAGGTCCTGTTAGGAGGGCATCTCCATCCTGGACCTTCAGGCCACGGACTCTGTCTGGCTTTGGAGCTTAATTCCTCCTGACAGTGAGGAAGGTTTTTACAAACCAAACTGTTTGGGAGCCAGTGCCAAAGCCAAGGCTGGGAGCAGCAATGCCAGAGCTGCAGAATTCCCTGCTGGAGCACAGGCTGTGCCACAAGGCGTTCCTGTCCCACTTGGGCCTGGAAACGCCGGAGCCAGGAGCGGTGAGACAGCTGGGAGGGAAGGGAATGGAGCAGCAAATGACAGCTCTGGGCAGGATTCACCAGGGGCAGCCCAGGGAGGTGTCCCCCAGCCCTCCCAGCTGTGGTCACTGCTGCTCCTTTCTGGTGTCTTGTGGTGGCAGTGCCGCTGTCACCGTGCTGGGGGAGCTGGTGACATCGGGCACTGTCACCAGGGAACACCCGTGGGGACAGCCCAAGGGACAAAGGGGACTGGCAGGGGTCCAGTGAGAGCCTTTGGAACCCACCCAGAGGTGTCTCCTGGTCCTGAAGACCCTCCTGTCCTGGACAGGGAATGGTCTGGGAGCGTTGATGAGGGAATTGTGACACTGGCACTTCTCCAGTGCAGGATCACCACGGGCTCTGCCAGCTCAGGATGGCAGGAGAGGGACAAGAAGAGCAGCAGAGTGACACAGAGATGGGAGCAGAGCCACCTGAGCCCCACCCAGCCACTCACCTGCAGGCACCTGAGCTTTGGGACACGGTGAACCCTTGGTTTGGGACACATCCCACCCCTCCTGACCCACCCCATCACAGAAACTCCTCCACGTCCCCAAACACAATTACTGTTCCCCACTTGCCCACATTTGCAATAAAAGTACAATTTGCAATAAAAGTACAGGTTATTGGCTGGCACACGCTGGAGCTCTGCACTCAGAAACTGCTGTGAGGGAGGAGAAGCACCAGGAGAAGCAGCAGAACCACATGAACATCCCTGGAACAACTTCCAGCCAGGACATCTCCACCACAGTGTGGTCAAGGGCAGCCCTGGAAGCCACACAAGGACTCTTATCACAGCAGTGGCTCAGTGTGGAGTATTTCATTTGGCACCCTTTGGAGCCCTCATAATCTTTTCCTTTATGATTAATATTAAACAAGTCATATTCCTTATGGAATTTCCTAACCCTGTCTGTTTATATTTTTCTCTACATCAGAGTTAATATTTCAAGATCGCCTCTCTCTTTTTTTTTCTCTTTTATTTCACGTTCATCTGTTTTTCCTCATTTTATAAATCAGGTTTCTTGTTTAGTAGTCATGACAACATCTGCCTGCGGTGGTTACACCACAGCCTGGGGCTTTTTATTTTCTTTTCTCCCCCCAAGCTGCCTAAGAATAAAAAAAAATAAAAAAAAATCCTTTAAATAAATAAAAGCATAAATGAAAGGGGCAAGTTGGGAAGCGCCTCCTCCTCCTTTCCCTCCAATGACCCACTTCAACAAGACTTCCCAGCATGGTGGGTGAGGACTCATTTGGCTTTAATCCTGCAAAGTCTTATCCACTTAGTTCACTTCAATGGGAATACTCGGAGCACATCAAGTCAGGCACATATGAAAGTCTTTAAAACCTTGAGGTCTGGGCCTGAGAGGCACAAAAATGAAAAGCTGGAGTTGCATTTTCCTTCTGGGCGTTGAGCTCTGCACAACAGCACAAGGGTTGGGGTGGGATGGGGTGGGATGGGGATGTGCTGCTCCCAAGGGGAGGATGGGGTCACTTCCAGGAGATGTTGGAGTTCAACATCATCTTCTCAACATGGACCACCACGAATCCGGCCACCTCAGCCACCCCATGGCTTTGGCACCTCCCGTCTCTGGATTCCCAAAAAAACCCCAATGGCTCCTGGAGGCAGCAGGACCCACCTTGACATCCTTATTTCCATGAAACCCTGCCAGGACAACCTGGAGATGAGGCACAGGAATCCCAAAGCAAAGCAGCATCACATCACCAAATGCCTTCCTAGGATCTAGGGAATATTAAGGAATTAATTTTTTCCCCTAAATTCAGTCTTTCAGGATGCTGGAAACAAGGAGCTTAGAGGGAATTCAGGCTTTTGGAAAAGCAGGAGTGACTTCTCCCACGAGCACAGCAAATGGCCATGGAGCTATGGAAAGACACCACTCAAACTCCATGGGGTGTTTCACCCAGGGAACCAGGAGATGGCCAGGAACACTGAGAGCAGCCCTGAATCCAGAAGGGGCAAGGAGGAAGGGAAAAGGCCAGGAGCTGAACAAAGGCAGATGAACCTTGCATGCAGCAGAACCTCTGGGAGCCCTGGGACACGGTGTCCAGATGTTCCGAGGTCGCTGTAACCTGACTCCGAGAAGGAAGAGGATGTGTTCCCCCAAACTCCCCCTGGTGCTTTAATTCACTGCAGCCTGCCTGAGGCTGCCTGTGGTGATCACAGGTGGGGCTTCACACTGACCAGAAACGTGGAGCTGGGGGCAAAAGACTCCAATCCTTTCAGCTTTGGCCGCCAAGACAGTTGAGGAACAGATTTCCATGAAAACATCTCCCTTTCCCTGCTTGCAGGGGCCAGAGGAAATCCCTCCAGCAGGGATTCTGCAGCATCAAGGACCCCCTCACTGATGGCCACCAGGGCTTTCCAGCTGATCCCTTCCTGCCTGGGTGGTGGAGAAGGGGAATTGGGAAGGAACAAAACATTTTGAAACTCCAGTTCTTATCTGTGGTCACATTTTTTTCCAAATAACCTCAGGAAAATGATCTCTCCATCTTCAGGACTCCACTGTCCCTGCAGTGTTGGCTTTCCAGCACCCTCCCTCTGGCCCTGGATCTCAGAGGTGGAGCTGCTTTGGGTGCACTGGGTTTCAGGGTGCCCCCCTGACCCTCTTCCCTTGGCTCTGCTCCCTCTGAGGTTTCTGGCTGCAGGGATGATCCATGTTGGATGAGGAGAACTGGCAGATTTGCCTCAGAGGGATTTGTGTGGGGATTACAACTGCTTTTCAAGGGCTGGTTATGGAATAAATGACATTAATGATGCCATAAACACGATCCCTGTCTCTCCCACTCCCCACTCCTGCCATTCCCAACCCCATCCAAACAATCAGTGCAATCTGATTCGGTTTTCCAGAGGAAGTTTTGAAATTTCTGTTGACTGAGGCATCCTGAGTTTTCTACTGCTCTTGGATTTCAGCACCTCAGAGGAGCTGGCAGCTTCTCTGAGGGTGACCATGATGTAGAACCAGGTCCAGTGGCAGGTGTCCCTGTCCAAAATTAGCTTTAAGGTCCCTTCCAACCCAAACCATTCCAGGATTCTACTGAATACCTGTAGAAGGGTATTTCTACTGAATCCCTTTCTGCTTCTTTGCTCACAAAGTACAGGGAATCCATCCATGAGCCATCACTGCCACACCACACTGGCCAAAATTTGGGACAAAACATTCCCAAACTGCTCTTCTTGTGCATTTTTCTCCCAGACTTCCTCAGCCTTTCCAAAACTGGCCTGATCTGGGACTTCTGCCTGCTTCCAAGTTCTCCTGCCTGGAGCAGGGTGTAAATTCAAAGCGCCACTTCTGTCCCTGAGCAGCTCCACGTGTGGACACGAAGCCCAGACCAAACCCACGTGGTTCCTGCAGAGCTTAACCCGGCCCCAGAGGGAGTTTCACGTGTGGAAAAAGTTACTCAGGAACGTGGACAAAGCAGCTCCTGGCAGAGATGGAATTAAAATCCAAGAGGAAAGCCAGAGAGGTGAGACCTCGTGCTGCAAACACCTGCCTGGATCGAGGTTTTTTGGGGCTCAGCTCAGGGTTTAGAGCAGCAGCAGAAATCCAGGATGCTCTGCACAATGTCAGCATAAATCATGGGATATTTTCCATGGATCAATCAAAACCATGGAATGGTTTGGGTTGGAAGGAACCTCAAAGATCATGTCCAGCCCCTTTGCATGTGCAGGGACACCTTCCACTGTTCCAGGCTGCTCCAAGCCCTGTCCAACCTGGCCTTGCACACTTCCAACCTGTTGGGAAATGTTCCCAACAAAAGGGAAAAGTGAGTTTGGGGTTTGCAAACAATTCTCCAGAGAAGGACCACCACTGCCCACAGCCCAGCATCTCCATCCCACACCCAGGGCAGCACCAAACAAAACCCAGCTGCTCCAGGAGGATCCTGAATCACAGCTCCCAAAATTCCCAGTTTTTACAGGAAGATGAAAGCCATGAGTGACACAGGTTTCCAAGAGGATCCTGCACTCCTCTCTGAGTCACAGCTCCCAAGATCCCAGTTTTTATAGGAAGATGAAAGCCATGAGTGACACGGGTTTCCTGCCATTTCTGGCTGTTGCATCAGCATGGAGATAAGAGCCCTGCTGGAGCTGGGGCAGGGGATGGTGCAGCTGTGTAAACTGCGTGTGGGCTGGAGCATCCCAGGGCTGCAGCCTCATCCCAAGGCTGCCAAAGCAAAGTCAAACCTCTCTGGGGGCTGCAGCCTCATCCCAAGGCTGCCAAGGCAAAATCAAACCTCTCTGGGGGCTGCAGCCTCATCCCAACACTGCCAAAGCAAAGTCAAACCTCTCTGGGGGCAGTGGTGTTTCACAGCAACATTAAACCCACAAGAGGCCAAGGAGTTCTGCTCATCAAAGCAAGAAAAGGGAAAATCCACCTTCACCTCCATCCCTGAGCAGCCCAGACACCGAGATCCATCCCTCTGAAATGGTGTGGGATTTGTTTGCATGGCTTTAATTAGACTGGCCAGTCACTGTGTGGGGGGGACTGGGGAAAGTGACACCTCTGTCTGGGCGTGGTTTCACACATAAAAGCACACACTCATTTAACTTGACAGGACAGAACTGATTGGAATATGCAAATTGTTAAAAAAACCCTAAGCTGACCCTTTGGGAGGACAGGGCACAGGGAAACTGTGGCTGCTCCATCCCTGGAAGTGTCCAAGACCAGGTTTGGAGCAACCTGGGACAGTGGAAGGTGTTGGGGTTGGAACTGGATGGGCTCTAAAGTCCCCTCCAACCCAAGTCATTGCAGGAAAACCATGCCAGGAACCCACAGTAAGAGCATAATTGAAACTGCTCTGACAGCCAGTGATCCCAGGGGGAAGCTGAAGGAGCAGGGATGGGAAGAGGCCTCCTTCCAGCCAGGAAAGTCACTTTACCAGCAGCAAAATCCTGCCCTTGCTCCAAGAACACCACACCAAAGGCACCATCCCACTGCAGCCCCTTCCACGCCTGGAATGGGCACATTTTGTCTTCACACATCCATCTCTGACACCAATAAATGATTTTCTTCATAATAAATGTATTAAAAATCCTCTTTAAAAGGAGTTTCTCATCTGCCATCTGTTTCCAGTTAGGCTGTTCTGATTTCATCTTCTTTTTATTTTTTTTTGAAATGGAATAGAAAACATTATTTAAAGGCCCTGTCATCTTGCTGGTGGGAGGAGAGATCCCAAATCCCAAATCCCAACATGTCCCCCTGCCGAACAGCAAAGGCTTGGTGGGAGCCAAGAGCTGGGAAACTGCAAAGGAACCAGTTCAGATAAGGACTAAGGGACAGAAAATGGGATTAACTTGGGAGACCTTCACCATCTCTTCAAACCATTGCACTGAAACTGGAGAAATTCACAGATATTTAAAGATATTTGACTCATTTCAGTGGGCGAGTGCTTTGGCTTGGGCACAGGAACGGGTTCTGATGGTTTCACTCAGCTTTAGCAGCTACACCTGAATGTAAATAAATAATTATCCCTGGAATACGGTGCCAGAACATGGTGAAGATCGTGTCATGGACACCAGGAACATCTCTGGTTTGCAGCTGCTCTGGCTCTCATCAGACAGAAATGTTTTATGCCCTCCCTCACATGTGCAACACATCCTTTATCTCCCAGCCTGGAGCTGAATCCTGATCCCATCTGGGAGATGCAGATGTTGGAAGCTCCAGCTTGGATAATTTCAGCATCCTCAGCATCCATTTCCCCCATCCTGCCCAAACACCTGGAAATTCTGCTGCAGGACAAAAGGCTCTGGAGCACGGAGGGATTCTGAAAATCAGCTGCAAAATCCAAACAGGGAGAAAACCCAAGCACCCTGAGGTGCCCCAGAGGTGAAGCCTCCCTGTCAGCCACGTCATTCCACGAGCTCTGGGAGCTGCTCCTGGAGTGGGAAGAGCAGCCAGGGAGCAGCACAGACAGAGCACCTGAGAGCCCCTGGACAGCTGTAACGTGGCCAAAACACCAGGACTGGGTGAGTCTCCAGCCCATTTCAGCAAATCTTGCAATTTAAGGATGCAGCTGGTGATTCTGGAGTCAGCGCTCAGCAATAATCCCAAGGACTGGCACAGAGGTGGCACCAAACTGTGCCACCAGCACTGGGCCAGCCTGGCACACGTGGCAGCTTCCAGAATTCTGGAACTCTGCTGGAACTCATCCCTGGATGGCCAAAGGCACTGCAGCTCCTGCTGGCCCCAAACCCAGGAGCCCCAGTGAGTGAGAACCAACCCCAACCTTCCTGCTGCATTTTCCCAGCCATGGCAGCGCTTCCCACCTCAGGGGCCTCCTGTGCCAGTCTGACTCCATGGCTGGGCATCCAAACTCCTTCTCAGGTTCAACAGCAGAGCCAGCAAAGCTGAGCTGGCAGGGACAGGGCGAGCAGAGCCACTGCAAGCCCTTCTCAAAGGGAAACCAGCTCCTTCTGAGCCCAGCACCAGCACAGACACAGAACCCCAGCAGCCACGGCTGATTCCCAACTCTCCAAAGCCCAACCCAGGGCTGTGGGATGCCCTCCAAGCCCCCGTGGTGCCAGCAGGATGAGGGATGGTGAAGGAGCCCAGCTCCAGGCTGCTGGAGTCACTGCTGCTCCCCTCTCCAATTAATCAAGTTCCCATACTGATTAACAGCGTGATTCATGGCTCTCGTTAGGAGCATTCTGGAACAAACAAGGCTGTATTTCAAGGCCACTGGCTTAATGGTTAAAATAAATACCTTCCAAATTTCTATTTTCAAGTAGCTGAACCTTTTCCACCTTTACAACTAATTCAGACTTCCTTCAAATTATTTTTCTAAGTAATATAACAATTTGTTTTTCATTAGAGCTTGTCAAAGCCGGACTTGGGTTTATTTTGAGAGAAACCAGCGCTCTCCAGAAACTGTTTAGTACAATCTGAATGACGCCCAAAGGGGTTATTGCAGCCACAATCAAAATAGAGTTTACAGCACTGGCTTGGGGTGACACTTTATTTAATGATGTCAAAAAAAAAAAAAAAAGAGAAAAAAAAAAGAGAAGAGAAAAAACGCCCAGTGCCCTGAATCAGGAGCTAATTAAATGCACTCCTATGGCTCCCAGGGAGTGTTTCTCAGTGCCTCTGACTACTGCAGAATGCAAGGACTTAACTTGTTGCTAACTAATCCCAGAGCCCATTATGGGAGCAGTGTTATTTACTGGTTTGGGGTGGTATGTGCTGCTATTCCCGTGTCTGGCACAGCAGATCCTATCGAGCTGGATGTGAAATCAAATATCAGAGTGATTAAACAGTTTGGGTTCTGCCTGCTTAACTCAGAATGTTTCTTGTTGGGGAGTGTGGAGCTCAGGATTTCATTTAAGGGGGCTTAAATGTAACAGAAAATCTGCCCTGTGAGTGCTTTGATTTCACATTCCTTCTGTTTTGCTGTGGGGAAAAGCTGAGCTGGAGCAGTGCCAGGGTGAGGGAGGGGATCTGGGGATGCAGGAGGGCCTGAGGGGCAGGGACACCCCAGCCACCCTCACCTGGACCAGGACTGACCTCCATAATCCCAGCCCAAGCTCCAGCATTCCCAAAGAACCTCGGAATCTCTCTGCCTGCACCTTCCATCTCACACCCCACCTGATTTAAAAATCCAAAACAAATTTTTGAACAACTGAACTGAAAACTCTTTTCCACAGGCCCATTCCTGCAGTCCTGCTCTGTTCATTTTCCTGGGACTCTCTGTTTGTTGTTTCTTTCTTTCTAAACCACAACAAAATCAACAAGATTTGGACTTTGGGGAAGGCTGAATTTCCTCTGTTCTGGCAGGGGAGCCCGGCCCAGGCAGTGACACCCACCCAGAGCTGTGGACCAGGGGACCACACTCCCCAGCATCCTTAGGGATTTATAAAAAAGCAGGAAAGGGATTTTATACAGGGATATGAAGAAATAGAACAAGGGGGAATGGATTTAAACTGAAAGAAAAGAGATTTAAAGTGGATATCAGGAAGAAATTCATCCCTAGGAGGGTTGTTAGGCCTGGCACAGGGTGCCCAGAGCAGCTGTGGCTGCCCCTGGATCCCTGGCCAGGTTGGATGGGGCTTGGAGCACTGTGGGACAGGGGAAGGTGTCCCTGCCATGGCAGGGGTGACACTGGATGGGCTTTAAGATTTTTTTCCAACCCAAACCATTCTGGGATTGTGTGAACTGCAGAATAATTCCTGAATTTTCTGGCTGCTCCATCCTCCACTGAACTGGGCTTTACTCTCACACACATTAACACCACCACCACTCTGCATCCCCACAGAAAACACCTCCTCCAGCAGTGCCCGTGCCCGTGGGTGCCCAATTAAAGCCCTAACGAGGGCCCTGATGCTCCTGGCACGAGCCTGGCACCGGGGGAACCCCGCTAATCCTGCTGGAGACACCCCTGATTTACACCAGCCTGGCCACCAGAACAAACCCAGCCCGGCTCTGACAAGTGAAAACAAACACTGGGTTCAGACACTTTCTGCAGGGAGGGGGGGCTGGTTAATTTTTGTTCCCTCTCTCCAGGCTGCTGCTGTGACCTCTGCTACCTCCTAAGTCAGCAACACAATCTCTTGCAGCTGTGGCACTGCAGCAGCCTGATTTAATTTGTGTGTGTGTGGCTGCAGGGGCAGCTCATCCCTCCAGCATCTCGTGGTGTGGCAGAGGCAGCGCTGCGACAACAGGGGGCTCGGTCCTCCCCTCCCAAAAATAAAGAGGGGGGAAACCTCCACTTGGCCTCCCCTGCCTTCCTGGAGAGATGGGAACAAAATCAACCACAGGGAAATGTCCTTTTCCATCAAAATTTTTAAGAGGTTGGGGTTTGGCCAAGCCAAGGAAGAAAAAGAAAAAAAAAAAAAGCCAGAAAATATCTGTTCAACAACTGTTTTCTGCCTGAAAAGGAGAAAAAAAGAGGAGGAAAATGACTTTGCTGCTGCTGTCCTGCACATGCCCAGCTCGCAGGGGCTGCCTGTCCCTGGTGCAGTGCCCAGCTGGGCAAGGGTGGTACTGGCAGCTGGTTTGCAGAACAGAGCTGGAGGTTCCTGCCACATCCCCCCTCAGGGTCCCTCTCCCAGCAGGTCCCCCCTTCCCTCTCCAGCTCCCAAAGTTCCCGAGTGTTCCTGGGCTGGATCCTGGGAGCTGCCTCCTCTGGGGGCTCCTCTGCAGGGTCTGAACCTTGGGGGGCTCTGGAGCTTTCACCTCTGCCTTCTGCAGGGCTGGGACTGTGCCTGGCTCCTGGCACTGCCATCGCTGTGCTCTGGAACTGTCACCTCCCTGTCCCTGGCATTGTCACCCCTTTGCCCCTGGCACTGCCATCCCTGTACTCTGGCACTGTCACCCCTTTGCCCCTGGCACTGCCATCCCTGTACTCTGGCACTGTCACCCCTGTGCCCCTGGCATTGTCACCCCTGTGCCCCTGGCACTGCCATCCCTGTGCTCTGGAACTGTCACCCTTGTGCCCCTGGCACTGCCACCCCTGTGCTTCTGGAATTGCCATCCCTGTGCCCCTGGCACTGCCATCCCTGTGCTCCTGCATTGTCACCCCTGTGCTCTGGCACTGCCATCCCTCTACCCCTGGCACTGTCACCCCTGTGCTCTGGAATTTTTACCCCTCTGTCCCTGTCATTGTCACCCTGTGCTCCTGCATTGTCACCCCTGTGCCCCTGACACTGTCACCATGTGCCCCTGGCACTGCCACCCCTGTGCTCTTCAATTGCCATCCCTGTACTCTGGAATTGTCACCCCTCTGCCCCTGACATTGTCACCCCTGTGCCCCTGGCACTGTCACCCTGTGCTCTGAGATGGCTCCTGCTGAAAGCCATCCCTGGACAGCCTCGGTGGGAGCAGGGAGAGCCTCCACCATCCCCCCTCAGGATCTGGAGATGTTCCTCAGCCCAGCCCCTCCAGGATCTGGAGATGTTCCTCAGCCCAGGCCCTCAGGATCTGGAGATGTTCCTCAGCCCAGCCCCTCCAGGAGCTCTGTCCTGGGGTGGGACCTGGGGCTGAGCCCATCCAGGCCCCTGCAGCCACCAGGGTGCTCCGTGCTGGGGGACACGCCAGGAGCTTCCAGGGGCCAGGCAGGGACTCAGCCTGCACAGATCCATCACATCCAAAGGGATTTAAAAGCTTAAAACCCTCCCCACGTTCCCAACTCCCCACATTGGGCCTTTATGGCTCTGACTGGGAATCACAGCAGTGCCCCTGCCTTTCCAACGGCACCACTCTGCACTTTCCATGCTATTTATTCATTTATGGATTTCACCTTTCTGATCCTGAAGCTCCTTCCCACCTGGCACTGCCAAACCCACCCTGGCCCCTTCCCAGCCCTACTGCCAGCTCTGAGGGGCAAGGTGGCTTTTTCCTGCCTCTTTTTCTGGCTTCCCTCTCGCTTCCCCTCATCAACTCCTCTGCCAAGCTGTGTAATTTTACTGCCTGGCTTCCAAGGAGCCAAGAAATACGTTTGGTGTGAGCTGGGAGTTGGACAGCGTGAAAAACACACAGATCCAGGGGTGGAGGAGGCAGATCCAGGGTTTGAGGAGGGAGATCTAGGGGTTGAGGAGGCAAATCCAGGGTTGGAGGAGGCAAATCCAGGGTTTAAGGAGGGAGATCCAGGAGTTGAGGAGATCCAGGTTTGGAGGAGATCCAGGGCTGAGGAAGCAGATCCAGGGTTGGAGGAGATCCAGGGTTTGAGGAGGGAGATTCAGGGTGGAAGGAGGGAGATCCAGGGGTTGAGGAGGCAGATCCAGGGTTTTGAAGAGGCAAATCCAGGATTTGAGGACGCAAATCCAGGGTTGGAAGAGGTAGATCCAGATTTTGAGGAGGGAGATCCAGGGTTTGAGGAGATCCAGGGTTTGAGGAGGCAGATCCAGGGTTTTGAGGAGACAGCTCCAGGGAGCAGTGAAATCCCCACCAAGCTGAAGGATCTGCCTTCCCCAGCAGCCCCTTCCAACCTCCCACACCCCACAAACTCCTCAGGGAATGGGCAGGCTCTGCCCTGGTGCTTTTACAGAACCAAGAATAAGAGTCCAAACCTCACCTGGGGTCTCCAAGACCCTCCAAGATATCTTCTGCCCCCCTCCAGGTACTGACAGCTGTGGTTTTAATTTGATTTCTCCTGATTATTGGGGTGTTTCAGATCCAGGTGTGCATTCCTCACGTCCACACCCCACCTCTGCTACAAAAACCAGCCAATCACTGAATTGTTAAGGTTGGAAAAGCTCTTTAGCATCATCAAATCCACCCATCAACCACCACACTCACCACTAAACCACGTCCTGAAGTGTCACATCCCCGTTTTCTGAACACTTCCAGGGATAATTTATTCCTGGCAGACACAACTGGCAGCAGTGCCCAGGAGGTGCATGGAAATGGTGGGGTTTGAGCTGAGCTCACAAAGAGAACGTGGCAAAAGCCCCAAAGCTGAGGGGCAGGAAACCACAGCAGGAGGGACCATTCCTGGCCAGGAGCAGCAGCACCGAGCCCTGCATGGATCTGCTGGGAATGGGCTCATCCCAAGGGTCCCTGTGGCCCCTCCAGGGGGAACTGAGGTGCTGGCAGCACTGTGGTGTCCATCAAAGCCACCCTAAATCCCACCCCAAATCCCATCTGGGTCCCATCAAACACAAACCCCAACAGGAACCTCCTGTGCACGTCCAGGATGGGAACAAGGTGGATCAAGTTCTCCCTTGGGGTAACTCCAGGCTGGAATCCCAACCCCACAGGAATCCCTTGGTGGACACACATCCATGCTCAGGCTGCTGAGCACCTCCTCTCTGATGCTTCCACCCTCTCTAAGCTTTTTTCCTTACAAACG
Organism: Sphenopsis melanotis; assembly: GCA_035221435.1. Lineage (NCBI taxonomy): Eukaryota > Metazoa > Chordata > Aves > Passeriformes > Thraupidae > Sphenopsis > Sphenopsis melanotis. Next base: position 15,121,049 of record JAWMRF010000044.1, on the reverse strand, counting down.
TGAAGCAGGCAAGAAGAGTAAGTTCACACTTGGAAAAAAACCCCACTTTCCTCTTTTAAAGCCCAACTTTTTTTGGGTTCCTGACAAAGCAATATTCTCCAGGCCAGTTGGAATCTGGAAAAATACACTCGCTCAAGCTCGCCACCATGACTCCAATAACAATTATAAAATGTCCAATAAAACTTGTCTGTAATGTCAATTCAAATCTTGAAAAGCAGAATTAAGTGGTATATCAACATTAAACTTTATTGCTTCCTTTGCAGAGCACAAGGATTGTCAATAAAAGTCATTCTGAATGAAGAAAAGGGCAGTAAATATTAAATAAACAGGTTTTTGTTGAAATGCTGTAAAGGCACCAGAGCTGCCTCTTACACTGGGACCCTTTCTGCCTGCTCAGACTCCCCTCGTGATCCAAACAAGGCAGTAATTGCCAGCTATCAATAAAGGGCCAATTAAAGGGGCTTGATGCCTGCCCTGGCTGGCTGTCATTAGGACATTTATGGGGTGGGGTGGGCTCTGTCTGAGGTGCCCCAGCCCCCCCAGGGCCCTGCTCCTCGTTAGGGGCCCTGCAGGTTCCTGCTGGGAGGGACAGGGATGGAGCAACCCCGAGGGGAGCACTGGGCATGGGAGGGACCTCAAAGATCCCCTTGTTCCAACCCCCCTGGGGACACTTTCCACTGTCCCAGGCTGCTCCAGCCTGGCCTGGGACACTGCCAGGGATCCATGGCAGCCACAGCTGCTCTGGGCACCCTGTGACCCTCACAGGGATGAAATTTATCCCTGATCTCTGATCTAACCCTGCCCTCCTTCACCTTAACCAGAAGAGAAGGTAGGTTTTGCTTTGTCTGTGGAGTTTTTTTAGGATTGGGCTGAATAAAATCCTCCAGCAACCTCAGGGGTGTCACAATCACAGCTGGCACCTCTGGAGTGACACTCTAGGAGCTCCCTGGCTCAGATCTCTCCTTCCATGAGCCCAAATCCATCCCAACGCAACCAAAGCTGCCCCAGAAAGGTAAAAGGTGACATTCAGTGGCACCCAGACACAACAGGAAGGGTTTGGGCAGCAGAAGGAACCGGGAGGGCACAAACCCGCCGGGGTTTCTGTCAGACCTTTAAAACCTGATCAGCATTTTTGTGGTTTACCAGGGGGCTTTATGAGCTGTTCTCCAGTTTAATCATCACATGAACTCACAGGAAGCAGTAACAGCTCCTGAGTATGAATTTCATGCTGCTGAAATGATGCTGAACAAAGGCAGGGCAGCAAGGGCTGGAAATGGAGTTTCATGAGCTCTTTGAACCCTGCCAGGACAGACAGGAGAGGAATCAGATGGGCTCTAGGGAAGTATTTATGCAGCAGCTTCTGTCCTCTGGGTTTTGCAGAGGTACAAAAAAAAAAAACCCGCCCAAAAAATCAACTGGAATGTGAATCTATTAAATTTTCAAGGAATTATTTTCATTTTAAACCTCGTCACAGTCAATCTGGTATTTGTGAAGAGCAGCTCAACCCTTTCCAGAGATAAAGAACAATCCTCAAATGATAAATACAGAAAGAAGAATGCCTTCAGAGATGGACAGATGTCTATAAAAATTAACTTTTGGGGGAATCACAAGGATTCCCCACAGAGCCTTTGCACTGATCCTGGGCTGCCATTCCTCTGCCACACAGAAACCAAAGCTCCAGCAGTGGGAAACACCCAGGAATTCCTGGCTGGGAGTCATCCTCATTCCCTGGAGCCTGAATCCCACCCTGCCCCCTGAGCCAGCTCCTCCTGGGGGGAGTGGGGAAGCCCGGGAGAGGAGGGGACCCTCAGGATGATTTCTTGAGAAGGCTGGGATAGAACAGAGAATAGACTGAGCTGAAGAATAAAGCAGGGATTTATTAGGAAGCCTCAATGGATGCACTTTGGGCAGCACAAGAGCGCAGCCAGGACTGCACCCAAGATGAACCAAAATGGTCACAAAAATGGACTCGAGGTCTCACTTTTATAAGTTCTGCTCCATTTGCATATTGGAGTTAATTGTCCAATTCCAGCTTTAGGTTATGCAGTCCCATCCTTCTTGTTCGTCTCTCCTCAGCCCACGTTGTTTGTGCTCTTGGGCCTGAGATTTGGATCATTTGTCCTTGGTCCCCAGCTGGAGAAGGAATTGTTTTGTCTTCCTACTCTGTGAAGAGAGCTCACCATCCCCTAAGCTCAGGAGTACACACTAAAGCAGTATAGATTCTGAAAAATATAAAAACTAAAACCTGAGGCATCACTCACACCTACTGGCAATAGAACACAGGAGGACAAAACCTCAAATTCAAAAAGGATTTATTGGCCTGAAAAGCATTCATGAGGGTTTAAAGGCAATGGCTTGACAGGCTGTGCTCCTGCTGGGGCAGAACTTCCCCAGGGGGAGGAAAAGAAACCAACACCTCTGAAGAGGGTAAGGAAAGGAAGAAATCCAGAAGATCTATGCATAAGTTTTTCAGGAGATACATCCATCTGTGGGGGATTGCACCCCCATGTGCTCCTGGCACTGAGGTGGGGCTGCACAGGACTCCAGGGATGACTAAAAGCAGCATCCCCTCTCTGCCTCTAACTCAGACCTAGTCTAGCAACAGCAGGCTCCAGATTTTATAACCTGTAAGGCATAAGCATACCCACAAGAATTTTTAAAAATAGTGTAAAAAACCTCGTGTCCTATAAGGCAAATGAATAGTACAGCTGGGATCTGTTTCTCATTTTTTTGTACAACGCTCTCTTGCACTTTGCTGTTCCAACCTTTAAAATAAACCTGTGCTATATTTGCAAGAATCCATTTGCCATCACAAGGGAGAGAAGAAAGGGAAGTCTTACAAGAAAAATTCACAACTTCCTCAGAAATCACACCTTCCTGAGCACCAGAGCTCGGTGTGAGAGGCAGCTCTGCTGCTTGCAGGAGCAGAGACGGACGTGGAAAAGGCGGCAAACACAATGTGGCTTCTGCTGTGCCATCTCCCAGCAAAGCACAGCCCAAGTCCAGCTGCACTCAGAGCTGCCAGGCCAGCGAAGCCCAGGAATTACCCCAGAGCTTCCTGGGAGCCCTCTAAGTCCCTGCTGAGGTCCTGCCTTTGAGGGAAAAGCCATCCTTTCCAGTGACAGCTCCTGGCTGAGGCATTGGTGTTCCCAGGCTCCCCGAAACACTGAAGTGTGAGTCCTGCCTCCTCAGCAGTCCCCAGCATAATTGCACCACCCTGGCCACCAGCCCTTGTCCCTGTCCCTGGGAGGATGGGGCAGAGCTCTGCAACTCTCTGAAAGGAGGTGGTAACCAGGTGTAGGTCGGTTTCTTCTCCCAAATAACAAGAGGCAGGACAAGAGGAAACAGCTTCAAGTTGTACCAGGGGAGGTGTCACTGTCATATTTTCTGGAAAAATCCCCTTGCCCAGGATTCTTCTCCTGGGAAGCTGAGAAGCCTCAGAG
>JAWMRF010000044.1:15089916-15113429 GCA_035221435.1 Sphenopsis melanotis | reverse complement strand
CCTTGGACACTTCCAGGGATCCAGGGGCAGCCACAGCTGCTCTGGGCACCCTGTGCCAGGGCCTGCCCACCCTCTCAGGAAAGGATTTTATCCCAATATTCCATCTTAATCCATTTTATTCCATCTTCCATGGTAAACCTGCTGTTTTTCAGTTTGAGGCCATTCCCCCATGTCCCATCACCCCAGTGCCTGATGAAAATTCCCTCTCCATCTCCTCATCCTAGGAAGCATCCTAGGAGCAGCTGGGAGTTCTCCTGCACCCAGAACTGTGATTTCGTGACACACAGACAGGGGAATTGCAGCTCCAGGGCAGATGGAACTCAGCAATCCCAAGGTAGATGCACACAGAGAGGGAGCAGAGCATGGGCTCGGAGCAGCCCCGTTTCTGGGCACCTCTGTGAGACTGAAAATGTTTTTAAATTAAAAAAAAAAAAACCAAAACAATTAGCAAACCCTGGCTTTGTGTGTCAGCACAACATCATAACCCTGGTGCCTCCCTCTCCCCTCCAGCAGCCGGGGAGGAACGGCTGCTGCAAACGCCTTTGGAAATGGGAGCAGGAAAATGAATTCTGTAATTCACAGGGCAGATTTGTAAGGTGTGAGTGCTGCTGCAGGAATTCTGGGTCGCCAGCTCGGGCCTGTTCCCTGGCTTGGATCGAGCAGGTTTTATGAGGGCTGGTAACAGAGTCTAAAAATACGCACAATAAACTGTTTTTTTTCTCCCTATGGGGTCTATGGTTTAATTATGTTCTTAGTGAGAACCATTAAAGTGCTAAGTACCTGAAGACTCCTAATTTACTAAACTGCACCCCACTAAAAGCCAACAGAAGGCCATTATACAGAGGAGTGAAGGCTCTTCTTGGGGGCTGTGAATGCCCATGGTCCCTCCTCCCAGCCCCGTTATTGCCACAGCTTCCCAGAGACTCCACGGGAGGATTTAATCCCGGCCTTGGAGAGCCCAGCCCAGCCCAGCCCAGCCTGGGGAAAGCTCCAGGCTCTTCTACAGGGAAACAAATCCCACATTGTCCTCAAACAACCCAGTGCTCAGACAGGGCTGGGACTGGGGCAGACTGGGATAGGGGAAGGTGTTCCTGCCCATGGAATGGGATGGGCTTTAAGGTCCTTCCAACCCAAACCAGCCTGGGATTCTTTACTGGGCTCACAGCACTGCGGCCGTGCAAGGAGCTGAGCAGCAGGGGAGTGTGCAGTTGGAGGGAAAGGACTGGTTTAGGTTGGGAAAGACCTTTAGATCAACAAATCCAACCAAGGGCACTTCATGGAAGAGAAATCCTGAAAAACAGAAGGAAATTGAACAACAGCAAATAGGAATAAATAATGAGAAAAAAGCAGCTATTTGGTCAAAAGAAACAGACTTCCAGAATGAGCCAGGTTGGAAGGGATCTGAAATCTCATCCAGTGCCACCCCCTGCCATGGGCAGGGGCACTTTCCACTATCCCAGGCTGATCCAAGCCTGCCCTTGGGCACTGCCAGGGACCCAGGGGGAGCCACAGCTGCTCTGGGCACCCTGTGCCAGTGTCCCACCATCCCCACAGGGAACAATTCCTCCCCAGTATCCCATCCAACCCTTCCCCCTGGCAGTTTGAAGCCATTCCTTGTCCTATGGAATATCCTTGTCCTGTGGACTGTCCTCCCCCCTGACCCCACCGAGGTGCAGTGAACACGTCAGGAGCAGCTCTGCAGGCTCCCACAGCCAGCACAGAGGGAAAGCCTTTGGCACAGCCAGCCGAGCATGAGGAACAGCAGTCCCCTGGAAAAGCAGGCTGAGAGCTTTATTAAATGTTTTCTGGAGAGCTGTGGAAGATCCAGATGAACTGCAAAGCTCAGCTCTCCAGCTTCCCAAGCACTCAGGCATGAACTCATCTCCTCGGCTTCAAAGCAACAGCCCTCGCTTCTCTTGTGCTTTGGACCAAAAAACAAAAAGGATTCTCCATCGTGGAGCCTAATTGGATCAGTGTGGTCCAACAGGCTGCTCCCTGCCAGTCCATCCTGCCTCAGATGCTGACCTGGCTCCTCAGGCATCTGCAGATCAAAGCTCCACGCTCCCAAGGCCGGCGGGAATGTCTCCCCAGCCCTGTGCCAGGAGGCAGAGAGAGGAGAGGAGAGCAGGGAGGTCACTCCCAGCTGCTGGGAAGTGTGGGCAGATGAGGGTCCTGCCTGAAGTCAGCCTGTCTCAGGTTCTGCAGCATCCAAGGATTCCTAAAAACCACCCTGCTTGGAGCAGGGGGAGATCCCGGAGCTTCCTCACCGTGGAAAAGCTCCACATGGACAACGACCTTGGGTGATGAGCAGCAGAGGGATTTTGCACAAGGATTCTCATTTTGGGAAGGAGATGGAGCAGGGAACTGCTCAGGCTGGGTTTAAACCCAGCAGCACCTTGTGCTGGGTGTATTTATCTGTACACTCAAAGCTCCACGTCCACGCTACTGAAATACTCCCGACAGCTAAGCGGTTAAAAATAGCCCCTTCAAAACTTTCCAGTTATTAATAAGATTCCAATCCAAATAAAATCAGAAGGGAAAGAAAAAAAGAAAAAAAGAAAAAGCTGGATCTGGCTTGAAATGCACACTGCTCTGACATCCAGCGGGTCACAAGGGGTCGGCTCTTCAGCAGCGCAATATCAAAATAATCAAGGCTCGATAAAGTAATAAAAAGAGAAGTTGCCTGTAGGTTCTTGCTGGGCAGAGCTCTCCTCGCCCAGTCAATAGGAATATTCAGTCCATAGAAAAACAGACTGGAATCTGCCTGTTTAAGACAGCAGAGCAAGCCAAGGAGATGTGTGTTTGACACGGTGCCAGCACGGCCATAAAATGTTGGCAATTTAGTAGAGACGTGGTGCCGCGCCACTCTCCCAAAGGACCTAAATAAACTTCAGATGGAGAACATATATTTTTACTTTTTATATATATAAAAATCTGCTGGTTCATTTTTAACTCCTTTCCCCAGCCAGCCCGTGCTCGGGGGTTTTTCAGAGCTCCAGCAGGTCCCCGCTCCTCCTGGCTGAGCCAAGGAAAAGTTAAAAGCCTGAAAAATCCCAGCAGTGCTTCACGTCTGGAGGTTGGGTTTCTTAGGGAATGGTGGCTGCAGCTGCCAGAGGGGAAAGGGGGCTTGGGGAGAAGATTCTGCTCTGCAATTTCATGCCTCAGCACTATAAAATATCCCAGGGAATTTGTTGTTTTCCTGTTGACAACGCTGTAAAGTCGCGGGTGGAGGTGAAACCTCCCCGCCACGTTCAGTTTTGGTCAGGGTGAACAACCCCAGGAGGATCTGGGGGACACTGAATGGTGGGGGCTGGAATCCCAACCACCTGGGTGGGGGCAGAAGGCTCCTTTCTGTTTGCTTTTCCAGCCTGCACCCAGCTCCTGGTCGGAGCCTTCCCTCTCCAGGAACAGAGCCCACATTTCCAGGGCCCACAGCATCCCTGTTTATTGACACTGCTCCTCCGTAACGTGCTCCGAGCTGCTCCCGGAATATCCACTTAATTGGGGATGGATTACAGATTCACCTATTTATTCTGGACATTCTTGGAGAGGTCCTGAGCTAAAATTACACAAGGAACCACTGAGCTGTTGAGGCTATTTATTTGTTCAAAAACCCGTTCAAATAGCTGGCGGGGCCTGGGGCAGACATTTTGGCTCTGGTGGGGCCAGCAGGAGCTGGTGGAACCAGCTGTGGGTCCTTTGGGGTTTGTCAAGAGCAGCAGAGATGGGGCAAGTTGGATTTAGGGAGTGGAAGGTCCATCCATAAGAATGAGAGAGTGGGAAGAACCTCCAGGATGGTCAAGTCCAACATTTGACCCAACACCATCATTTTGTGGAGAAAAACCAAGATTTAAGGGAAACACAAGAAGGTTCCATCCCAACAGCAAGGGGGGAGCTGAAATCCCTCTCCAGGTTTGCTGTTTCCATCAGATGGTGCTGTTCTGTCTCACACTCCAGGATTTTCCAACTCAGGTCCCTGGCCTGGAGCTCCCTTTCCCCACGGATCACTCACCAATATTTTAAATTGCCATTTAAGAGCATATTGCAAATGTGATCCTTTAATTGGTCACTGTTATGACTCTCTATTAGAGAAGACAAGTTTTTCCACACAAGGTAAGCCCTGAAAATGTTTAAAAACAACCCAGAGCTGATGTATTTATTATGCATTTCTCCATATATAAATAATTCCATGAAAAGGGGACGTAGTGAGTGGAAACTCCATTTAAAATGTGATCCCAGATGGTGGCAAAGCTCTAAAATTGCAAGGCAACATGTAAAGAAAGATTAACGACCTCAAACAGGCCCAAATTTATGAGGTGAAAGCCCCTGTAATCCTGGAGAAAAATGATACCAAACCTTCGACCAGACAGCCAGAAAATACCTCTGCTTACTCCATGTGCCCTCTGCCATTTTACATTTTCCTCTAATACTCATTATTTGGGGTTCAGTTGGTGTTTTCTCCTGCAGGCCAGAGGTTTTGCTTTGGTTCATGAGCACGGTGAGGGATTTGCCAGCTCCCACCAGGCCCCACTGATAAATCAAGGAACAGGAAAGTGATGGGAATAAGCAGTGGAAAAGAGGAAAAACAGAGCCAGGACACCTCAACAAGCCTTGAGCATCCCTGCAAAACCCAGAGCTCCCCCATGGAGTGGAATGAGGGGACAGAGCTTAACAATTTCAACATTAACCCCTTGTTGTGCCCAAGTGGGAAACGTTCCTAAGGGAAGGATGGCAACATTTCTTCCCAAGGAACATGGGTCATCCCAGGCCAGCAGCATCTTCTGTGCTCTTAGCTCCACCAGGAGCAGACTGGCTGGCACAGCCCATTGCCCTGGGCACCTCCAGCATCCCCTGACAATGCTCCTGCTCATCCCCCTGGCCATTCCCACCTCAGCAAGGTCACCTAGGCTATTTTACTACAACATTTTTCAAGGATTTTCCAACTTTTTCCACAGAGTTCCTTGCACAATCTGATGCCTTGAAGGGAAAACCTATGGCTTTGGAGAGTGGAAGAACATCTTCCTGAACATCTTTCTGAACATCTTTCTGAACATCTTCTTGAACATCTTCCTGAACATCTTTCTGAACATCTTCCTGAACATCTTTCCAATGGCCATACTCAGAGGACCCAGAGCTTTACCCTTCCACTCACAACCCCAAAACCACCCCACGGCAGCTCTCCCACAGCCCCTCATTCCCTCATTTTTTTCCCCTTTAAAATGTCCAGTGCTAAACCCAGGCCCAGACTCCTTCAGAGGGCTTTTTTTTGGTGTGTGCTCATAAACACGAGCTCAGCACCAGGCCAAGGAACACACGGAGCCCCGGCTCGTGCCTGTGTTTGGATTAGGCAGCTCCGTGGCCTGGACGTTTACAGTCGGGTTGGGGTTTTTTTTTTCTCCCCCCTTCACAACTCGAGACAAACAGTGAGAGCTTTCATAAAATGTGTTCACAAAGGGTAAATTGTGCCATGAGGAGCCGACTACCTGGTTGGTCACTGGAATTCTCCGAACTGGAACGCCACCGCGCTCCGAGCCAAAGCCAGCGCCGGCGGCGGGAGGGGGAACTCGTTTAACTCTGCAACTGCCCAGCAGACAGAGCACACCCAGCACAGAACTGCACAATCAGTCAGCTTTAGAGACCTCTGAGACCATCGAGTCCAAGGCCACCACCAACCCATGTCCCCATGTGTCATGTCCATGTGGTTTTAAATCCAGAGCTGGCTCCACAGGAACCATGGTGCCTGATCCAACTCTGAACCTCCTGTCCATCCAAGAGCATTTCTAGAGCAGGATGGGATAAGAATAAGACAACAGGAAAATCCAGGTTGCTGTCCCAAAGATGGAGCCAAAAGCTTGGGAGAGTTTGTTTCTGTTTTAGGCTTTCTCCCAAGTAACAAAGGATGCAGCCGGGAAGAATTTAGGACAAGCGAAACAAGGCACAAGAAAACTCTTGGCCTTGAGGAGCTGATCTCCATCCTGTTGGGTGAACCCAGCAGCCAATTCTGCTCCCCCTCGGCAAAGAACAAGGGCCTGGAGTGGCAGGACAAGGGGGAACAGCTTCAAACTGAAAGAAGGGAGAATTAAATTAGGGATTAGGGAGAAATCCTTCCCTGTGAGGGTGGGCAGGCTGTGGCACAGGGTGCCCAGAGAAGCTGTGGCTGTCACTGCATCTCTGGAAGTGTCCAAGGCCAGGCTGGATGGGGCTTGGAGCAACCTGGGATAGTGGAAGGTGTTGGGGTTGGAACTGGATGGGTTTGAAGATCCTTCCCAACCCAAACCCAAGTGATTCTGTGATTGCACAAGCTGCACTTCTCCCGCAGCAACACAGGCACTGCATCTCCTGCTGTGGCCATCATTCCAACAACTCTCTTTTAAACAATTAAGAGGTTAAATTAGTGACTTACAAAACATAACAACACTCCAGGACATAATACACCCAAAGATATAGAACTTTAAATCCTACTAATGTTAGGAAACAGGCTTGGGCATCTTTGGACTCCTGAACACAAAACCACGCTTGTTAGAAATATCCTTGTCCTGCTCAAGGCCTTCCTTGGGTAAAACCAATAATTAACTACATTTTAAAGGACACAATTTCAGGGAAGTTCTCCAGCACACCCTTAATAACTCCAGTGGTTTCCCTTCTGACACAAAAACGTGATGGATTTCAAGCAGCACGTGCCAGAGCAGGGAGTTGTGCTGCTATCCAGGAGAGAAGAAGCCTCTCCCAGCAGCACCAATGTCCAAACCCTCTTGCCTCGAGCTCTGGCAAGTTTTGCCCTTGTGTAATCACTTGTTTTGTAAGTGTTGCTTGTTTCTACGCTTTTCTTATAAAAAGAAATCAAGAAATTCTCCAGGCAGATAAATTCCACCCAATAAAAATGTCGCTCCTCTATCCCCGTGGACATAATAATGCCCTCACTCTTGTCCCAACTTGGAGCGCTCACAAATCACCGTTATAAATAAATCTGCCAACCTAAGGCAAGCAGTACATTTTTAATAAAGCCTTTTACCTCCTTTCCTAATGCCAGACAAGATCCTGGAGCAGCTCAGTGCCCGAGAGATGGCAGCTCCCATCCTCTGTGCCAGCCCATCCTGGTGCTGCCATGGGGCTCCTGCCCTGTGTCCTCCTGGGATAGGTTTGGGGCTGGATTTCTCCATCCTGCTGTCAACTCTCCTGTCCTGTGTTATCCTGGGATAGGTTTGGGGCTGGATTTCTCCATCCTGCTGTCACCCTGGGGCTCCTGCCCTGTGTTTTTCTGGGATAGGTTTGGGGCTGGATTTCTTGGTGCCAGTGCTGCTGTGGGGTTTGTGCCCTGTGTTTCCCGGGAAAGGTTTTGGGCTGAATTTCTCAGTCCTGGTGCTATCATGGGGCTCATGCCTTGTCTTTACCTGGGGTATGTTTTAGGCTGGATTCCTCCATCCTGGTGCCACACTGGGGCTTTTGCCTTGCATTTTCCTGGGATATTTTGGGCCTGGATTTCTCCATCCTGCTGCTGTAATGGGGCTCATGTCTTGCCTTGACCTGGGATCAGTTTTGGGCTGGATTTCTTCATTCCAGTGCTGCTGTGGGGCTCATGTCCTCTGTCTACCTGGGATGTGTTTTGGGCTGGATTTCTTGGTCCTGGTGCCACCCTGGGGTTGTACCTTGTATTTTTCTGGGATATATTTGGGGCTGGATTTCTCAGTCCCAATGTCACTGTGGGGTTTGTGCCTTGTCTTTACCCAGGATCAGTTTTGGGTTGGATTTCTTCATCCTGGGGCTGCCATGGGACTCATGTCCTCAGTTTACCTGGGATATATTTGGGGCTGTATTTCTCCATCCCAGTGCTGTCACAGGGCTGGTTTGTGCCTTGTTTTCCTGGGATATGTTTGGGGCTGGATTTCTTGGTGCCACTGTTGCCGCTCGCACCCTGCGTTTCCTGGCACAGCTTTTGGGCTGGATTTCTCAGTCCTGGTGCCACCCTGGGGCTCATGCCCTGTGTTTACCTAGGCTGTGTTTTGGGCTGGACTTCTCCCACCTCCCACACCCCACCACCCCCAGGAGCAGGTCCCAAACACTGCTCCCATTGATGCTGCGGGGCCGGCGCAATGCCGGGGCGGGTCTGGGGGGGGGTTTGCTGCCGAAATTCGGTTCTGGCTGGGTGTTTAATATTCCCCATCATGCTGGGCTGTTTCTGCTCGCTGCTGCCTGTCAGTTAAGCCCGGGGATGTTTATTTTAACGGCCACTTGTGGTCAAGGCTGGTGCCAGTTGTACGGCATCGGTTACGCAGATTTAGCGCTGGGGACTCGGCCCCCGGCTCCCCGAGCACGGAAGGCAGCCAGGGCTGCCCGGCCTAATGTGAAACAACTGAACTCTTCCAGCAGTCCCTGCTCCAGATTTAACCCTTGCTGAGCAGGAGCTGGCTTATTCCACAGCTCAGCCTTCCCACATCACCCCATATCCTGGCCCTTGTCCCATCTGCTGCTTCCCAAACTCCCCCGGCAGCAAAACGTCTCGGGGTGATGATCTGAAAGCACCACGAGGAGCAGGGAATGCCCTCACTTGTTTAAGGAAGCAGTCTTTAGGGGAAGGAGAGGATTTTTATGGATTTATCGTTACTCCAAGTGCACAGTACACTACTGGGGATGATCACAAATTAACTGAATTAATTAGAAAAGCTCTTCAAGATCATCGAGTCCAAGCTGTGACTGATCAGCACCTGATCAACCAGACCAGAGCACTGAGTGCTAAGGGATGCTCTACATCCCTGCCTGGTGGGCTGACCTGTGCTTGGGACACAAAGCCAGGCCAGCCCATCTCCCTGAGAGGAGCCTGGCCTTGACACAGCCCCCTCCCCAAACCCCAACCCTCGTGCAGAGCAATCAGGCAAGCCCCTGCTGCTGCTCCAGAGCCGGGCCAGGCTCAAACGTGCAATAACCCAGGGCCTGCAGCAGAACTGTGCATCATTTCTGATCTCCTGGACGGGCTCCAAGATGCTAATCAGCCCCAGATTAAGTCATCAAGCAAACTGATGAGCAATCACATTCTGTCAGTGCAGCTGCACGGCATTACCCGGCGGATCCGAGGGAAGGGGGCAGGAGGGCTTGGAGGGGCTGGGCTGAGCTGCCACGGGCTCTGCACAGCAGCAGCCCCAGCTCCTGGCCCTATTTCTGCTCCCAAAATCTGCCAAAATCACGTCAAGGTGATCAATGTGGCCGTGTCCAGCCTGATCTGGTGGCACACGGCTGCTCCCAGAGCATCCCAGGGTTTTCCTGGATCACCACACACAGCAAGGGGCAGCTTTGTTTGCCATGGAGAAACCCTGTGGAAGTGCTTGAACTGGACCATCAAAGATGCTGCTAATAACTATGAGGAACAGTAATTAACAGAAACTCGTTAACAGTGAGGCACATGGAAAATTGATGCTCAAATCCCAACTCCATTTGGTGAGAATCTGTGAAGAGATTCCAGGCTTGTTCTCAACATAACCCCACTGGGTTTGCAGAGCTCTCATCCAGACAGAGCTTCTTCCTAAAACTTGCCCAGGAAATAAATCAAAACAGGAGGAGAAGCAGCCTAAATGTCCAATAAAGAGATGCAAAAAACCTCTGGAAGAATCAGCACAAAATACTGAGTTTTTCTGCTCTAAAAGCAAACATGATAAAAACAGATAAATGCTGGCAATATTAATTAAGAGAAGGATTTCTACTCATATTTTAATACTGCTTGAGAGGAAATGAATTAACTGGAGTTGCTATCAGGGAATTGACTCTTTACATATCCTGGACATGGATACACAGCACCACAGCTCCAGCCATCCCTTCCCTGTGGTTTTCTCATCCTTCTTTTTGGCTCCATTGGGAGCTCCCCTCCCAAGATGACTACCTGGATGTGAACACCTGGAAAGTCACAGAATCTCTGGAAGGGTCAGGCTGGAAGGGCCCACATTGGGAATATTCTCCCACCTCCCTGCTCAAGCAGGGTCATCCCAGAGCACGGGATTGTGCCCACACAGCTCTGGAATATCTCCAGTGAGGGAGATTCCACAACCTCTCTGCAGGCACACAGGGAAGGGGAATAATGACATTTAAACCAGGACAATGACCACAGACTCTTCAATTCCTTCCTCTAAAAATAAAAATTAAAAATAAAAAATAATTTTTAAAAATTTTAAAAATAAAGAAAAGAGAAGAAACTCAGCATTTCAGGGCAGGTGATGGAGATGAAACCAGGACACAATGTCAGACTCTTCATAATAAAACCCTGGGAATAGCAAGGCCAAGCTGCACCGTGTTAAAATTCAAGGCTAATTTAAAATCTTGTTCCTTAGTGCAAAAGCTGGAAAGACGCCCAAGCAGAGGGAGGAGGGAAAAAATAATAACCAAGCCAATTGTATATTTCTCCTAGAAATTCCATGTCAGGAGGTACCTCAGGACTGCACCCGCGGGCTCCAATTTCAATAAATCAACACAGCGTGCGGGGCAACGGTAGCACAAAGTCCTGCTCTCCCTGCAGAACCCAGCCAGGTAAAATCACCAGGAACAAAATGCCCATTCTTCCTGCTCCTTGGCAAGGGGACAAATTACTTTCTGCACCTCTCTGTGCTGAAGGAGTGGTTATTAAATGCAGTCGGGGCTGCCTCTCCAGCTGAAACCCAGGGCGGAACCGAGCGAGCGCCGCCGGCCGCGAGGGATCCAGGGAGCAGCGAGGGATGAGGCCACCCCCGTGTGCATCCCTGCCCATCCAGGGGTTTAAATGATTCAGATTTGGAGTCAGAATGGAGCTGGATGGACACAGATGTGCAGTGGGCTACAGTTTTTGGTGATAATTTATGGATTATCCTGATGGTCACAGCCCAGCCCTGAGCGTGGTCGGGAGAGAGCAAATGGGGAGGTGAGAGGAGCTCTGAGCTGTCTGCTCATCCCAAATGTGCCTGCACACAAAAAATCCTGGTGGCTTTGGTTGAACAGCAGCTTGCCCACGTCTGGGACACCGTTATGTGAGAACTGTGAAAATAGCAAGGAAGGGAGGGAAGGAGAAAAAAAATAAAGGGCCTAAAACACAACATGAAATCAGTAATTTGAAGAGGGGCGTCCCCATGTCTTGATTCATCACCTCCACTGTGCCCCCCATAAGGACATTTCATACCATTTCTACTACAAATCATTTCACATTTCCTTTACAATCAACCTCCCTCTCTTTGTTACTAGATGGGACCAGAAGCTCCAACTCCAGACATTATCCCAGATTATAATGGGAAAAGCCAGGGGTTGGAGCACTTCTAACTCAGTGCTGAGAAGGAGACGGTGCAAGCAAACAAAAAAAAATGTATATAGAGATTTCTATGAGAGATTTACCTTTTTTTACCCCTGAAATCTGAATTTTCACCAAGTCTCCCAGCACGTGGGATTTTGAAAAGTTCTGACTGAGAGAAATGGGATTTATTCCAGTCACAACCAGCACATCCAAGCAGTCCCTGGGTCCAACCCCTCCTGGAAGCCACATGCCAGTGGGAGATGTCCCACAGCCTGAGTGCTCCAGAAACACAGCAGGGAAAAGTAAAGACCTCAGGATCCAACAATTCCATAAAAAAAACAGCCAGCCCAAATATAGCCACGGGCTCATCCTTCAGGAAACGACTGCACGTGGCACTCAGTGCCCTGCTCAGTGACAAGGTGATGCTCAAGGCTTCAAAGGTTGGATTGATGATCTTGGATTCTGGGATTCAGTGATTTTTGAGCACAACTCATAGGAAATTTGGGGTTTTTGTGCAGCATTTCTGCACAGATACAAATTCTTCCCGGATAATCCCTCAGCTGTCTGTTGGGATTTAAATTCCATCTTTAGCTTGCCACATAAAACACCTCAGAGATTTTCTGCCCTCCGTAAAATATTCCTAAAGGCAGCTTCTCTCCCACACAAGCAGCTCAGTGCCTTCAAAGTGCACCCCAACCCCAGAAGAGAGCTGCTAGAACCTCTCTATTAGTGATTAACTTATTTCCAAGTCCATGCATTAATTAAATTAAAATTAACATGCCAGGAAATAAAACTCCTGAACAGAACTGGCCATTAAAACATGTTTAGTTCAGCACAGCCAGCAATTTCCTCCTATATTTAGGGAAAAATAGTTATGGGGCTGACCATTGCTTCGTGTTAATAACAACATTCCCAAATTCGGCCTTTTCTCCCAAATTTACCCTAAACCAAGACAAATACAGGACAAACTGACAAATTTGGGAATCCCCTCGGGGCTGGATGGGCAGGAGAGTCCGTGGCTTCTCCCTGGATGGAGGAGCCAGTGCAGAAAACCATGGAGAGGGGTAATTTTAATGGGATTTAAGAACTGGGACCACCTCATCTTCCTGAAGTGCAGATCTCAGGAATGCCACCCAGGCCCTGCAGAGCTGATGGAGCAGTGATTTTTTCCAAAAACAAGGAACACTGGGAATGCTGGCATGAGGGGCTGCTGGAGAGCAAGGCCAAAGGCACAGAACTCCTCTTTGCTTTGTCCAACAGCAATTCTGAACTTCATCCCTCGTGGCTTCACCCTAAAACCACAGCTCACGTGGAAAACAGCAACTGCTGAAGGGGAGGAGGAATTGCTGCAAGGAATTCAGGAGAAGTTGCCATGGTCAGTGGAGAGGGAAGTGCCCAGAGCATGGAATCTACTGGTTTGTGATCAATAAAAAATACCCCATAATGATTCTGTGTCACATAACACCAAAACGCCTTTTTCTAATATCAGTAGTGGAAAACTTTTAACCATAAATTTTAGGCTGAAATCCTCAAAAATCACCACAGCGAATGCTGGATTCTAAAAAGTGACAACTTGGATGATTTTTAAAATTTTTTAAACAAAACCTTCCTGCTATGTTTTACCCAGGAACTCACAAAAAGAGAGAGAATTCCTCAGGGATCACTGCCATGAATAAAACAGTGTACAAATATTGATAATTCCCTTCCAGCTGGCAGGGGAAGGGTTAATCTGGAACACTGGAGCTTTATGGTGTGCACAGCCCAGAATTAGCTCCCACCCCAAAATGAAACACTGCCAAAGCTGTCCTGCATTAAGGGCACTGGAACTCCATAATAATTTATGAACTGGACTCTGGTTTTTTACACCCCTGCAAACAATGGCGAGGCAGGAGGTCTGAGGAAGCTGAGGGTTAAAGGTGATTTTGTAGTACCTGAATTCCCTTCAATAACTCAACACATGACCATTAGCCTGCTTTATCTGCCTCTATTAGGAAGAGCTGATGAAAACTTTTAATCTGCTTCCCAATGGCTCCAAGCACTGGGGGGACAGGAGATTGTTTTGTTGGGAGCACGGGGATATAAAAATAAAATTAAAATACAAGTGGGGAGTGGGGTTGGCCTGGCCTCAGCAGGGATTGAGGAGCTGTGTCCTCACTGTGGGCACCTGGCCATGGGTGGCACTGCCCTGGCCACACCTCTGCCCCAGCCAGGCACGGATGGGACACCAGGGAGGAATTCCTCACTGGCAGGGTGGGCAGGCCCTGGCACAGATTCCCAGAGCAGCTGTGGCTGCCCCTGGATCCCTGGAGTGTCCAAGGCTTGGAGCAGCCTGGGACAGTGAAAGGTGTCCCTGCCCAGCACTGGATGATCCCTAAATTCCCTTCCAACCCAGCCCATTCCATGATTTCTGGGAGAAAACACCAATCACAAATTACCACTGACTCACTACAGGTGATAAATCACATTTTCCCCTACAGCACAATGATTTCCTGCACATTAATTTATTTATTTATTCATTTGGAAGTGGATTATCTATTTATTTATTACCCATTCATTTGGAAGTGGATTATTTATTTATTTATTTATTTATTTATTTATCTGTTTATTTGGAAGTGGATTATTTATTTATTTATTATCCATTCATTTGGAAGTGGATTATTAATTAATTTATTTATTTATTCATTTGGAAGTGGATTATTAATTTATTTATTTATTTATTCATTTGGAAGTGGATTATTCATTTATTTATTTATTCATTTGGAAGTGGATTATTTATTTATTTATTTATCCATTTGGAAGTGGATTATTCATTTATCTATTTATTCACTTCAACGTAGATAATTTATTTATTTGAAGTGGATCATTCATTTATTTATTCATTCATTTGGAAGTGGATTATTCATTTATTTGCAGAGCCAAGCCAGAGGCATCTACTGCCTTAAAGCCTCTGCAAACTTGAGCCACTTCTTAAGGAGAACAAATTGGGGATGCTTCCAACAGAAATAATCAGCACAGGCCCAAAGCAGAGGGAAAACACTGAGCAATCCCCAAAATCTGTCCAGCCCAAGGTGACCAATGAAAGGAGACCCAGAGCACATTGCCAGGCTGCCTCATCCAGGGGGAGACGGATCTCTGGGATTTACCCTCAGGATTAAATATCATCCTTAAATATCATCCAGTGCCACCCCTGCCATGGCAGGGACACCTCCTGCTGTCCCAGCTGCTCCCAGCCCTGTCCAGCCTGGCCTGGGACATTCCCATGGATGGGGCAGGCACAGCTGCTCTGGGCACCCTGTGCCATTTATATTCTTATTTCAGCTGAAATATTCTTATTCTGTGCCATTTATATTCTTATTTCAGCTGAAATCAGAGAATCCTGGAATGGTTTTGGGCTGGGAGGGACTTTTAAAGGCCAGATTTTTTTTTGTTTGTTTGAATGACAGGCAGGAATTCCCAATTCCCAATATCCCATCCATCCCTGATCTCAGTTAATGTGAAGCCATTCCCTGTGTCCTGTCCCTCCATCCCTTGTCCCCAGTCCCTCTCCAGCTCTCCTGGAGCCCCTTTAGGTCCTGGCAGGACTCTGAGCTCTCCCTGGAGCTCTCCCTTCTCCAGGTGAACAATTCCAGCTCTCCCAGAGCAGAGGGGAGGAGCAGCCCCCACACCCAGAATGGCAATGCCAGCCTGGGAGAAGCAGAATCCACTAAAAACAAATAATCAGGAATAAACCAAACCTTTCTCCTGCCCCTGTAACCTTCACAGACAGAAAGAGGAACTGCAAGTTGACCAGTTTGGGGTTTTAAATCCCCCAGGAGTCAAACCCAGCCCTTCCTCTCCCTCCTTCCCTAAAGCCCTGCGGAATCTCCAAGAAGGTAAGAAAATAAAAACCCAATTAGAGCTACTGTAACTCCCCAGTTGTTTAGACATAATTGTCTAAATAAAATAAAGGGCTTAATTAGCAAGATCATCAACATAAAGGCAGATTTGAATAAACATTCACTTCGTCAGTCAGAAGCAATTAAGGTTTCTCTTGATAAGAGCAATCTCAGCTGGATGCAGATGTTTTTAATAATGCAAATATTTTTCCTACTTGGAATAATTAAGCCCAGTGTTTTTTAAAAGAAACTCTGCAAAGGCTGGTGCTGGGAATAATCAATATTTCCCTTTCTCCCCCAAGAACCACATCATGAATGCTTGATAAGGGAATTTTCAACAGCAAGGGAAGTGTCCTCACACTGAGGATTTACAAGAAATACTTTTGTGTCCCACTTCAGTCAAACAAAAAAAATCTGGCCTTTAAAAGTCCCTCCCAGCCCAAACCATTCCAGGAGTGTCTGATTTCAGCTGAAATAAGAATATAAATGGAAGCAATTTATGCCCAGTGAGAGTGGGTTTCTATGCATTAATACAAATGGAAAATGCCCAGTGGGATATTTTTAGGGGCAGATGAAGGAAGGACTGACAGAAATGACCTCCTGAAGCTCCAACCCAGCTGACTGCTCCTGGTCCTGCAGAGACCCCAGAATGGGATTGTTCCACTCCCTGAGCCCTGTCCCAAGGCTGGACTCCATCATCTTGGGGGTCCTTCCCAACCTGAATGGTTCCATCCCTGTCTCTGTCCCCGCAGGGCTCAGCCAGGACTGTGGTTTGGGAGATTTCACCCACTAAGGAATATGAAAAGCCACTTATTTAATACCCTCAGAATGGGCTTTGCTCCTTGCTGGAGATCGAGGGGAAGAATATGATGGTAAAAATAAATAAATCACCCCACAACTTAATTCTGGTGGTGCCCAGGGCAGCTCCTGTCAGTGCTGAATTCCTCCTCCTGTGGCTGATCCATCTGCACACGCTGCTAATCAGCTCAGGCCTCCCTCCCCTCTGCCCCAAATTGCATTTAAAACACAAATAATAATAATAAAACATCATAAAAACGTCACCAGACAAAGCAAATACACCAGAACCCTGAACCTGCTCTCGCTCATATTTTGTCCCAGCCCCTATAAAATTAACTTTTACAACTTTTACTGGCAACTCCAACCTGGGTCGAAATTATTCTCTGATTACTGTGCCCATATATCTCAGGGCAGGCAGTGACCCTCATCCAATTACCTTCAGGAACACTTTGCACACACCCAGGCTCCACAATTAAATCTGGGATAACACACACCCCGCTCCTGGGGTGGAAAAGTCTCCCTGGATGATTTGAAATGTGGCAAAAACGAAAAAAAAAAAAAAAAATTAAAAAAAAAATTTGCTCTTTTAATCCCAAAATCAATCATGCACAAACTTTAATGGCCTGGGAGGGTTGTGAGGGTTTTTTTTTTTGTTGTTTTTCAAACACAAAAACCAAATAAAAGCCCCCTCGGCATGCACGGCGCTGGCTTTAATTTCCTTGAGCGAACAGCGTGTTTGCAGGGAAGAGGAATACCTGGAATTTGGGCTCGTTACTGCCCTATGAAATATGTCTCCAGTGCCAGGCCTGGCTGGGGGATGCATTTAAGCCTGACTTAGTGCAGTTGCTCCAGCCCAAGTGTCAGGAGGTGCAGTTTAATTAGCCCGGGCTGTGCTGGGCACTGGAATCAGGCTCTGCTCACACTGAGCAGCTCCGGCTCCCAGGGCCCCAAAAGCACCAAAAGGGAAGGAGGGACAGGAATGGGTGGGAATTCCAACTGGAGCAGATCAGAGGCAGCTCCCACATTGCTCCAGGTTTGGGGGGGATGGCTCCCATTGGACTTATCCCATTGGTTTTATCACACTGGATTTATCCCACTGGATTTATCCCACTGGGTTTATCCCACTAGATTTATCCCATTGGATTTATCCCACTGGATTTATCCTACTGGACTCATCCCACTAGATTTATCCCACTGGATTTATCCTACTGGACTCATCCCACTAGATTTAGCACACTGGATTTATCCTACTGGACGTATCCCATTGGATTTATCCTACTGGATTTATCCCACGAGATTTATCACACTGGATTTATCCCATTGGATTTATCCCACTGGATTTATCCCACTAGATTTATCCCATTGGATTTATCCTACTGGATTTATCCTACTGGATTTATCCCACTGGATTTACGTTTTTGGGGGTTTTAAATCTCTCAGGACTCAAACCCAGCTCTCCTCTCCCTCCTTCCCTAAAGCCCTGTGGAATCTCCAAGCAGGTGACAAAATGAAAGCCCAATTAGAGCTTTAGGGTCTCCCATCAGCTCTGGAGGAGCAGAGATCCTTTGGAAAGAGGGGGATGCCCCCAAAGATGCCCAGCCTTGGGAATGCCCCCCCAGAGCCTGGCAGGAAACGGGCACATCCCAGTCTGGGATCCAGGTTTAATTCCTCAGGGATCAGGGACAGCTGGGGATTACTGCCCCTAACACACTTCCCATCCCCATTTATCTCAAAATGGACACGTTCCTCATCTGCCAGCAGCTCTGCTCCTGAGCTCTGCACCCACCTGGACAAGGAGGAGATTTTGGGGAAAACCTCCTGTGGGCAGAGCCAGGGCCTGGAAGCACAAATTGAATGTGGAAGCTAAAAAGGCCTGGAATCTGCTGCTGATTATTTGAAATTCCAATTTGAAAATATGAATTGCAATATAAATTCTCTAATTCTACATACAAAAATATGAATTGCAATATAAATGCTCTAATTCTACATACAAAAATATGAATTGCAATATAAATTCTATATACAACTGTGTGTAACAGCCACTGTCTGTAAGCTTGAATTTGCCATGAAAAAAAATAAAATGGGAGAGACTCAATAATAAAAAGGCAGAAAATCCCAACTCTAGAGACATCCAGAGCTGCTCCAGCAGCACCCCAAAAGCCAGAGCTCAGTCAGCAGATAAAGAGCAGAACAGTGCAAATCCTTACAGAAAAACAACTGAATTGACTACAAAAAGCAAATCTAAAGAAAAACAAATAAACCCCAAATTAAGCAGCACAAGAGAGAAGCACAAACAGAATCCTAAAATCTCCTGAGCTGGAAGGGACCCAGGAGGATCATCAAATCCAGGTGCTGGTCCTGCCCAGGACAATGCCCAGGACAATGCCAACAATGCCACCCTGTGCTGGGAGCACCCAGCTCCACCTGAGCCTGCCAAAACCTGGGCACATCCCTGGAGTTCAAAACCCTACAAGAGGTGACCCCACCACTGGGGAGGGTTTGGGAGGGAGCTGGAGAGGAAGCCACGCTGAAAAGAGCTGTCAGGAAATCCTGACAAACCCAAAGAATCTGAAAGGACAGGCAGGGGATGGGGAGGAGGAGTGTGAAAAGAGCAGAGGGAGGAGAAGGCCCCGTGATGCCCTCAGGTACTCCATGTGCAGCTCCTGCCTTTGGCTGGGATGCACAAAGGGCTCCTTCTTCCGAGGGAGAGGGAGCCATGCAGAACATTCACCATGGCTAATTAATTTCGGCCCCTCAATTACCAGGGGGATCTCGTGACACAGCTTTATTTGTAGCCTCTCTCTTTTTTTTTTTCTTTTTTTTTCCTTTTTTTTTTTTAATAAACAAAAAGCAGATAAGAAGCGTGACACCTTTAATGGCTTTACAATGGCTTTACAACGGCTTTACAATGGCTTTCCTGCCAGCTCAGCCCACGTGGAAAGGCTTGTCCTGCCTTTGGGAGTCCCAGCACTGATCCCTAATCGGATCATCCCTGTGCCAGCCACAGGGACATCACACAAACCATGGCATGGTTTGGTTGGAATGGTTAAAGCTCATCCCATTCCAACCCCCTTCCACACTTTCCACTGGAATATCCATCCAAATCCTCCAGGCAACGGAAATGCAAGTGGGAAATGGAAAAGTGCTAAAAATGGAATTAATTCAGATAACAAAGCAGAAAAAAAATCCTGTTTTATTACAAAAGATTTGCTGCCTCAGCCACTGCGTTTGGGCAGGAGATGCCCAGAGTTCCTGGACAAAAACCACAGGAATAAACAACACTGTGGGTTGTTTCTTTTTTTAACTGGAAAGGGAAAAGCTGTTGTTTCTACACCCCAACACAGATTTCCACATGAAAATAATTCACCAAACCCAGCACGGTCAGAGCTGCTGCCAGCCTGCCCATGGGGAGCTGGGGACTGTCACAGCAGAGCCAAACTCCCCAAAAATGTGACACCACCTCGGTAACTTTGGGGTGAAGGCCTCGGTCCCTCCTCCTCCTGTCCCTGCAAAGGACAGGGAGCAGCCACGAGGGCCAGGGAATAATGGGGACATTCTTCCACCCACCCCAAACCTCCCACGGCAGGGCCCGGGGCCTGCCACAGAAACGGCTCCATTTTAATTTAAAGGAACAAAGGACATTCCCTGAGCACCCTGGGGCTGGAAATAAACCCTAAAGGCAAGAGTTTGTGTCCACAGCTTTTACATCCAGGGGGGAACTCCATGGGGTAGTGTCTAAAAGACCAGGATCAAGCAGGTTGGATAATATAAAATAAATTCCCGGTCTGAGTTGCTGGAGCAGAGTTTGCCTCTCACAAACCAACTCCTGCAATCCAGAAGCTCTTTCCAAGGAGAAGACCAACATGAAGCCTGCAAAGAAGCTGAGAAGCAGCCAGTTTTCCACAAATCCCTGGTTTAGCTCAACAAAAGCCAGCAGAGGCCTTTCCCTGTCCCAGAGGGAGGGTTTGGGATGCTCCAGGGCTGCTCCCAGAGCCAGCCTAAGCCAGGGGCTCTGAAGGAGCAGCTCTGATGCCTTCAGTTTGAGCTTTCCTGTTTCCCAGATTTGGGACTGCATTGGTACAGAACTCTGAACTCCATAGAAAGTGTCAGCAGCTCTCCTCACAGCTCAGTCCCACAGAACAATCCTTTTCCAGCCCCAGAACCAAGGACACCACTGCAGCTCCAGCCCCAAAAAGTGCAAACAATGGGGAATGGAGGAGAGCAGTCTGGGAGGATGGGACTGCAGAACCTGGAGCTGGGATTGGACAATGAACCCAATATGGAAATGGACCAAAACTTATCAAAGTGTGAAAACTCCTGACCCATTGTCCATCTTGGGTGTAGCCACAGCCAGGCCCTTGTACTGCCCAAGGTGTATCCTTTGAGGCCTTTTAATAAATCCCTACTTTATTCCTTTAACACTGCCCAGCCTCTGCTCCAGGCAGCCTCTCAAGGCATCAAGGATCCTCTGGGATCTGATCCCACCCAGGAGGAGCTCCTGGGGCAGCTCCTGAAGGCTCTGACAGCCCCAACACCTCCCCAGCTCTCTCTCCCTTGTGGACACACTGTGCCAAAGCCATGAGAGATGAAATTCCTGGTTCCTCCAGCTCTGCATCCTCCTCCTCTTCCTCATCCCACATCCACATCCTTGCCCCACCACGAGAGATGAAATTCCTGGTTCTTCCAGCTCTGCATCCTCCTCCTCTTCCTCATCCCACTTGCCCCACCACACTTCCATTAGCACCTCAGCATTTCTGGGGTTTCAGCCACACCACAGCCCCTCCAAGCCCTGTCCTCTCCCACCTGTGCCAGGTTTTCCCTCTCCAGCAGCACAGATTTGGTTTTAACCCCATGATCCTGAGATTTTGTGCACCAGCATCCATAAAAACCCTGTCCTGGACTGTCACAGCTCTCCCACATGGGAGGGTTTATGGCACCAGAGCTGCAGATGGAATTCCTGTCACTGGAAAAGGGGGAATACCCAAACTCCCTGCAGAGCAGAGGGAATGCTCAGCTGGGAACCACAAAGAGCCTTGGAATTCTTCTATTCCCATAAAGATAAGCCTTGGATCCCTATGGAATGAGCAGATCCTGCTGCAAGCCCAGCCTGGAATTTGGGGAGAGGAGCAACTCCTGACGGTTTTGGGCTCTCCAAAAGCTGCTTTAAAAGAAAAATGGAAAAGGAGAGGCCTCTCCTGCCAGACAGCTCAACATAAAGCACATTTTTGGGTAAACTTCAAAAGTTTAAACCATCCTGAAACTCGGGCACGGAGCAACTTCAATTTGGCAAAACATCAGCCGTGCTTGGAACCCCAAATCCAGCCAGAGGAATGCTGGGCCTGGGAGGGATGCTTCACAAGGAGATAAAGTATTAAATTTCTGCTAAATCTCATGCAATAAAATCAAATTCAAGCTTGGAGGGAAGGGGAGGGAATGAGAAGGCCGATGTGGAATTGCTTGGTGAAATTCGTGTTTCCTTTACTTGAGAGGGACATTTTGGAGTTTATCAAAACCAGCTGCTGTCACAGCCCCACATCCGTGGTCCTGGAACATGGATGTGATTTATCCCAAGAAATCTGTAAACCAAACAGGACAAAGCTCTCAATATCTTCTACAATAAATTCTTTCAACAGGTAAAGCAAATCCTGCAGCGAGTTTTCCTAATGGGTTACAATGACAAAAATCAGGAATCCAGGAGCTCTGGGTGGTTTGTAATTTTTGATGGTTTTGGGCTCTCCAAAGCCATAAAACCATTAAAAATGTGGAATATTAGTTGATGAGTTAATTACTGCCCACTGACACCTGTAAATCTGACACACCCATAGCATGCTCAAGACTGGGATGAAGAAAATTCCCAGCAAAAATTCTTCCCAAGATGCTTTTAGGAGAGAAAATTTTGGCAAAAAAGTCAAATATTTGGATAAAAATCCAATATTCCCACGGGCTGGCACCTTCATGACCACATCAGGCATCGTGGAAACTCCTGGTTCCACACCCAAACCCAGCTCCTGGGATTTGATTTTCCTTATTCCCCTTTCCCAAGCCATGGCACAAACTGCAGGACAGAAACCCAAGGTCTGGCATCACCTTGGGCTCAAATCTGCCAGCTGGAAAAGTGGGGATCATCTTCAGGAAACCAGGACTTGGGAAGTGGCAATGAGATCCAAGGATGAAGGAAGGACCAGAGTAAGAGAAGATCTAAAAAAGTCAATTCTCTGTCTTTTGGGATCAAAGGTAGCTCTTCTGTTACAGCAGGAGAAACAAACTTAAATCACTTCATCCCCTATTCATCCACTACAAAAATTCCTGCCTGGAATCTCCAGCAGGCCCTAAATAAGGAGGTGGACTAAAAATCTCCAGGGAAATACATCAGAGTATGGATAAATAGGGGTTTAGTCTGGGAATGTCACAGCACACCCTACAAAGGGCTCTCCTGCCACAAAAACCACAGGGACTGGTGCCAAAAATGCAATAAAAGGCTCCTGGATGTGCCAAGGAGCTCCTGGGACAACTCAGGGAAAGGCAAATCTAAAATTCTCCATGAGGATCTGGCTAAATGATTAAATCTGAATTAAAACCCAAAGGGGTTTCACCCTGGTTTGGTCACCACCTTTAACCAGCAGCACAAAAAAATCCTGGATCTGGTACAGAGATGTGAATGAAGATCAGCAGTGAGAGATTCCATGGAAGTGGAGAATCCATGCAGCCTCTGGAGCAGGGGCAGAGCTGCTCCCAGGCCCTGGCACAGCCCCAGGGCAGCAGTGACCCCCTGACCCCACTGCAGCCAGATTCCTGGATTTATCACCCCATTTATCCCTGCATTTCCAGTATTTCAGGAGACTTTGTGTCCTGTTTTATTGCAATGTTCTTATTGCTGTTCATACACCCCTAAAATGTGAAATGCACCCCAAAATTCCCCTGTCTGCAGCATCACCTCAAACCTTTATCCATGGAACAGGCAGCCCTTTGTTCCTCCATGGAGGAGAGTGTGAAACCCATCCAGTCCAATCCTAAAGGGAACTTTTCCTTCAGTCCAGGGTGCAAATGGAACCAAAGTGCCAGAGGAACAGCCAGGAATTCCAGAAGGCTCCCCCAGAAAACCCAGCCCTGTGTAGGTGACAGATCAATCCTGGAGGAGAGGAAACATCAGACAGCCAGGAGAAGTCAGGAACATCCTGACTGGCAGTTAAACCCACTCCATGGGTGATGTTGAGGCAATCCCACTAAAATCCTGAATTCTTGCCCAAAAAAGGGCTCTGGGAGGGAGATGCTGCAGCCTGGCAGGAGCACAGGACAGGAAACCTGGATTCATCTCTGAAGGATAAGCAGAGGATGGTGCTGAGCCAGGAGTGAAGGAAATCCCTGCTCCCCTGGGTCACTCTTCAGCTCTTCCAGCTTGGAAGGAGAGCGAGACCCAAAAATTCCTACAGGACACAAATACAGACACCAAACAGGGCAAAGCCAGGGATAAATGAGTTTAAACTTCCAGAGGGCAGGGATGGATGGGATATTGGGCAGGAATTGCTGGCTGGGAGGGTGGGCAGGCCCTGGCACAGGTGCCCAGAGCAGCTGTGGCTGCCCCTGGATCCCTGGCAGTGCCC